>JAJEJO010004148.1:3115-34048 GCA_020662805.1 Glaucomys volans
TGGGAGGAACCTTGTTCCCTGGATCCATGTGTGATAGAGGAGAACTGGGAGTACCCCAGTTGCCCTGGCTCCACATGTGATGGAGGAGAGCTGGGAGGAGCCCTGTTGCCCTGGCTCCATGTGATGGAGGAGAGCTTGGAGGAGCCCTGTTGCCCTGGCTCCATGTGTGATGGAGGAGAGCTGGGAGGAGCCTTTTTCCCTTGTTCCATGTGTCATGGAGGACAGGGTGGAGGGGCCTTTTGCCCTGGCCCCTTGTGTCCTGGAGGAGAGCTGGGAGGAGCCTGTTGCCCAGTCTCCATGTGTGATGGAGGAGAGCTGGGAGGAGCCTTTTTCCCTTGTTCCATGTGTCATGGAGGACAGGGTGGAGGGGCCTTTTGCCCTGGCTCCTTGTGTCCTGGAGGAGAGCTGGGAGAGGCCTGTGGCCCAGCTCCATGTGTGATTGAGGAGAGCTGGGTGGAGCCCTGTTGCCCTGGCTCAATATGTCATGGAGGAGAGCTGGAAGGAGCCCTGTTGCCCTGGCTCCGTGTGTCATGCAGGAGAGCTGGGAGGAGCCCTGTTGCCTTGGCTCTGTGTGTCATGGAGGAGAGCTTGGAAGAGCTGACTCTTAGTGGTTGTAGGAGCAGGAGGCACACAGCGCTTTGGGCTGATTATGATCTCTAGATGCCAGGAATAGAGCATCCCCCAAGATGGCAGGGCCACACGTGGTGCTCCTTGTCCTTCCTGCAAGGGCTCAGGGTGCATCTGCAATCTGCTGGGTCCCGCTCACACCAGGAACTGAGGTAGGACAAGGTGGTTGACCCACCTAATGCCTGCCCGCAAGGATGAGGTTTTGCCCAACCTTTATTTTGCTCTTTGTGTGATTTACGTATATCAGGAATTTCTCGAGAGTAGAGAGCCCCATCGTGCTCTCTTTCTTAGGGGAGAGCCCCTAAGAAAGGTGCATAGTGTTTTCAGTGCAGCTTTACGTCAGGAAGAAGTGAGTGAGTGAATGCTAAGAGAAGCCGTGACCAGCACGCAGCGGCTGCCCCTTGGCGACAGCAACCCCTCACCTTTCCCCGAATAGTAGGGGAGGGATTGAGGAATCAGTCTGCTTCTCTCTCCCTCCAGTCCTCCTTCACCATCTGGCCTTGGTCATGACTGTGATGCCTTCGAAGCTAAGCTTTTCCATCCATGAGACGTGGCTTTTATTGTTGCTGAATGCAGCGGTTGGAAGAGCCAGGTGATGGTGCTTTGTGAACGCTGATGCTGGTGCAGAGCTGAGAGCTTATGATGTGTGCTGTGCTGCCCTTCACTGGTGTGGCTAATTGAATATCAGCTCTGCTAGGAAATTAAAATGAAGCCAACTGCACTGGGAACCAATGTGGAAGCTCAGCGTGGCTGGGCTGCATTAACCAAATGTAGCCAGAGAGACGCTGCTCAAGAAAAGCAGTTAGACTTCACTGCTAATTAAGGACTTTCCTTTAGGAGGTGGACCCGACTCTCCTTGGAGAGATCAAATCACTCGCGCTCCCCTGCAAAGACCCGTCAGTCGGAAGTGCAGATCCCAGTGCAGTCACCGTGGGAACGGCACAGCCAGTGGTTAGCGCACCATTAGTTCTCAATTAAGTGCCAATTTGGACATTGCTGGGAAACAGTTGCAAATTCTGTGTTTCTCTCCTCAAATATGTCATTTGAATCCATAGGAGTAAAGTTGGTGGAGGAGAATAAATAAAGACACCTGGAGGTAGAGTCAGGTCTGGCCAAGTGTGGGGAGGGTCCTCCCCCAGGAGGGTGGGCTGTGTCGCTTCCTGCCACAGACAGTCAGTAAAGCAGGTGGCGGGGCGGACATTCATCCTCTCCCAGGAGGACAGAGGAGGACTCAGCTCTCCTCAGGAGCTGCATGTGAGGGATTGTGAGATCGACCCAAAGCTCGAGGATGGGGATTTCTCCTGCAGAGAAGAATGCGTTCTTTCCCGCCTGGTGTAATCCTGTGCGAATCCAGATGCCTCTGCTGCCCACGAGTCCAGCTTGGAGACTGTCCAGAGTCCCAGGCACACTGTGAGCTGTTTGGGGCAGAGAAGGCCCACAAGCAGCCATCCCGTGGCTGACAGGCCTGTGCCTCCGCAGATGCTTGGAGATGCTGCCCCGGGGTGCAGCCAGGTCCCCAGTGAGCGCAGCTCTTCTCGCAGGAATGCGTCAGCTCTGTCAGCAGGGCTCCCGGTTCTGTGAGCCACTGTGCTTCCTCTCTGGGCCCAGGACTGAAGGTAGGGAAGAAGCGCACCCCTACTTTCCTGTGGCCTTGATCCCGACGGACAGCGCTGACCTGGGCTCGCTGACTACAGCCCTGGCCTGGGCATGCCGTTCGGGTGGGGTCCCTGGGGGACGCGTGGCCAGAGCAGGTGGCTGGGCTGAGGCTGCTGCCGACAGCTGAGTGGAGAGGCAGCCTCGGGCAGTGGGTGGCGGGTGCTGGTGTCCATGCCCTGCTCCGGGCCTCTGCCTGCTCCGGTCAGCGCCCTGCTCACTCAGGGGGCCCTCAATGTGGTTTTGTCAGTTGTGTGTTTGGGACGGTCCGCTTCTGCTCTCGCCCCGTCTCCTTAACTTGTGGTGGTGGACCTGTTTCCTCTCTTGCCGCCTCTCCCCTGAGTCATGGCTGGACCCCAATGTCCGCCACTCCCTTTCTTCTCCCCGAGTTCCTGGGTTTGGTCTTGCATGGAGCTGGGCATCGCTGGAGTCACCTGTGCTCCTTAGAAGCGGCTCCTGACAGGCATCCCCACTGGGGGACGGTGAGGCAGCCTCCCTCTCTCCCAGGTGGACCGGGATGGTGCTGGATTTGCTCCGGGGGTTCGGAGCAGAGCTGCTTCCCTGCTATGGGAAGTCATGCAGAGAGCATCTGAGCCCCGCCATCCCGCCGTCCCTGCCAGCTGGGCGTTCCATTCACCAACCCACTGCTCCTCCTCTGGGGACAGGAAGCACTTCTCACCTGCTTCTGGAAAAGACATAATAGTCAAATGACTGAGATACAGTGGAGCAGGAAGCAGACTCGAGGGTTGATGCTCAGCTATTTATCTTAGTTTTGCTGAAGCATGGGGCCCAAGACAACTCGGGAAACATATGTACAAGATAAAAACACTCTTCAAATCACGGCATGCTGCTGGGTGATGGATCAGAGACACCTGCGTCAGTCCACGTGTCTGATCGTGAGGTTTATTGTCGCACCTTCCTGTGCACCCGGCCAGGGTGCCCACGACACCATCAGCCTACTGCAGCCTGCGGCAGGGTTTGATGGGCCCCCTGAGGCCCCTCGCCCAAATCGCCCCCTGCGGTGACTGGCTTCAGCCCAGGGCTCTCCTTCGTGGGTGGAGAGCTGTGGTCTGCAGGCTTCGTCACACCCAGGCTCCCCAGATCTTCACAGCCACTGGGAGAGGTGTCACGAAGGGGATATTGGGCCAGGGAGATGAAGCCACTAACCCAAGTTCACTCAGGTGGCAAGTGCCACTCTGCATGGCGATGGCTGTCCTGATTCCACATCTCACGCTGAGCCTGCTCCCACTCTCTCCCAGGGAGACCCCTCCCTCAGCTCTTAGAGGATGCTCCTCGGACACTCGGGATGCCTGGTCCTCATGCTGGCCGTCTGTCTTCCCCCTTGATGTTCAGTCTCCTGCCACCCAAAGTGTGGCTGTGACAGGTCACACTGTCACCTCCTGGACCATCACGAGGTGCTTCAGACTCCCCCAAAGGAAAGCAAGATGGAGATGGAGAGAAAGGGAGACTGGGAGGAGGGAGACTTCAGAGGACCAGGCTGAACGAGTCCACTCCCTGCTTACATTTCTGCCCACGAACCTCCGTCCACGTCCTGGAAGGGCATGCTCTCCTCCCCAAGCGCCGGGCAGCATAGGAGGCGCACGGCCTTGCCCGCCTCTTCACAGAGGGCCAGCCTTTGCTCCTGGCAGAACCATGGGCCTGCTTGCCCCGTCCTCCTGCCCTGGCGAGCACCACGGGAGCCCCTGGGGCAGAGGTGGACCCTGAGGAAGCCCCCGGAGGACCTGAAGGACCCGGAGGACCTGGGCCTGGAGTCTGAGGCTGGTGCGTTGGAGCCTTTCCGCGGTGAAGAGGCACAGGGTATGGGGGGCAGGCCAGGCTGGGGCCGAGGATGGAGGGGAGCACATGGAGAAGCTGCTTCCTGTGGGATGGGTTGGAAAGGCACAGAGAGCACAGCGAAGCTGACCGGGAAGGAGGGACTGGCCAGCTGACCCCTTGCTCCTGGCCTGCTGTTATTCCGCTTGCCCCTGTGAGTCAGGAAGTGACCCTGGCCAGGACCCGCATGCTCCGCAGCGGCGTGGCCTGAGTGAACCCAGCCCCACTCCAGTCCAGCTTCCTGGAAGCTGGGGTGAGCTCCCTCCGCAGGGGCACAGAGCCCAAGGCCTGGGTGGCCCTCACTGCAAACCGCAGGTCTGTGCAAGGTGCTCCCTGGTCAGGGCAGAGGGAGAGGGGAGAGCCCCGACTGGACGGCAGCTTCCTGGGAACTCTAACCAGCAAGGAGTGTGGCTCCGTCCCCTTGGGGAGAGGCCTCTGTGGCTGCCAGAGCAGGCAAGCCCAGAGAGGCCCCGGCCGGCCTCGTGCTGGGCGCCCTCCTGCCCTCACGCCCTGGCCCCTGAGCTGGACTGGGGCGCACAGGCCAGGCCGCCGGACACTGGAGGCGTTTCCTTGTGCTGTCTGCCCGTCCCAGCAGCGGTCCGCCTCTGAGGCTGCGAGGCAGGTCACGTCACTGCCACCCTGGCCGCCTCCTCTGTGCTCTCCGGGGCTGGGGAATGTGTACTTCCAGCCTGGAGGAGGCAGAGACCCCTGGCAACTCGGCAGCGTGGAGACCTCAGCGCTCTGGGAACACTTGAGAAGCCGCGTGCTAGGCGTAGGGGAAAGGGAGGGAAGGGGGGGACTAGAGGGCTGGTGGGGGGGCCACCCCAGCACCCCTCCTTGGAGTCCTCTCTGGGACGCGGAGTCAGCTGTCCTGGGAAGGGACTTGGTAGTGCCACCTTGGCGGTGCTTGAGGGAGGAAGCTTTGCCCAGGTGAAAGCCTGCAGAGGGGTGTCTGGGGAGTTAGCAGCCTCACGTGGAAAGCAAGTTATTTTTGATGAAGACATCGTGCTTAGCAGTGCTACTTAATTGTGATTGAGCCTTGTCGATTAATAGCAGTCTAAGGAAGAGTGTGCTATCAGGGACAAACACCCCGACTTCAGATGAGCCAACTGTCGGAACCGTGTGTCCGATGCAACACGATTGGGTTTCCCTGCAACGTGCCTGCCGCAGTCCAGAGCGTCCTGAGAGACGGTTTGACTTGGTGCTCTTGGTGAGCTCTTGCCCAGGAGCTCAGGGTTTGCGTACGGTTCTGTCCACCCCAGGAAGGACAGCAGCGGCTGGGCACTGCCTGGTCCTCAGGCTTCCCATAGCCAGACCCTCCTTGCAGCAAGCGGGTCTCTGAGCTGCTGTCCGCTTGTCCTGGGGTCCTCAGCCTGGGGTCCTCACCTCTCCTGGGGTCCTCACAGGCAGCATGTGCGAGGGTCGCCTGGCCCTGCGCCCTCTCCAGCACCGGCTTTGGGGTTTATTAGTAAATTAGCAGAAACCAACAAGCAGGAGTGCCGGGAAAGAGCTAAGCCCCGACGCCGAGGAGGCTGCCTGGCTCCGTCAGCTTCCGAGTCCGCCCCAGCACTCCATGAAGGGCCGAGCACCCTAGGCCGGCGCCTCTCCAGCCCCCTAGGTCCTCCCTTTTGCTCCCGAGACCTGTGCTCTTCCTGTGGATGGGTGGCCAGCTGCGTGTGCCTGGCTGGAGTTCACGGGCACCACTCGCCCGCCCCGGATATGCTCACTGCCTGGTCTTGCTGGAGGGCCGGGTGCAGGTTGGCCGGTGCTGACCCCCCCACACTCCCCCGCCCTGGTGTGCCTGGGTGGGCGGCCTTGCCAGGCACCGGCAGCTCCACAGGCTCACCGCGCTGCCCAGCAGGTCCAGCAGTGCGCTCTGGGTCTGTGAGTGGCCCCTGGGGGACCACCAGAGGCCGTACATCCTTCTCTGCTGTTGGTGCCACGGGCTGCGTACACGGCCTCTGAGCAGCTGAGTTCCGTGGACCCGCAGGACACGCTAGGTAGGGCACGTGAAGTTCTGGACAATGTGGCCCAGCTGTGTCGGACCTTCTCAGGGCTCCTGGATTCCACCCCAAACGTTACCTCCTCCCTCTTCTTTTCTTTCCCTCATCCTAATTCTTTCCAACTCGATTCAGTGCTGTGGACTGGTTTCCAGGCTGCTCTTGGGGTCTAGGTTCGTGTGAAGCTGACCGTGGGGTCAGGCAGCACACCTTGAGCATAAGGCTGAGCGGGGAGGCGCGGCCTCAGAGGAGGGCGAGTGGGGGCGTCTCAGGGGCTGGGTGCTTCCCAAGGGATCACGGTGAGCACAGCTGGGAGGGTTAGATTCCAGTTGAATCTAGGTCTGTGCCTAGAACTGTGCTTTTACCCAATTAATATTCTTACCAGTCAATAGTCTCACCTGCCCAGATACGAGTCAGATAGCAGTAAGAAATTTTCTCACCTAGTGTTACGGTTTGGATGCGAGGTGTTCCCCAATAGCTCACGTGTGAGACAGTGCAAGAAGGTTCAGAGGAGAAATGAATGGGTTGTGAGAGTCTTGACCCAATTGGTGATTTAATCCCTGATGGGATTTCTGAGGGGTCACTGAAGTTGTAGGGTGTGGCGGGAGGAGGTGGCATTGGGGCGTGGTTTGGGTGTATATTCGTGTCTGGCAATTGGCTTCTCCCTCCACTTCCTGATCACCATGTGAGCTGCTTCCCTCCACCACCCTCTCCCACCATGATGTTCTGCCTCACCTCGAGCCCTGAGGAACGGAGCTGGCCTTCTGTGGACTAAGACCTCTGAAACTGTGAGCCTCAAATAAACTTTTCCTCCCTTAAAATTGTTCTGTTCAGATCATTTAGTCACAGCAGTGACCCTGACTCAAACACCCAGGGTCTGTCGTGTGACATTCTGCTGGACTGACGCAGGGAAGGAGAAAGGGTCTGCTGCAGTGGTCACTTGTACCCACAAGTCTGCTGTGCTGGTTTCTGGCTGGAGGACTCAGAAGGAGAAGACCCTCAAGTGGCCAGGTCCTTGGGGTGCGTGGGCAGCACTTCCACTCTGCCTCGGCACTGCCACCTCGAAGGGGCCAGAGCAAGATGGCGCCAGGGGAGGACAAGTGGAAGCGACTCGTCCACACCCAGGGTGATGCAGCACGGCGTCCCTGAGAGTCTGCAGTCCCCTCTTGTGGCTCCAAGGTCCACCCTGGCCAATGTTCTCACACTTGATTTGACCGAGACTTGGACTCTTTCTGCTTAGACCCCTGAGTCAGTGCCTTTAAATCGTTCAGGACGTACGTCCTTGGAAAACAGTTCTAGGCTCCGCGTTGGCTCAGGTGAAACTCAGAAGTATCAGAGAGAAGCTAAGACAGTCACTCGGACGCTAGAGAGGCTCTGTGGAGGGAGCTCAAGTGCCCGTCCAGCAGCATTAGGACTACGGTGCTCCCTGCGGCTCTGTGGTCATCGTGGTCAGGTGTCCCGCATGGCTTCCAAGTGATGGCTAAATCCGCCCCCGGTCGGATTTAGGACCACCTGGATGGCAGGACCACCTGGTCAGGCCAGCGGGAACCCCCACCGTCGGGCTCCATTTCACTGCACCCAGGTTCTCCAGTGGAGCCGAGGGGGCAAGCTCCCCATCAGCCACCAAGCACCCTGAGAGCAGCAGGGCTGAGCTACCCCTCCTGCCTGCTCTGCTGGGTGGTGACCTCCTGGTGACTGATTTGTTTCGGACACTAGGAGACGGTGGTGATCCACAGTGCCCGTCAGGGAGCGAGGCCTCTACCCCCAGGAGTCCTCGAGGATGCTCCTCGGCTCGCCTCAGGGTTAGGTGGAGAGGGGGCCGAGGCTCTGGTCTGCTCGGCGAGGGGACACACCCAGGGCACCTTGCCCTCGAGGGTCCTGGGTGGCTGAGGCCCTAACACAGGAGCCTGAGGTGTTTGCTAGCGTTTCCCGGTGACCTCTACTGGCTGCCAGCATCAATTTTGACTCCGGTCTCAGAAGTTCTGGAATAGTCTTTGCAGAGACGTTTCACACAGAGTCAGGACATTTCAGGCAGCAGGGTGACCTGAATCCGCGGCCTTGCCAGCAAGGGCTGAGTGTGGTCATCATTTGGAACGTCGACATTTAAGCTAATGGGAACTCAGCGCCATGTGCTGCAGTCTGTTTAAACCCAGACGCTGACAGGTGGTGAGCAGGGGCGACGCACGGCGCTGTCAGGGAAGTGTCGGAGCCGAGGGAGGCGGAGATGGAGTGAGTGATACCAGCTCAGCGCTCTTCCTGGTGTTGAGTGACACTTGGATGTATCACTACACATACAGAAATAGAAGCTCGGTGTCAGCTGCTCCTTGCCAGGGTGCCGAGCCGCAGCACGCAGAGCTGCATGTCAGCATGCCTCTCCGTTACTCATGGAGGAGGCGCGCTAACATTCCGAGAGGCAGGAGGAGGGAGAAGGAGCTCCTTCGAGGGGCCCTGAGTGTTGACTTGGGTAAACTGGGCGCTCCCTTCAGCCTGGCTGGGCCCACGGTTCCGATGACAGGATGACCCTGAAGGTGGGCCCGTGCACCACACCCGGGGCTCAGAACCGCAGCCCCAGGTGCCTCCCTCCTCCTGCAGAGCTCTGGGCCAGCAGCTCACTCCAACTGGGTCCCTCCGCGGAGGCAGACTGCTCCCCACTGCGCAGCCTCCCAGGCCGCTGCCCCCCTCCTCTGAGCCATTGGCCATGGGGAGTGGAGCCCAGGCTGGAGCCAAGGACGCTCAGGGTGCCACACATCAGGGAAGGCGTCAGCTTGCGGTGGCGTGTGCAGCCACGAGGCGCCACAGCGAGCCGGGAAACCCTGTGTGTGCAGCTGACCTCCGGCTGCATTCCACGGCCTTCAGCGTCCCAGCTCCCCTGCACCTTGCCCACCGTGGTCACCCCTCGGAGGTCATTCGCGGGCTCACAGGTCAGGAAATAGTGAAGCATTCCTCATTTCAAGAACTTCAGCTGCTGGTTGGGGGACTCATTTGCAGTTACGAGTTGTGAGGGCACGTGGTCCAGGCTGCAGGGCTGAGGGCAGCTGTGGCTCTGGGTGGCCAGCCAGGACAGCCCCTCCAGGTCTCTGTGCTGTAGAGTGGCCCAGGGAGCCTCCAGAGCTGCTGTTCCTCCATTCCCCTGGGAACTGTGGTGCAACTGGTGTGAGTGTGGAGGGGACTCCAACCCGGAGGTTAGGGACGCCTGGTGACCTCGGCCTGCCCAGCAGCCACCCACTGCCTTTGTCCCTCAAAACTAGACTCTTGTGTTTGTCCAGTGTTAACTGACCATCGTGCAGCAGGCAGGGGCCCTCCCAGGTCTGGGAGGCGGATCCTTCTGAGCCCTTGCATCTGGGAGTGATGAGCTTGGGCCCTCAGCCCCCTGGGGCGGCACGACCCCACCGGGGCCTGGAGAGGTTTCTGGGAGGACAGAGCCTCTTCCTTCCTCCCTCTGGACAAGATTGTGTCGAACTTCGCAGCAGCATCGGGAGAGCTGGGAAGGTGGACGAAGGACCAGGGCCACACGGACAGAGGTGAGCGGAAGACGGGAAAGAGCTGAGACCACTGACAGAACTGCCCGTGACCCCATGAGCCCCAGCCAGCAGGTCCCACTTCTGCCTCATCATCCACGGCGCTCTAGCCGGTGGTTCTGGGTTAGTGGCCCAAACAGCATGAGCAGCGTGTGACATCTTCATTCTGGATGAAGTCTCCTGAGGACCCTGGACCAGAGGAGTCCTCCACCCAAACCCGTGCACTGTGAACGTTTGGGGACAAGGACAGTTTTCCTTCAAGGTCACAACCCTAAAGATTAAGGACTTACCTCACAATTTCCTAATTAATGTCGTGATTCATTTCAAACCTACTGTGCGATTTTACCAGGGCTCTCCCTGGACCCTCGGTGTTTCCACCGGTGCCTTTTAGAATGTCAGTGAGGACTAGAGAGACACTCGGGGGGGCAGTGGGGCTTCTGGTGAGGGCCCGGGGCTTCCTGGTGAGGGCCGCAGCAAGGACGGCCAGGGGCAGGGGCTGGTGGTCCTTGCCCCCTTCCCAACAGCCAGAGAGAGGAGAGAGATGGGTGGACACAAACTAGCTGGGCCTAGATGGAGTTAAGGGTGGGGGTCCCTGAGTCCCCAGGACGGCCAGTTCTTCTCCCCTGGAGGGTCCTGGGTGTCTGCGTCCCTCCAGGAGGTGTCCTTGGGGACGGAAGTCATTGTGAACCACATGGCTATGGGTCATCAGCACGACCAGCCCCCAAGGCCCATGCAGCTGGCAGCGGACAGAGGCTGCCTAGCCAGGGCAGAGGAGCAACATGGGGCAGAGCCAGGCCCTATGGAGAGCCCAGCCTGGCCTTGACCCAGGGAGGAGGCTCAGTGTTGGGGTCCAGAAGGATCGCTAATGTGCTGTGTGGCTTGGGCTTCTTCCTGTCCCTATGAAAGCTGGGCAGTGGTGCTGTGACCTGAAAGCCAGCTGGACTCAGCACCCCATTCCCACGCTGGTGCTTGGGGGTCTGTCCAAGAGAACCCCTCCTAGGCACAGACCCTCTGTCACGCAGCATCCGGGTCCTTCCAGCCCTGGACCCTGCAGGTGGGTGGGGCCGGGCCTCCTTAGCCAGCTCTGGCTGAGCCTGGCACCCACCGCCCAGGCCCCACTGGAATGGGCCCAGCAGGTGCTGCACCAGCTGACTCAGAGCAGGAAGGGACTGCTGGGTTTGGAAGGTGGTGTCCCATCCTAAGGCCAAAGGACGTCCATGATTCATCGTTCCCGAGCTCACGTCACCTGCTCGATAAAGTCCTATTTCACCCGTGGGCCATTTCCAATGGCCTGTTTGAGTAAGGACATTGGGCTTCCGTTTCAGGCTGAGTGGTTCGTTGGAGACCCTTGACACCCAGCAGCTGAAGACATGGATATTTACAATATTTCAGCCTACAGAGACTGGGCATTATTCATGCCTGACCACGGTGCGTGCACTGAAGTATCAGAACAGGCCAGCGGCAGCTGGACGTGCTGATCACAAATGGACCCTGTCTCTGCGATTGTGCGGGTGGGAATTTGCAGTGGGCAGAATCTCAGCTGTGAACGGCCCTGGGTGGCGGTCAGCGGGTGTGCTGCCTGGGGGCCTCCCACACACCAGGACAGAGCCCCTGGGCCCCGCGCCTCTGAGATCCGGGATGCTGCACCAGAGGCGGTTGTCCCAGAGGACATCCCAGTGTCTGGGGACGTCTTCAGCTGTCACCCTAGAAGGGCAGAGGTGAGGCTGCTGGGTCCAGCGGGTGGACCTAGGGATGCGGTGGATATCCCCTGTGGCCTCCTCGCCTCAGGGTGAGCTCCCAGCTGAGACTGCAGGCCAGCAGGGGGCCTGGGGTCCACAGAGGGCAGAGGGGTCAGACCTCGTCATCTCGCTCCTGGTTTTGTGATGCTACTCCATGTTCCTAGCTGGACGTCTTGGACGGTGCCTGCTCACCCCTCAAGGGCCCTGCCTGTGGGTGGGCACAGGTCTCCAGGCCAGCAGGGGAGAGGGGGCCGGCAGGCAGACTCTCCAGATGCTGAAGGCAAGACCAGCTGAGAGTCCTCGACTCTGCGCCCTTGACAGAGACTCTGCAGACCAGGAGGGGAGACGGCTTCTGGCAGGTGACCCACTGGTCTCACGCCCTGGTCTCACGCCATTTCACTGTTTCCACTCCGACTTGAGGGGAGCAGGTCCCAACTTCCAAACGCAGCGTGAGGACCAGCCTCTTCCTCCCTGGGCTGCATTGGCTTGCTTCCTCCGATCTCGATTTGAGCTGACCTGCTGCTGCGTGCAGGGTGACCAGGCCCAGGCTCCTGCCTCCAGTCCAGAGGGAAGCGCTGCAGCCCTTCGCAGGGGCGAGGCTGGTGTCCAGAGCTTTCCGCCGGCATGCTGGGTCAGACTTGTGGGTGTTCTGCAGAACGGCAGGGTCGGGCTCCCCAGCCGCCCACGTGACTTCGCAGTGAAGGGCTGCGGTGCTGGTCCTGCCGCTGTTCTTCCACACCCTCGCTGCTGCCACCGCTGCCGCCCAGGCCGATGGAGCCTTACGCCGGGGCCAGGTTCCTTCTCGAAAGGCACAGGAGGGCCTGAGGAGTGGGCAGCTCTGGGGTCGGGAGGGTGTGCAGCCCTGAGCCCCCGTGGGCTAGCCGCAGCCGAGCAGCGCACTTCCTGGAGGGCCCTGGAGGGTGGCTGGGACTGTGTCCACGGGTCCCTGGTGCTGATCGTGGCAGCGGGGAGCAAGGCCGTCACCCCAGCCCTGGACGCTGCTCTTGCAGAGCCTGCGCTCTGAAGCTCTGGGCCCCACTGCCAAGTCTCCTCTGGAGGTGTGAGCGAGGCCTGGACCCACCCCCAGGCCAGCTCTCTTTTGGATCAGGAGTCAGTGACCTTCTCTCCGAGTGTCAGATGGGGCTTTGAAGGCCACCTGGTCTGGCTGTGCTGCTCCTCAGGCTCCTGTGGGACGAGGCAGCCAGAGGCAGCAAAGTGCCCACGCTGCTTTCCAAGGTCTGCAGAGGGCGGTGAGCCAGGCTGGGCTTCAGAGGCACGCCTTGCCACCCCGACTCTGGGTGGTCCCATCAACTTCTCCGGGCCTTGGTGGGTCAGATGGCGACTGAGCAGGAAGTGTGGAGGGAGGGAGTTATGTGACCCCAAGCCCGGGAACTCATGGACGGGCAGCTTCTCCAGCGCTGGATGTCCTGGTGCATGTGACCCTGCAGCCTGCTGGGGACTGCGTTTCCCACCTGGGGTTGGGCCCTAGTCAGAGAGCTGACTTGGGAGAGGCGCCTCTGAGACCTGAAGACACAGTGCCCAGTCCCGGGGTGGGTGGGAAACGTCTGGGCCTCCCGTCTACCTCTGCCAGGAGATGAGGTGCTGAGGATCCTCAGGACTGGGGGCCAAGCGGTAATGCCGGAGCCCAGAGTCCTCCTCCCACCTCTGCCCAGCCTGAGGATGCCCAGCCCCACCCTCACCTGGTTGAGCCGGATGCCCATGGTCAGAGTGGCTCAGATCCCAAGGGCACGCAGCGCTGCAGACCGTCGGACGTGTGGCGGGAAGGCTCCTGTGCCCTTCCCGGGCTCTTCCCAGGGTCCCCTCTTGTGGCCGCACCCCCCACCTGCAGAACATGCTTCCCAGGAATCTACAGCAGGAGATTTGAAAGTAAATCAAAGCCTGGGCAGAAGGTCAGCGGGAAGGATAAAGCTGCCACTTGCCCGTGTCCCGGGCAGTGAAGGGGCAGCTCGTTATGTTATTTACAGTCTCCATAAAGACAGGCCGCTCAGTGCCTGCGCTCCGCTGCCCCAGCCTTGGAGAGGGGACGGCAGGAGGGGTGACTTCCCCGCTCTCCCCACCCCAAGCGAGCTCTGCGGAGGGGCCTGCTGAGCTCCCAGGTCTGCATTGTGTCCAGGTGGCCTGACGTGCCGACAGACGGACTGAGGTCACCAGGAAGGCCCTTGTCTGCGCCCAGACCACGACGCCTCTGGGCGACCCCGCGACCCCACGCTGTCCGTCAGCTTGTCCTCCCCATGACTTTACCCCGTGCTCTGCGCTGCCTCCAGGGAAAGCCCAGGAGGAGGGAGGAGGGCAGCGGGAGGGAGAGTCGGGAAGGAGTGTGCTCCAGCCGGAAACTCTGCAAGGGGACAGAGCCCCAGGAGCCTCTGCAAGGGGACAGAGCCCCAGGAGCCTCTGCAAGGGGGTCAGAGCCCCCAGGAACCCCCTGAGGATCCTTCCCAGACCCTCGTCTCCACAGCTCTGGCTCCGTCAGGAAAGCCCCGAGGGCCTGCCTGGTGACCGCGTCCGACACCACCCACTGGGCTGTGCTGGCCGGGACCTCCTGGGGCCCAGGCCTGGCCCCGTGGGGCTGGGTGTGGGGTGTGTGAGTGAGAAGGTGGACGCACCCCGCAGGGTTCACGCCTGGCCTGGAGGGCAGCGGAGCCGAGGATGGGGCTGGTGACACCTATGGCTGAGATTCCTTCTAAACGTCAACAGAGTGTGACTAAGTGTGGGCAGAAATGCCACCTGTCCCCACTTTGGTGGCTCAGCGCTGCTGGGCCTGAGCCGGGCCCGGGGGCACCTCTGCCCGGGACCCCTCTGCAGCAAGACTCTCGGGAGCCTAGAAGCCATGAGCACTGGTGAACAGACCCGGGTTTTGTTTTCTCTGGAAGATTCTGGACGTAGTATTTCAGATCATGCCATTTCGCCTGCCATCGGATGGAACCAGGCTCCTGCGGATGCTCAGACCCAGGGCTGCGCAGGGGTGGGGTCTGCTGCTTCCCCCTGTGGGGCAGGGCTTGCCAGCCCGGGTGCCCTTGGCTGCCGTGTCCTGGGCTCTTCAGAGGGACATCTTCTCAGCCCTTCCTGCTTGTCGACCTTGGCACTATTATATATGATTTATATACCGATTTGTGTCTTTTTATATAATTTTATGTGAGAAACTTTTCTCCAAGTGACCACATTTTTCTCTAGAAGCGCTGTTTTTAACGGCTGCGTGATACTCTGCCAGTGGCTGACATTTGGCTCTTTTGCTAAAGGGAACTGCATGCTTTCTCATTGTGTTTCTTTAACATTGACTGAAGACCAAGCAGAAAAGCACAGCGTTCCCAGGGAAACAGGGGCGCGTCCTAAACCCTGCCCAGCCGTGCCGGCTCTGGCCATCCTGCTTGTCCTCTGTCCCAGTGACAAGAGGTGTGCAGGAGAGGATCTAACCTGGGACATGCATCCCATCGCCACCCCAGGACCTGCCCACCAGCACCACGGCCCCCTCGCCGAGATGACCTCACACAGGGTCTGAGCTGCAACGCCGCGTCTCCAGAGTTCGGGTGGGAGACCCCGTGCACCTGCCTGAGGGTTTGCACAGGGCTGTGCGCTGCAGAAAAGGCTGCTTGACTGTTTTTCTAAACGTGACCTTGGGACTTGGGATCACCCCGTCTCGGGGCCTGGCTCACTTTTTATTAAAACTTTAGAACAATTATTCTGGTATGTGTGGTACTGGGGAGCCCAGGGCGCTCTATCACTGAGCCAAACCCCAGCCCTTTTTATTTTTTATTTTTAGACAGCGTCTTGCTAAGTTGCTGGCTGGCCTTCAACCTCCTGCCTCAGCCTCCCGAGTCACTGGATTGCAGGGGTGGCCACTGGCTGGTGGGGATGATGAGAGGTTGCTGACCTACTGGGTTTCAGTATTGCCCCTGCTCTGCCCCTCCCGGGAAGCCCGTCCCTCTGCAGTTACATCTGCCACCTGTCCCCAGGGCGGGTCCGTCAGTCCCGACCTGGTCCTCACTCTGCTGTGTGCCCAGCCCACCATTGGGGTCACGTAGCTGGCGAGGAAGGGGCTCCTCCTTTCTTCCCCAGACCAGGCTTCCCCCTCGGGGCCGTGGCTTCCGCCTGGGTGTCCGTGGGGAGAGCACCACTCAAGCTGGCTCCTGGCTCCCGGCTGAAGCGGCTCCAGAGTCCGACCCCCAGTGGCTGCCTCGGGCACAGTCACCTGCCTGCCCTGCCGCTCCGCTACGCCCGAGTCCCCTGCTCCTGGTCCACTGCCCAGGCTGTGGCCTCTTGCCCCAGGGGCCAGCGTGCAGTGCCCTTGGTGGCTTCTACGTCGGTCAGCAGGGCCTTGCCTGGGGGTCTCTGAAAGCGGGACGACTGCTGCTCATCCTGAGAAGGACGAGCCGCTCCTGGTCCAGATTCAAAGCAAGGACAGGCGGGCGTGCTTTCCTCGGCTGTCCCTGCGGGCGGCACGAGGGCCACAGGGAGGGGGCTCTGTCCACAGAGCCCAGGAGGCTGGACCCTCCGCCCACCAGCGGCAGCCTCCCCCGCCCGGGCTTCTGTGCATTGGCCTGCCTCCGCCCCGCAGGGTCCTCCCGGGCGTGCTGTGCCCTGTGCGGGTTTGAGCCGCGGCCACTCTTGTCAAGTGAGCTCTCCATTCACCGACTCCCCAGCAGAACCTCATCCTTCCCACATTTGAAGTGGAGAGGATCATTGTGTTTCTTCTGTGAAGTGTCTGCCCTTGTGTTGGCTGGTTCTTTGTTTTTTTGCTGTTCATATACCCTGGAGACGAGTGCTCTCTCTGAGCTGCAGGTGGTAAAGATTTCTCCCAGTCTGTACGTCCTCTCTTCACATTATTGATGTGTCCTTTGCTGAGAAGAAGCTTCTTAGTTTGAATCCATTTCATTTATTTATTCTTTATTTTACTCCTTGTCTTTGGGAGTCTCGTTAAGGAAGTCTGGTCCTAACCCAACATGGTCAAGATTTGGGCTTGCTTTGTCTTCTATTAGGCGCAGAGTCGATATACAAATATAAGAAAAATTGCTCAACATCTCTAGTAATAAGGGAAATGCAAATCAAAACTACACTAAGATTTCATCTCACCCAAGTCAGAATGGCAATTATCAAGAATACAAACAGCAATAAATGTTGGTGAGGATGTGGGGAAAAGGTACACTCATACACTGCAGGTGGGAATATAAAATGGTACAACCATCATGGGAAACAGTATGGAAATTCCTCAGAAAACTTGGAAAGGAACCACCGTTTGGCATGGATATCCCATTCCTTAGTTTATACCCAAAGGACTTAAAATCAGCACACTACCGTGATGCAGCCACATCAATGTTTATAGAGCTCAATTCACAACAGCTAAACTATGGAACCAAACTCGGTGCCCTTCATTAGATGAATGGATAAAGAAATGAGGTGTATGTGTATGGAATGTTACTTAGCTTGACAGAAGAATGAAATCATGGTGTTTGCTGGTAAATGGATGGAGCTGGAGAACATCATGCTCAGCAAAATAAGCCAATCCTCCAAAACCAAAAGCCAAAATTCTGCTTGATATGTGGATGCTAATTCACAATGGGGGGACCTAGGGAAGAATAGAGGGACTTTAGATTAGGTGGAGGGGACTGAAGGGAGGGGAGGGGCACGGGGAAGGAAGGACAGTAGAGTAAAACGGACATTATTACCCTGTGTACATAGATAGCTATGCAACTGTTGGGATTCTACATCATGTATAACCAGAAGAATGAGACATGACACTCCATCTGCGTATGCCGTGTGAGAGTGTGTTCATGTCGTATCATGTTAACTGGTAAGACAAGTAAACGTTAAAAATAAAAAAATTAAAAATGGAGACGACAAAGATCCAAAGGTCCTAGACTCCTGTGCACAGAGAGGACCCCGATTGTCCTCATGTGTGTCTAGTCATCCCTGTGGGATCGACCTCCCCCAGAGGCCAGCTGCAGCTGGGCACAGCCCAAAGCCCCTGGTGTTCTCAGGTCTCCCCTGGGCCCCTTGGTGCACTGAAGTCCATGGCGACACTCAGTCTTGCCTGCAGCCTGGGACAAAGCTAAATGGAAATCCAAGACAGTGAGCAGTTTCCCCTCTTGATTTCCATTCCATCCATCTCTCCTCCCATGGTTCACCCTCTCTGTGAAAAGATGCAATCCAACCTTTTCTTCCCCATCTGATGGGTTCACCCTTTCTGTGAAAAGATGCCATTCACCTCTTCCTTCCCCATCTGATGGATTCACTCTGTCTGAAAAGATGCAGTCTGCCTCTTCCTTCCCCATCTGATGGGTTCAGGCTGTCTGAAAAGATGCAGTCCACCTCTTCCTTCCCCATCTGATGGGTTCACCCTCCCTGTGAAAGATGCTGTCCACCTCTTCCTTCCCCATCTGATGGGTTCACCCTCTCTATGAAAGATGCAATCCACCTCTTCCTTCCCCATCTGATGGGTTCACCCTCCCTGTGAAAGATGCAGTCCACCTCTTCCTTCCCCATCTGATGGGTTGGGAGCTGTCTGAAAGAAGCAGTCCACCTTGTCCTTCCCCATGTGCTGCCCTTCATTTACTTTTCCTGCCTGATTGCTCTGGCTCGAACTCCAGACACTGTTGAACAGATGTGAGTGCCTTGTATCGCTCCTGATCTTAGAGAGAAGCTTTCAGAGGAGCTAGGAGGCGAGGGAAAGTGAAAGGATGGTGTTTAAAGAGGAGCAGAGTCCATTCCGTGCACGTGTGAATGTGTCAGAATGGACCCCCTCTGGGTGCAGGGAAATGCACCAACGAAGACATTTTGAAAAAGAAAAGCTTTCAGCGTCTCAGCCTGGTGTGGTGGTCGGCTGGGCCTTCCACACATGGTCTTTATTACGTTAAGACCCTGGTGTGTGTGTCTGCGTCGTCCCCCTTCCTGAAGACTCACTCTGCCCTGCAGCAGGGGAAAGTCTCGCCCGCATTCCCTGGCGACTGCATCTGTCTTTCTCACGGCTGTTCAGATGATGAATTAAAACCATCGTCTATTTTTAAACAATTCAACCCTGTGACTCAAAAGAACAGGAAAGCCCTGTCAAGACCATTCTGTTCTGTGAAAAAGTGTGGGTGGGGGCTTGTGCTTTTCTTTAAATAGATGCAGAGTTTATGGGTATTTTCCTCCCAGGAACCAAGCGGTCAGCTGGAATGGACTGGCCTCCCCGTCCTCGTAAGGAAACCCATTCCGAGGTTTTGGTGCTGAGTCCTGGCCTCGGAGGCCCCGCTAGCAGGCCTCTGCCCTGCAGGACTGATGCTGAGGCGACCGACCGGGAAGGCCCGTCCTGTCCTGCGACGCCCTCCTCAGGCACGTCCCCCCCCGTAGTGGAGGTGGTGGAACTCTGCCTCGTCCTTAGGTAGGAGTGTGACCCCGGGTGCTGCCCCCCTTCATCACGCCACCTGGTGGTGGGAAGGAAGTGGAAAGGGCCAGGAGCCCCGGGGGTGAAAGGAGCTGCTGCCGAGGAACCCGCTGGGTAAAGCCCTGGTGACTGCCTGGACACCACGCGCTGACCGTGGCTACCTTTGCAGACCCAGAGGGCTGCAGGGTTGTGGTGAGCGCACTCGACCATGACACAACCCACCTGCCCCTGTCACTACTCAGTGCCACACCATTCACCCCAGGTCCCTCAGGCAGACCGGGCCTCTCCCGCAGTTCAGAAGGAGGACAAACGGTCAGGATGGGAGCAAAAATGAGAGGAAGGCGCCGTCCTCGTGAGCCCATCGTCTCAGGGGTCTGTCGCATGCTCACACTGTGACTCTGCTCCAAGGGACCTGGCTCCCAAGCACCTGAGGCCGGGAGGGGGCCCAGCAGGCAGGCTGCCAGCCTGGCCATCCCTCCCGTCGGCCTGCTAGGGCCTCTAGGTCCCCATCTCTACCCAGATGTCCTGCTTTTCCTCCCGTGGGCACCAGGCGTGGCCAGGCCAGCTGAGTGGGCCCAGAAGCTGTGAGCTGGCCACATCCCTGTGGAGCCAGCCCCTGCCCTGCTCCCCATTTCTCTGCACTGCTGACCCTGGTCGGCTGCAGGCCGGGAGTCAAGCTGGTCCCGGTGGGTGGTTGGGAGGGGCTGTGGAGCCCTGAAGGTGGGTGCAGGCGTCACCAGCAAGGGGACGAGTTCCAGCCCGGCTGCCCCTCAGATGCTGGGATGCCGCTGGTCCCCGGGCACCAGGCAGCAGTGGTCCAAGCGCCCTTGGTCCCCAGGCTGTATGCCAGTTCTGTGTGGATACATTTGTTCTGGGCCCTGTTGGGATCCTGGTGGGGCTGCACAATCAGAAATGGACACAGAGGGGATGCACAGCGGGTGACTCCCACTCCCGTAGCAGACAGGAAGCAGCAGCCACCCTCGCGGAGGCGGGAATGGCCAAGTTTGACCTCCTAACCAAGATGGCGCTCACAAGATCCCAGGCTCCAGGGCCAGCTCCAGAGGGGGTGAGGCCTCTGGTTTCCACAGTCCAGTGCATCAATGCCTCGAGCCTAAGTGGCCTTCCACGTCCCTCACTAGCCTGGGATGGGGCTGCTGTGGCCTTGTGCAGAGGCCGGCAGACCCACTGTGGCGACGGAGCTGGGGACACGGGTTCCTGAGCTCATTGTGGGGCCCTTGGGACTCAGCACTTGCCGAAGCCGCCTGCCGTCTGCATCCTATGGCCAGCAGGGTGAAGGACACTGGCCACCTGCTTTCAGATGTCCAGCTCCTGTCCATTCCCCACTCCTGCGTGACACCGTCCATCACCATCCAAAGGCGCATCAGGCCCTGCATCATGGCCCCCCTGGAGGACCTCAGCTGTGGCCCTGGGTCTCTGCCAAGGCCTCTGTCCCTCTCCGCTTGACCTCCAGACTCCTTTCTCCGCCCAGGCATTAGACACACTTCAACATCTGGAATCCATTGGCCTCAGGAAGTCAGATCGCAGACCCTGGCTTCCACTGCTCACGGGAGCACGCGCCTCCTCCACAGAGCCCAGGGCTCGACTCTTCCCACCGAGAGAGAATGGGTGGATCCACAGCAGGAGGGACTCAGCCCCTGGAGGCCAGGCTCGGCCTGCAGGCTCTCCCACCTCAGCCTCTGCCAGCCTCTGCAGAGCCTCCTGCCCAGGAGACACGCCACCTGCCGTGTGCCAGCTCAGGCCCCCAGACGTCCCCGCCGCAGGCTTTCCTCCTGCCTCTCTTCCTGGAGCTGGGATCCTGCAGGTCTGCAGGTTTTAGGTGAAGGTGGAGCCCCCGCATGGGCCCCCGAAGCAGCTTGGTCACAGTGCTGGCCCTTCATACCCAGAGTTTCACCAAGTGAGAGACTGAAGCCCAGGAAATAGGTTCCTTCCATCACAAACGGACTCACAGGTCCCGGCTCCTCATCTGCTCCACGCCTCTGCATCACGCGCTGATCAAAACGACCTCTCTGTTCTAAGTGGATCACTTTCCAGGATGTTAATGTTTGGATACGTAAAAATAAGCTCAGGATCTCATGAGCACAACCACGCTGAGTTACTCTGGACGGTCCAAGGAGCCCGTGGAGAGCCTTCCCTTGAAGGGCTCGTTGGCAAGTGGGAGCCACACCTGCAGGCCCGAGCAGCTTTCCTGGGCCGGCACTCGGGGAGCACGGCGGGGCAGATGGCTCCAGCTCCAGGGTCCAGAGCCGGGAGGCTCCTGAGAGCCGGCACAGCCTCAGCCGGCCTCCAAGACAAGATGGCCCCAGTAAGGAAACGACCCCGAGGAAACGGGCAGGGACCTGAAGAGAACCTGCAGACGGGTTCGGATAGAGGACGAGCAGAGGAAAGGCCCGACCCCACAGCCTCAGGGACGTGCACAGCAAGCAGGCAGAGGCCAGTGGTGACCAGCGCATGCTGACCGTGACGAATACCTCGGGGATCAGGAGCATTGGGAGCACCTGATCAAGGCAGAGGCAGAACTGCACCTGGACCTCAGGCACTGCTCCTACAGAACCCCGTCCTCGCACACCTCTGGCAATCACAGGTGCTGAAGATCCCAGTCTGCTCGCTCAGAGCACTGCCCACAATGTGGCCAGCAGATGGTTGTGTTTGCCCCACTGGGAATGACCAGTGTGCCCCTGGTGGTGACTGGATAAGCAGCTGTGACCCCATGGAATTTTACTCAGTGACAGAAAGGAACAAAGTACAAAGCCACGGCCAGACAGGAGGGGAACCTAAACTGAGTGAGAGAAGCCCATCTGCAAAGGTTGTGCACTGCATAACCAGCTTCCTGACATTCTGGACAAGGCAAAACTGTGGCGGTCGGCAGGCTGGGGGAGGGGGAAGGGCCCACGGATGAGGGACAGGGATGCTGAGGACAGTGAAGCTCCTATGGGACACAGGGTGGCCACCTGTGGGGCACTCTGGTCAAACCTCGTGAGCCCTGCTGTGAACCATGGGCATTGGACGACCATGGGGCCAGTGTCGACCCCCCAGTGTGATGGCAGCGTCACAGCAGCACAAGAGGAAGCAGTGGGCACTGTGTGCCAGGGCGGGAGGCGAGAGTCTCCGTGCTTCCTGGTCATTTTTAAACAGCTAAGAAACCATGGCCTTCATCATGAGGTTCAAGGTGTTCTCGGCCGAGCTGAGATTTGCTCAGGCCCAAAGGCTAGGTCAGGAGGTCCAGGTGATGGGCAGCACAGGCACCAGAGGGGAAGAGGCGCTGCAGGGCACAGAGCAGGCTGCCACCCCGTCCTGTGGCTCCCAGGCTGGCACTTCCAGTTTTCTGCGAAGAGCTGCCTCTGCACCCGGGCTGTGCCGTGGGCGCCAGCTGCCTCTCTTGGCTCTCCCAGCTGCAGACCTGGGAAGTGAGACCTCCCGGACAGCAGGACGGCTCAGGTGAGGCCAGGCCTGTGGGTTTCCTGGGAGCTCCAACGCAGGCACCCTGAAGTTGCCTCTGCCGTCTGCTTTCCTGGTGACCCTCTGGCTGCAGGCCACTCAGGGCCGTCGAGGCAGCATGGAGGTGCCAGGGCCACACTGCTTCTTCTGCTGCTCAGAACTTCTCCTCTGCACCACCTTTACTGCCATTTGCTGACACAACAAGTTTCAGGTGGCATGGGACAGTCCAGAGCAGCTTTAGGGTGTGGACTGGGGTCTGGCAGGGCCACGGACAGCATCTGGCAATCACATTGGGGGACAAATGGAACAGGGTCTGCGCTACCCCCAGTTCCTTCTCCACAGCCCCAGGCCCACCCATTCTCGGCTCCAGGCTGCTCTGCAATAAATTCTGCTCAAAATCCCGGCTAACGAGAGAATCATGTGGAAGGCAGTCACTGCTACGACGGAGAGCGTGACAGCAGGCAGAGTCAAAAGTAGCCTACCCTTTCTCCATGAATGCAGTGACCCATCACGTGAAGAGCTAGACCATGCTCAGCAATTGTCAAGGAGGAAACTGAGTCATGAGAGCTGTTCTCTGTGGAGGTCGCATGTTAACACCTTAGAGCTCCTCCCGGGGATGCTCTAATGTCACCAGACCATGGAGCTCCTGGACGCTCTAATATCACCAAGCCATTAAGTTGCTCCCCAGGAATACTCTGGTGTCACCAAGCCATGGAGCTCCTCCCAGGGATGCTCTGGCATCACCAGGCCATGGAGTTCCTCCCCAGGGACACTCTAATGTCACCAAGCCATGAAGTTGCTCCCCAGGAATACTCTGGTGTCACCAAGCCATGGAGCTCCTCCCAGGGATGCTCTGGTATCACCTGGCCATGGAGCTCCTCCCAGGGATGCTCTGGTGTCACCAGACCATGGAGCTCCTCCCAGGAATACTCTGGTGTCACCAAGCCATGGAGCTCCCTCCCAGGGATGCTCTGGTGCCACCTGGCCATGAAGCTCTCCTCAGGGATGCTCTTGAGTGATAAGACTGACGTCCCCCAACCGATGTCCTCACAGGTAAGACGGTGGAGCTCTTCTTACTAATCATCTCAAGTAATCTTCCCAAGCCTTTGGTAGAGTGGGCTTCAGTATCAGCTCAGACCCCCCAAAAGTGAAACAGGTCCCCAGACCTGCAGCAACTTGCTTCCGTTCAGACTCCTCAGAAGAGGCAGATCCCACTGCACTTCTGCCTTGGGCAGCGCCCGTCTGCTCAGGTTCGCCTCTGCCTCTGCCTCTCCCTCGACCCTCCTCAGAGGCGGACTGTGATGTCTGGTTGCGACGGTGACTTAGGTCTAACAAGCCCAATTGGCTGGGTTGCTGGTGCCACGGAGTCGAGGGTTCTAGTGTTCCACGCAGCTTCCTCAAAAGTACTCCAAGTGACCTCGGGCACCACACTGGTGGTGGCACTGCCACTCTAATGACAGATGAAGCTCGCTTCTTGCCATGGGGGGACTATGAAACACTTCTCAGCAGGTCTCCTCGGAGCATTTCGTGACCGGTGCCTGGACAGACCCGAGGTGGCCGGGAGCGCTGCTGGAGAGCAGGGAAGGGCCAGAGGACCCTGTGGACAGCAGGCCAGGCTTCACGATTGACAAACACGCTGAACCGAGGAGAAGGAGCAGAGAGAGGGCCTGGGGGCCTGTCTGTGGGAGGGTCACCGAGGGTCTGGACGTCCCTGCTCTTGGCCACTTGCCTGGTCTCGGGTCCTGGCGTGGTCCACACAGGCGAGTGGTGAGTGGGTCCCCTGTTGCCATATTGAACCTCCCATCACATCACAGGCCTCCACCTGCCCCCGGCCCCTGGGTACATGAGAAAGGGTGGCCTCGGGCAGTGGGCAGGCTGCTCTGGGTGACGAACACTGTGGACACTGGCCAGACGTCGCCTCTGAGCAGCACCTCCGAGTTGAGGGGACTTGGAGCTTCAAAGCCATTTTCCAGGCTGGATTCTGCCCGAGTGCCAGTGGCCTGTTGTGGCCCACAGCTGATTCCTGGGCTATGAAGTGGACGAGCCTGACCCCTCGCAAGTGGAATGAGACCTTGCTTCTGGAATTCATTAGCCAGTCGCCACCAAGCTGGTCGTCCTCTGAGGAGCACTCCCTGAGTCGTGCACGCCTGGCCTCTTCCTCCTGGGGAGGACGACGGACGACCTCCCCACAGGGTCAACGAGAGCTGCCCTGGCTCTGAGGAGGTGAGTCATCGCTGTCAAGCTGACCGGGCGTCAGGCGAGGCCTGCTGTCACTGGGACCTGCTGGAGCCGGGGAGTCAAGCCGCGCTGACTCCTGCTGACAGAATGTTAATGTGGGGAGGACAGAGGCCGGAGCTAACGTGTGCACGGGGGTGACCGCTCTGAATGCCAGCCGAGCACAGAGACCTGTCTGAGGTGAACTTGGGGGTGGCGGGACGTCAGGTGAGGGAGAGCAGTAGGCAGACGCAGGGAGAGAGGTCAGGGCGGCCATGCTGTCTGGGGGGAAGGACAGAGCCGCTCTGTGCAGGACCAGCAGATAGCTCCGCCAGTCCACCTTTCAATCATCCCCTGTGCAGCTGCCACTCCAGAGGTGGACGACCTCATCTCCCTTTGTCAAACCCCTGCAGGAGGAGGCCAGGGCCTCCCAGCACGAGGCTCAGAGCTTGGGCCTTCACTGGGCAGGACGGCTGCACTTTAGGCACCCAGCTTCCCTTCACCTGGTCACCTGCTGGCCTGTCTGACATCGGTCCCCATTACTTGTGGACATCCTTGTCAGGTGGAGTGACGCCCAGACATGTCCACATCCCCATCATCGGACCTGAGTGTGTTGTGCTGTGTGTGCTAGTGGGAGGGCCTTAATGCAGGAGGTGTCCTGGACGAGTGGGCCCTGGACACCAAGGTCCTTACAGTGGGTGGGGATGGCAGGAAGCCACCCGGCCGTGCCGGTAGGAGAGGCCTGCTGGCCACACTGGCTTGGAGACAGAGGCCGTGAGCTCAGAGACAGCTCCCTCGGGTCTTCCCAGGGGCACAGCCTGGCCAGGCCAGACTCCGCCCTGCGACTTGGAGCAGGGGTGAAGTGACGGGTCACTCAGTTACACTGGTGGCCACTGAGCAGCTCCAGTGGGAGACTGGGGCCCCAGCCTTCTGCCCTCCGTGGTGGGCATCTGCTCCCTGCTCACTCTCCCTACAGAACTCCACCTCAGACAGACGTCGCCACCCAGTAGCCACGTCCAGACTCTGACCCTCCATGGCTGCCCCAGGGTGGCCAGGGCAGGGGGAGGCGGGCCCTGGTGGCTGCAGGGAGGTTGGGCACTCCCCGTGGGTGGACAGGAGCTGTGAGTCTGTGTCCCCAGCAGAGCAGAAGCTGGGGCAAACTAGCTGCAAAGGCCTCACCGTGGGCACCAGAGTCGGAGACTGCGGCCAGACTGCGGCTTGGAGGCCAGGTGGCCGTGGAAAACGGGGACTAGTGGACACCGCCCAGGGAAGTCAGGGCAGGTCTCGGGTCAGTTTGTGCTGGGCAGTGCCTGAGGCTGCTTGTAGCAACTCGCAGGGCACCTGTGGCAGCCAGGGGGTCCCCCGCCTGGGCCCCAGCTCCAGGTCGGCTGGATGCCCAGCCAGCTCCACCTCCACAGCCTTCCCGAGGGGTCCAGCGCGGGAGCCCTGCTGCGAAGTCCAGCGCGGGCTTCCACAAGACACCCTGGGGCTATAGCTCATGCCCCTGGGTTTAAATTAGGTCTGTGTGTCTACTGCAAGTCAGGTGTGGACACACTACAAAACCACTCAGAGCCTTTCCACCCAAAGTTCACGTTGGCATTTATCTCCCAGGTATTTTGTTTCCTGAAACACATCACACACACACACACACGCGCGCGCACACACACACGCACACACGCGCACACACACGCACACACACGCACACATGCACACGCACACACACACGCACACACGCACACACACGCACACACGCACACACACGCACACACGCACACACACACGCACACACGCACACATGCGCACACACACACACACGCACCCTGCACAGCTGGCCCTCCAGGTCTGTAGGTTCCGCACCCAGGGAGTCAACCATCTGTGGATGGATCAAACCACTCAAAGAAAATTTAAGTTTGCTGCTGAGCACGTGTCGACGTTCTCCTTGTCCCCTAAGCAACACGGTGCCAACTGTCCGCACGGCACTGATGCTGCCTTTGGTGCCTAACCATTCCAGAGAAGATCTGATGGACGTGGAAGTGGCGCACGCTGCAGACGCCTCGCCACTGTGCACAGGGCTTGTGAGCGTCCACGGGCTCTCGGGGTCTGGAAGTCGTAAGTAACAAAATCCACGTCCAGTTCAGTCCACGTGATGTGTGAGCTGATCAGTGGTCACGGTGGCTCTGGTAGTAGCCATACGTCTAAACTTCTCACCTCCACGTGCCTTTCAACACAGTCTGTTTGCAGTCTTGACTTGAGAGAAGAGAAAATCTGGCATGGTTTTCCTGTCCTCACCGAGCCTCACATAGAAGATTGTTCATGTCGGAAGCTGAATAAATGTGGATCGACTTCCAAGTTTGGACCTGAAGACCCTGGAACATACCCCACCCTCAGAGAGACAGTGTTCAATCCTGACCTGCTTTGATTTTAACACATATCCCCCACATTGCCTCTGTTCCAACACCCCTCTGAAGGACCCCGTCCTGTTCTTCTCACAGTGGCCAGGTGGTCATCAACCAGGGATCTGCCCACGAACATGGAGCTGCTTGGTAAAGTGGGAAGGGAGACGAAGAGAGAGGGGACCCTTGGTAACGCATCGACATTCGCTGTAGGAAAGATGTTCCAGGAAAGAGATGGCCATGTCACAGTGGCATCAGCCTCTGGGGAGGCGGGCCCTGGCCGTCCCTCGGGTCACCTGCCCTTGGCCGCTGGCCGGGTGGTGGTGGGCCCAGCTGCTGTGCCGTGGTGCGCTCCCTCTGGGCTGCACGTTGCTGGAGATCGCTCTCCCCACTCATTTGCTGTTCCCCCTGTGTCCTGCCTTTCCAGCATGCCGGCAGCAGGTGCTGCTGGCCGAGGAGGGTGAGCAGGACGGGGTGAGCCTCAGACAGCAGTGGACAGGTCTGGAGGATGGACAGCCTCACAGGAAGGAGGCACGGGCAGGCGGCCAGTCCAGCCCCAGAGCATGGAGCTGCGGAGCAGACTCAGCAGTCCACCCGCACGGCAGGCCAGGCACGGCAGGGTGGCGGAGGCATAATCTGAACGAGGCTCAGCCTTAGGAGACTGACTACTCTGGGTGACCCGAGGACTCGAGCTCAGGCAGCAAGCTTGCAAGCACTCAGAGCTGGTGGCTTCACAGGGGACACAACCTGTCCTGCAGGGACTCGAGTCTGGGGGCCACGGCGAGCAGACAGACTTCCCTCCGTGTCCTCAGGTGCCCCCTGTTCTCTCCTCCTAACCTCCTCCGTCAGGACGTCCATCACAGGGAACAGGGCCACCCAGAGCACCTCCCTGCAGCGTGATCTCGGTGAAGGTCTCAGCGCCGTGCGGCTGGCCCGCAGAGGCCTGCAGAGCCTGGAGGGGGGCCGTGGGGGATGCACTCTGTGGGGAGAGCCGCCATGACCGAGCAGGAGCCGGGGCTGAGGGGGTCACTCCAACTCCACGCCTGTCCCCTCCCACCTCAGGGTCCACTGCAGCCTCCCCCTTACAGCCGGGCTGCTCTGGGGCTCGCAGTGCTGGTCTGAAAGGCCTGTCTTTCCAGCCAGAGGAGACTCTCCAAGGGACGAACTCTGGGCCTACTGCAAGCTTGCTCTTTCCGTGGCCATGGCATGCGTGGAACCAGGGTCCACACCTCGGCGGGCCCCGCAGGACTCCCTAGACCACAGGCATCGCTCCACTGGCGACTGGAGTGCCTCCTGGCTTCCATCAGGAGACGACCCGGGGGCCTTTGGGTTGGGAAGATTTCTGCATGCTCCTCTCTCCCCCTGAAGTCAGGGGAGGGGCGAGTGGGCTGGACTCCTCCTCCCCGACCCTCGGTGCCCCTCAGGGCTGCAGACCTCCTCCTCCCTGCTCTCCAGGGCTCGGGCCTGGCATCCTGACATCACTGGCTTAATGGCTTCCTCTGGGGACGCCCGTGAAGGAGCCTGCGGCCCACCTCTTTCCAGGGCTGTGCAGCCTTCCTGCCGGGGTCCTGCTTTCTGTACCCACCTGGGTCTTCTCATCACCCCATGGTTAAAAAACGAGAAATCATTTCCCTCCAATTGTTGATCTCGTTTCTACTTATTCCATGAATATGACATTAGTTTCTCTTTCAGGAAAAAAATTCCCTGAGATGGCTGTTGCTGCCCGGTGGTGTCCCATGCAGTTGGAAAGGGGAGGGCACTCCAGGACACAGGCCTGTTCCTCCTTTTCTTCTCCTTCAGCTTTTTTTTCAGGGGGGGTTTGCAGGTGGACACGATGCCTGCATTTCTATGTGGTGCTGGGATGGAGCCCAGGGCCTCCTGCGTGCGAGGCGAGGGCGTCACCATTGAGCACCCCCAGCCCTCCTCCAGCTTTTGATTTGTCATTTGCATCTTTGAATTTTTGAAGTTTGCTAAATTTAGGTGCTAAATGACAGTACAACATGAACAAGGCACTTTTCCATTTCCTGAAATACAGTCAGAGATGGAAATTCACATTAGAAGAACAGATCTGAGGGGCAACTACAGTGCTTCCTTAACCCTAGAGCGAGGGAACCCAGGAGCACTGGGCGTGGGTGCTGCCTGCCCTCAGGGGAGGGCCACGCGTCCTTCCTCTCCCCTCCAGTGGGAACGAGCAGGTGCCGTGCCGGATGGCGGGAGATTCTGAACCCACAACTGCCCACGCCTGGACCGCCCAGGCCATGCCCTGCCTCCTCCCAGGAAGGCCCAGAGCCGCAGCTGCATCCTGTGGCCTTGGGGACCTGTCAGTGCCATGTGCCTGCAGAAGGGTGGTGTCCCCATGTCACATTCGTGCTTAACAAAGAGACAATCTGATCGACTTCCCTCTGGGCATCTCCCCGCTCCCCCAGGCCTCTCCTACCTCAGGGGCCTCCTCCCGACTTTGGTGGCACCCCTTCTCCTCCCATTTAGTTTCCATGTGTGAAAAATAAAGCAATAGGTAATATTTTTCTTTCTGAGTCTGATTTGTTTCACTCAAAACTGTGATCTTCAGTTCCATGCATCTTCCTGCAGACGACATCGTTTCCCTCTTCATGGCTGAGTAAGACTCCATGTGCACATGGGCCCATTTTCCTCATCCGTCCATCCACTGATGGGCACCTAGGCTGGCTCCATGGTCTGCCTGCTGTGAATTGTGCTGCTATAAACCTGGGCGTGCGTGTGTCACTGGAGTATGGCTGGCTTTGACCCCTCAGAGTGAGCGCCCAGGAGTGGCACAGCTCGTCACAGGGAGGTTCCAGGCCTAGTCGTCTGAGGAAGCTCCACACTAACCTCCCCGGGGGTTGTACTAACTCAGAGTCCCACCAACCGTGCAGACGTGTTCCTTTCCCCCTAATTCTCGCTAGCTTTTCAGTCATCTGTGTTCTCGGTGATTACTATTTAATGATTATTTTGAATTATTTTGTATTTGTTCTTATCAGTTCTACATGACAGCAGAACGCACTGACAGGTTTGGATGGATCCCACGTAAATGGAGGGTGACTTCTCACCTTCCCGATCATCAGCCATGCCGTCAGCCATGCCGTCAGCCATGCCGTCATACATGTGCACGAGGTAACAACGGGATCTCAATGAAGCTCTGACCTGCATTCTCTGATGGCTGAAGATGTCGGGTATTTCCCTATCAATGTACCAGGTGACTGGTGCCTCATTAATGTTGAATTCTCGAGTTCTTTGTAGATCCTGACGTGGGCCCTCTGTCGGAAGAGCAGCTGGCAGGATCTCCTCCCGTGTGCCAAGGCCTCTGCTCTCTGCTGTCCCCACTAGTGCAGAGACGGCCTCCCCTCTCCGCCAGCCCGCTGTGTCTCACTGTAGCTCAGTGGCACGTTCACAGCTCCTTCTGCTCAGAATGGCATTGCTATCCTGGGTTTTATTCCACCACAAGAGTTTCAGGGTTATTTTTCTTACATGACTTGATTCTGCACTATGATATGCTAAAGGTTCAACAATAGGATTTCTAGAATTGACAAACAATTCAGATAAGTAATTCAGATAAGAAGTAAACTACAAATCAAAGTCTAATATTTCATAGTTTTCTATTAACTAACAACGAATGCCCTGAAAAAGAAATCAGGAAAACAATCCCACTGAAAATACCTTCAAAACTATGAAACCAGTGGGCAAAAACCTAATCCAGGAGGCCAGGATCTCCACAGTGAGGATTCTCTAGCATTGCAGGAAGGAATGGCAGACGACCCTAGGTGGGCAGCTCTGAGCTCCTGGGTGGGCGTCCCTCACAGAGGACCCTAGGGCGTCCCTCACAGAGGACCCTAGGTGGGAAGCTCTGAGCTCCTGGGTGGGCATCCCTCACAGAGGACCCTAGGTGGGCAGCTCTGTCTCCTGGGTGGGCGTCCCTCACAGGGGACCCTAGGTGGGAAGCTCTGAGCTCCTGGGTGGGCGTCCTTCACAGAGGACCCTAGATGGGAAGCTTTGTCTCCTGGGTGGGTGTCCCTCACAGAGGACCCTAGATGGGAAGCTTTGTCTCCTGGGTGGGCGTCCTTCACAGAGGACCCTAGGTGGGCAGCCCTGTCTCCTGGGTGGGTGTCC
>JAJEJO010004148.1:34058-53451 GCA_020662805.1 Glaucomys volans
TCACAGAGGACCCTAGGTGGGCAGCCCTGTCTCCTGGGTGGGCGTCCCTCACAGAGGACCCGACCCTAGGTGGGAAGCTTTCTTCTGGTGGATGGGTGACCCTCACAGTGCTAACAGCCACGTTGCTAGAGGAGGTCTGCAGATTCAACCCCGGCCTTGTGGAAGGATCCATGTGTCCTTCACACGCCCCAGGGCTGGGTCCTGGGGAGGCGCTGCCTCCTGTGGGTCTGGGGCAACCCGTGCAGTTGCAGGACGGCAGGACTTGTGAGCAATCCCTAATTAACCTGGGACTTTTCTCCTGGGTTTTGGGGACTGATTGCTAATGTTCAATATATTCTCAGAAAATGCATTTTAATCATATTTATTCTCTTACTTTGTTTTTGAGTCAGGGTCTCGCTACGTTGGCATCGCTGCTGTCAATCTCATGTGCTCCAGCGATGCCCCTGTCCCCGCCTCCCGTGTGGCTAGGCCCCCAGGTTAATGGTACCTCTGTTAATTCCAATCAGTGCTTGGGGAGCAACGTGGACGTGTTCTCGCCCCTCACCAGCGCACCGTCAGGGCACTGCACCTGGGCGTTCAATGAAATGACCCCTGGTGCCTCCCAGAGGAGGGCCTGTGCCCCTCTTGCCTCCCTGGCACCCCTGAGTCTGTTCTCTTCTGCATGGAAATGAGGAGACGGCTCCTTTCCCTGCTCTGCAGGCTGACTTTGCCACGGAGGGACCCAGTGTCACACCCATCTCCAGGATTAAGTGCAGCATCCTTCCTGCCTCTCGGAAAGCACCTCCTCCCCCACACTGTCCCCAAGCCTCGGTTTCTACATCAGCCCACACAGCCTGCCCTCCAGCTGCAGTGGATGTGTTTGGAACTGCTCATCTTCTCCTTTAGGGTCCTTCCTTCCTTCCGGCCTTATCTCTCTCTGCTGCTCCAAAAGTGGTCCCTATTGAGACGCAGTCCACAGTGCAGACGCCGCTCACTGAGCCTGGGAGCCCGGGGTGGTGGACACACCCAGTGTGCACCGTGCCCACAGCACCTCACCAGGGGCCGCGCACCACGAGCGATCGCCACCCCCCACTCCCCGCTCTCCATCTCCAGGACCCATCTGGGCTGGAGGCTGCATATGCCTGGCAGCTCAGGCTGGCCTCTTCTCCTCGGCCAGGAGTCCGCAGGTCACCGATGGTGTGGACGTGCCAGTGCCGCACATGGTGTTTGATGGGTGTGGTGGCTCTGCGGCTGGAACCCAGGACTGAGTGGGGGCCAGCAAGCACTGGGTCACTGAGCGGCACCTCCAGCTGGCCTTCATTGCCGAGTCACAGCCCACGGTGCGGCCCTGTGGGTTTGCGCAGCCCTTCTCCTGCTGACTCTCACCTGATTGCTTCACTGTCTCCCTTGAGCGAGGTGCTGCGAGCACCAGGTTCAGGGTGTTGTGTGGGCGTGTCTTATTTCCCTTGTCTGTGTGTGTAGTGGGGAGGAGTGCGAGTCTTGTCACATCCGTGTGGCCTTCTGAGGAACTGTCACAGTTCCCAAACCACCTACCCCGCTGTGTCTCCACCAGCGCAGACGCAGACTCCCGCTCCTCGCCTCCTGTCTGGTTGTGACGTGCTCGCTGGGCATGGAGTGGTGTCTCGCTCAGACTCTGGTCTGCATTTCCCTGGTGGCTCTTCAGTGGTGCTGGTCACCGCATCCTCCCAAGGAGTGTCTGTGCATGTCCTCCACTCCAGGCTGGAGCGTTCATCCTTCTGTGGCTGAGTCCTGGGTGTCCTCTGGGTATTCTGGAAACAACTCCCTCTCTGCTAAGCCGCGTGCTCCCAGGTCCACCATGGGCTGCCTTCTTGCCCCTGGACAGTGCGAATCCATCTCTTTCCATTTGTACTTGCACCGGAGGTGGGGGGTGCAATAGCCAGAGCCTGGCCAGCCAAAGTCCGGGAGGTTTGTTTCTTCCAGGACGTTCCTGCTTTTAATTCTTCTGCTTGGTTCTATTACGCATTTGAATTAATTTCTGTGTGGTAGGAGGTAGAAGGCCAACTTCAGGTTTCTGCAGGTGGAAATTCAGTTGTCCCAGACTTATGTGTAGAGAAGGCTGCTCTTCCCTCCATTGGATTTTCTGTCCCTGTGCTGAAAACGAATCCACCACGAACCCAGGGCTCCTTTCACAGCTCCGGCCGCCCTGCGTCGATCTGTGTCAAGACCTGCGGCCGACCACTGCAGACAGGCTGAACTCTGAAATCGGAAAGTGAGCACGCCACTTTTTTTTTTTTTTTGAAATCATCCTGGCTGTTATAAACGCCCTACATTTCTACATGAAGGGTTTTCAGGATTAACATCAATTTCTGCAGCATTCCATCTGGAATTCAGATGGATATTCCATTGAACCAGTCGATTGAATTAAGGAGGGTTCTCATCCTAACAATATTAAGACTCCTGATCCATGGACATGGGCTGTTTTTCCACGCAAATTTTTATTCACTCAATAATGCTTTGCAGGGTTTAGTGAAAAAGCTTGTACTCCTTTGCTAAACTTATTCTTTTATAAATTTTTATTTGTTCTAATGAGTCATACATGGCAGTAGAATGCATTTATGCATTTTGGTAAATCATATATAAATGGAGTGTAATCTCTCATTTTCCTGATTGTACGTGTTGTGGGATCACATGGTCATGCAGTCAGGTATGTATGTACGTGAGGGAATAATGTCTGTTCACTCCACTTCCCTTCCTACCCGTCAACCCTCTCCCTCCTAAATTCATTCTAAAGTACTACTTTAGGTTCAATGCTGTTATAAATTGAATGATTTTTATGATCATATATGTGCATTATTCATTGTTGGTATATGTAAATAAATTAGATATTTTTGTGTATTGATCTTGCAACCTGAACTCTGTTAAATAATTTTTTAGTACTAATAATATTTAATGTGTCCTTAGCGTCTTCTATATACTAGATCTTGTCATCTGCAAACAGACAGTGCTACATTTTCCCCTTCAACTCGGATGTTTGCAATTCCTTCTCTTCCCGATCGCCCTCTTCAGAAGCCAGCACAGTGCTGAGCAGAATGGCCAGGCTGCCTGCCCTCGGCGCATTCCTGCCCCTGAGAGAAATATTAAGTCTGTACAACAGAACGCGCTGTCACCTGCAGGGTTTGTAGATCTTCCTTATCAGGGGAGTACGTTCCCCTCCATTGCTAGTTTTGCTCAGGGTTTTTTCCTTATCGTGAAAGGATGTTGCATTTACCCAGTGGTCAGTGTTTTTCCTGCCTCTGTTGAGACAGCCACGTGGTGTTTGCTTTGTTCTACCCCAGCTGTTGCCCCGACCCTGGGTGCTGGGTGGATCCCTTGGTCATGCTCATGACTCTTTTCCTTGAAGTGGAGTGCTGGTTTCAGTTTCCTGCTGTGTTATTGGAGACGTCGATCAGTTTCTATAGAGACATTGATCTTTAGGTTCCTCTCCCTTGATATCTTTGATAATTTGAGTATCCAGATGATACTAACTTTGAAAATATCTTAGAAAGTCTTTCCTTCTCTTCCATTTTTTGGAAGAGTTTGCAAGAGTTTTTTATTCATTTTACTTTTAGTCTTCTGTAGAACTTACTAGTAAAACTATCTCACTCTGACGTTCCCTTCATGAGACTTTTTTTTAAATTACTAATTCAGCCTCGTTGTTGCAGTAGAGATGTGTCCAGATTGTCTATTTCTTCTTGAGACAGTATTGGCTCCTTGTGTCTTTCTAGGAATTTGTTCATTTCAAGTAAATTATAATTTTTTTGGTGTGATGTTGATTATTAGTAAAAATTCCACTTTCTTAATGATAATTTTAGTGATTTGGTGTCTTCTTTTCCTGGGCCATCTAATTAGACATTTGTAATTCTTTTTTTTTTTTTTTTTTTGTTTTTTAAAAAAATTGTTGCTTTTATAGGATTTTATCTATTGTTTTTAATCTATTTGTTTCCATTATTAGCTTCTTTCTGACAGCTTTGGTTTTATCTTGTTTTTCTTTTACCTGATCTCTTTTGAATAAAGACTAGATTGCTAAAGAGCGTTCTTACTCTGAATCACACATCACAGCTGTGACTCTCCCTCCAGGCTCTGCCCCATGTGCACCCCGTACATGAAGGCGCATGTTCTCAAATGCACTCATTTCAGCAGACTCCGATCTCCCCAGGATTTCCTCTTGGGCTCTTTGGTCACATGGAGCCATGGTGTTTAATTTGCCGTATGTGGACATTTGCTGGGGCCCAAGGTCGACAGCACATCATGGTGGAAGGGCCCAGTGGAGGAAAGATGCTCAGCTCATGGTGGCCAGAAAGCAGAGAGAAGGAGGAAGATGCTCCCCTTCAGGGCAGCCCCAGGGACCCGCTTCTCCAGCCATGCCCCACTTTCCTACCGTCACCACCCAGTTCATCTGCATCAGAGGACTGAGTGGCCGATTAGGCCACAGCTCTCATGGTCTAATCAGCTCACCTCTGGTGTTCTCAATCAACCCCCACATAGCTTTGGGGGACACCTCATTTCTAAACCAGAGCATGGAGTTACTTTCCAACCCAGGGCGTGGGGATGATGGGAACTCTCTGCAGCTGCTAAACCCGCTGGGTTCATCCTGCTGTGCAGTATGGCCCTGGAGAATGAGTGTGTTCCAGCTGGGATTCCAGTGCCCCTGCTGTCCTTGCCAAGTTCACATGGAGCTTGCTGAGTTCGTGCTTCTCGAGTTGCTAATTTTGATGGTTTTGTGGAGAGAGGTTTCCTGGAGGCGCATCACTGTCATGCATCTTATTGTATCTTACTTCTCTTCTCCTTCACGCTATCATGGCTTGGATCTCTTACTTCTCTTCTCCTTAATGCTACCATGGCTTGGATCTCTTACTTCTCTTCTCCTTAACACTATCATGGCTTGAATCTCTTCCTTCTCTTCTCCTTAATGCTACCATGGCTTGGATCTTTTACTTCTCTTCTTCTTAATGCTATCTTGGCTTGGATCTCTTCCTTCTCTTCTCCTTAATGCTACCATGGCTTGGATCTCTTACTTCTCTTCTCCTTAACACTATCATGGCTTGGATCTCTTCCTTCTCTTCTCCTTAACGCTACCATGGCTTGGATCTCTAATGTCCCACCCACGGAAACTCGAATGTTAGGCTACACATGAATGTTCAGAAGTTCAGTGATTAGACTCTGAGCTATGATCTCATCCGTGTATTGACCCACTTGATGGATTAATAATTGAATGGATACTGGTGGAAACTGTAGGTAGGTGGGTGTGACTGGAGGGGTGGGTCTCTGGGACATGCTTGGAACTTACCCCTGGCTTTTCTCTCTCTGCTTCCTGGTTGCCATGAGCTGAGCTGCTGTCTTCCCACATGTCCTTCCACCGTGACATTCTGCCTCACCTCAGGTCCCAAGCAGTGAAGTTGATCATCCAGGGACTGACCTCCGAAACCGTGGGCCAACAGACACCTTCCTGCAAGTGGCTCCTGCAGGTATCTTTATCACAATAATAAAAAGTGACCAACACCAATGTTTTCCCAAATCCTCAGTTTGTTGAAGGCACACATCCCTAAAAACAGTTACCCCCTACGTAAAATTCTGCCTAATTAAGTCACCTGTTGCTCAGTCACCATCCAGCCATCTGGTCACATAACACGTGTGAGGACTTCCCTGATGAAAGGCTGCTGTGTGGCAGAGGCCTCTGGCCATCACGTCCAGTGTCACAGTTGTCAGGACTAAGCCAGCTGGGGTTTGTACCTGTGATCTACGACCCAATAACTCTGTGACCTTAAGCAGTTTTCTTAACCTTTTAGAATCCTTTCCCCATTTGCCCAATAAGGACAATAACAGTAGAGCCTCCCAGGGCTGTCGTGGGGACTGAGCGTGTGATTTACAGGAAACGGCTCACAAGTGGGACTTGCATTCATTACACTTCATAACTTCCTCACTATTTTCATTAGTAAAAGGTAATAAGAGAAAAAACTAAGTTCTGTGTGTGTTCAAAAGTAAAAGGATATTCTTCTACTGAGAAGGGTGTTGATATCACATCTTCATCCTTTGAAGGAAGCTGCATGCACCATAGAAGGTTCTCAACACATGGGTGCTGAACTGAATTTAAACTCTTTGGCATTATATGTCTGGTCTTTAATTGTGGGATGCATTTCATCATTTTCAGTTGTCTGGGAACGGGGAAATGCATGATCTAAGAGGTGAACTGATGTGTTTTCCTTGTAAAGAATAAACTTGTCTAGAACACACTGAAAAGGAGCCTGGTCTTCCAAGTTTGTGCCCCTGTGTAGCTGTCCGTGTGCCCCTGGCAAATCATTCTCTCATCTCTGTCTTTCTTAACCTCCTCGTTTGTGAGAGGGAAGGTGTCCCAACACTCAGAGGTACTATTCAGACCTGACGATGGAGTTTGCTAAAATATGAGCCTGGACTCTGCTTCACATGCCCTCCTCCTACTCTGGAGAGTTAGAGAGACTTTGATTCCTTGTGCTTCTGTCAATCAACATTGGAAATATACTGAAAAATTAGATTCTATACAAAGGGAAAATATTTATATTGAGTCAGTCTTTACCCTGTTTCCGACTTACAGGTTCAATCATACGTTTCCTGAACTCCTGTTGGGCCCAGGGTCTTCCCAAGACGGCACTTCCTTCTGCTGCTTCTGTAGCAGAACCACAGCAGGGACGTCGAGAGGGACACGGCACAGCTGCAGCTGACGGGAGAGAGCTTGGCTCTGGCCTCCCAGCAGCAACCTGTTCCCAGACTTTGGGATGAAGCTTTGTGGTGGGCCAACCCTGAGGGCAGACGCGAGAGCCAGCCAGCGGCCAGCAGCGTCTGCCTGGCAGCAGCTGAGCTGGGAGAGCCTGCAGGGCCAGTGTCTGCAGAAAGAGGACGAGGGGTGGCAGCTCCACCATCTCAAGCCCACTCGTTCAAGACCCCAGGCGAAGTGAGATCAGACCCCCAGCAGAAGACTGATGGCCGGCCGTTTGCAGGGAGTGTGAGCAGAACTGAGGAGAAGGCCAGACGCCACTCTCAAGGGGAATGCATCCAGGGAAGGGCAGCTCAGGGAAGTGTCCCCTGAAGTCATCACAGTGCGACAGGGAGGAAGTCCCGAGTGAGAAGACGCCTCGTGCCTTCAGAAGGACCCTTCCTTTCCAAGGTTATTTTCATCAGGGTTGTGTGCACACGTGTGTCGTGTTCCATGCCCACAAACGAGACTCACCCTCTGTGTGCAGATCTAATACCGAGCGTGATGAGACCCCAACCGCCATCAGGCATGAGGTCGCCGGACCCCGATTCCTCTGCCCCTTGAGTCTGGCCTCTCCTCTCTCTGAGCCTGGGGTCCACCCTGTGTGTTCTGCTCGATTTCCTGGGTCTTTCCCACCTTTCCAAGAGGCCCATGCGAATGAGCTGACCAGCCTGCGGCCTTTGGAGCTGGCTTCCTTCACTCAGCAGGCCTGTGAGCCCCACAGGGGCCCAGCACCTGTACCTGTCGAGCACATTCCTGACAGGTGCGCATCAGAGCCGTGATGGACACGACCCTGTCACATACACATGCAAGCATGTGCACTACACGCCACGAGGAATACCACGTCTGCACACACGATTCACATGGAACCGTGCGTGGTTGCAAGTATCTGAAGTGACTCGTCAACCACAGATCACACCTCCCAGGAAATGCGTGCACTCGGCAGTGAGGGCACCGCTGCTCCAGTGCCCGACCCTGTGAGGGGGTCGCCCCAGGTGCCTGCTGGCTCGGGCGGGTCTGCAGCACACAGGAGACGGAGGGCTGGGTGAGCGGGCGTCGGTGACGGTGTGCCTTGGTGACGGTGTGCCTTGGTGACCATGTGCCCTTGCGTTCCCATCATCAGCGTAGGAGGCCTCAGATCCTCGCCAGCCCTGGGAATTTAGGGTTCTCGCTTTGCACTGCGGCAGCCTTTTTGAGATGGTGCATCCAGTGACTGGCGGGTGATCGTCTTTTCACGGTCTCACCACCAGACACAGCTTTTCAGAATAAATCCTCCCAAATCGTTTGCGTACTCAAACATCGGGTTGTGTGCTTAAGTGAGCAGTTCCCGGAATCCCGGGTGAAGCTCAGGCAAGCGTCCCTGATGGCTCCGTTCTTGATGCTCCCTGATGTGTGGCTTGCCCACCTCTCCATTACCAGTGTCTCTCAGAGCAGTCGTTCCTGATTTTAATGAAGTCCAATTATCAAATCGTTCTTTATGGAATGATGTCTAAGATATCATCGCCTAACCCAAGTTCATAAAAATGTCTCCTATGAATTCATCTATAAATTTTATGGTTTTATCTTTTACTTTGAAGTTTATTCTTCATCTTATGTTAATTTTTTTTATAAATCATGAGGGACTTGTCAAAGTTCTTCCTCCTTCTCCTCATCCTCTCCCTCCTCCTTCCATCCCTTTCTTCCTTTTTTCTTTTCTTTACTTTCTATTTATTCTCATTCAATTGTTACAGCATAATTTGTTTTAAAAAAAATTGTCCTTTTGCTGGGTGTGGTGGCACATGCCTGTAATCTCAGTGGCTTGGGAGGCTGAGGCAGGAGGATTGCAAGTTCAAGGCCAGCCTCAGCAACTTAGTGAGACCCTGTCTCAAAATAAAAAATAAAAAGGGTTGGGATGTGGCTGGTGGTTAAGAGCCCCTGGGTTCAATCCCTGGTTCAAAAAACAAAAACCACCAAGACCCCACCAAACGAACACCAAAACACAACAAAACAAGGGCAAAGTCTGACCGTGCTCCATGGAACGCCCTCTGTGCCCTTGCTGAACCCCCTCACCACGCGTGTGGATCTGCGTCTGGCCTCCTCTTGCCAGCCTGTTGACCTGGTGTCCAGGCGTTGGTCCACCCCGTGTGGTCCATTACCATCTTCATACCAAGCCTTTCAAAATTTTTTGACTATCCTAGTTTCTATCTTTTCCTAAAAATTTCAGAAACAGTTGTCCATTTTATCAGAAGTCTTGCAGAGGTTCGGACTGGCGCAGGATCAGCTCCTCCATCAGTTCTGGAGGAAGCGCAGCGTGCCGCTGGCCCGGGGCAGGTCCCCCTCCGGGGGGCTCCCAGGTGTGCGTGCCCCGCACACGCCTTGGCAGAGCCAGGCCGCCCCGTCACTCAGTGGTGCAGCCGGACTGGCTTCACACTGACTTCCCAGTGTGCGTTAGTGACACACAGACTCTCGCTGATTCCGTCTAGTGAGTGCCCTGTGGCCTTGCTGCCACGAGGTCCAGGGCTTCTCCCTGGGATGCGCTGCGAGTGTTTCTTCACAGCTGCTTTTCGGGGGTTTGACTCCGCCTCCAGCCTGGCCAGGAAACAGGAGCGTGCTGCTCGGAAACGCTGGGGCAGGCTCTGCCTCCCCTCTGGGAAGGGAAGCCCCTCAGTGTTTCATCACCAGGGTGACGTTGGCTCTTTCTCTGGCTGGTGACAGAGTGATGCTTGCCTCCTGAGACGAGGTCAGAGGCAGGTTCCCCAATAACTGCCATCATCGCTCAGCGTTCTGGGGATCCACTTACCTGCTGGAGGCTGTGGATCTGAAGTCCTGCAGACCTTGCCTTCAGTACGCAGAAGGTGCTGACGATGAGGTCCGCTCGTTCAACACGTGCGTAAGTGTCCAGATCTCGCCCTCCCGAGTGCCGATTCTGAGCATCTCCACAGGAACTGAATCAGTAGCGAGGGTTTAAATCTATGTCCATTGAGCAGCCAAGACTATACTTTATTTCAAGTGTTGAATTCCATTGACTCGGGTGAGGTCAGTGCTGAGGCTCTCCTCTGTTCCCACATCAAGGCCTCTGAGGTCAGGGCTGGGGCTCTCCTCTGTCCCCACCAAGGCCTCTGAGGTCAGTGCTGAGGCTCTCCTCTGTCCTGATGTCCAGGCCTCTGAGGTCAGGGCTGGGGCTCTCCTCTGTCCCCACATCAAGGCCTCTGAGGTCAGTGCTGAGACTCTCCTCTGTCCTGACATCCAGGTCTCTGAGGTCAGGGCTGGGGCTCTCCTCTGTCCTGATGTCCAGGCCTCTGAGGTCGGTGCTGAGACTCTCCTCTGTCCCTCATCAAGGCCTCTGAGGTCAGCGCTGAGGCTCTCCTCTATCCTGACATCCAGGCCTCTGAGGTCAGTGCTGGGACTCTCCTCTGTCCTCAGGTCCAGACCTCTGAGGTCAGGGCTGAGACTCTCCTCTGTCCTCAGGTCCAGGCCTCTGAGGTCAGTGCTGAGTCCCTCCTGTGTCCCGACATCCAGGCCTCTGGGATCAGCCCTGAGGTTCTCCTCTGTCCCCACCTCCAGGCCTCTGAGGTCAGCGCTAGGCCTGTCCTCTCTCCTGAGGATTGTCATGTCTGTTTTCTGTCTTTTTTCCTTGTCTGGTTGGAGGTCTACGGTCTTTATGATTCATCCTAAAGACCAGTTCCTGGTGTCTTTGAGATGTCTGTTTTTTCTCTTTTATACTTTTCTGATTGTGACTTTCTTATCTTTTCCTCTGCTTGACATGGTGTAATCTTCTTGTCTTTTTCTCATTTTTTTCAGGTAAAAGCCCTGATCAGGGATTCAAGGCATCATTCTTTCAAGTCCACATGGGATCCTCTAAGTCCTCCTTCGGCTGACCTCACAGCTTCTGGCCTGCTGCTTTCTGTTCATTCATCTCAGCTCAGAACACTGTCCCTCTGCAGTGTCCCCTGAGAGGCCTGGTCAGGCAATGCAGGGATGCTCAGTGATGAGATGGTTGGACCGGGAGAGGTTTGTCCTCACCAGTGGATCAGTCCATCTGATGGACGAATGAATGGGTGGACTCCTGGGTGGACACTGTAGGCAGCAGGGACATGGCTGTAGGAAGTAGGTCACGGGTGGTGCCCTGGGAACTGTAGCTCCTTCCTGCCCCACCCTGCTTCCAGGCTGCCTGGACCTAAGCAGCTCCTCTCCACCGTGCCCTTCCACCATGATGCTCCACTCACCTCAGGCCCAGAGCGGTGGAGTCGGTGGACCATGGATTGAGTCTCTGAATCTATAAGCCCAAAATAAACTTTTCCTCTTCTATGTGGTTTTTGTCAGGTGTTTGGGATGCAGCGTTGCAAAACTGACTGACGCGATTGTCTGATCATCTTGTGAACCCCCTTGATGCATGGAAGAAACTGTGTCCTCTGCATTTCTGGATGATATCTCCACTGGGTGTAGAATTTTTAGTTGTCTGTCTTTTTCTTTAAAGATGTCATTACAGTGTTCTCTGGATTCGGCAATTTTTGATGTGAAGTGTTTGGTGATTATTTTTTTTGTTCCTCTGGGTGCGATGTGTTTTATTTTGGTGGAAGAGTCTCTGCCTGCCTTTAGATTTCCTCTGATCTGGAATGTTCTGCAGTTGGAATGGGCTATGTCGTGTGGGCTGTGTGTGTGCTGAGGGCGTTCTCTGAGATTTTTGTATCTGTATTTGAATGTCTTTCATCAATTTGGGGACGTTCTGGGGTGCGTGGCATCTAAGCCGTCGTCTTTTGTGTTCTGCCGTGGTTAGCGCCTGCTGGTCTGATCTTTCTCTGGAGACATCTTGCTTTCCTTTCACGTCAAGCAAATCTGGCCTGCACCTCAGCTCTCTGATGGTTCAAGAAGAAGTCTAACTGTGGACTGGCTCTTTCTTATTATGAGGGGAGCAACACTCACTACGTACTTACACATTCCAGGTGGAAGCCTGAAGTTCCTCTTGTGGTTTTACTTCATACCTGGAATAAATAATTGAGAATTGCATCAGAGAATCCAGAGCACCATGAGTAGAGAGGTGAGAGGCTCATGGCTTAAGGAGATTTAGGGGCATTTTATTCTTGCATTTTACCTGTTACAGAAACGAAAGCAGATACTTGGGGTGCTATGTGACCCTCACTCTTCACAAGCTTGTGAAAAATCCCAGTGCTCAGTTTGCAGACCTGGAGGTTCACACTGCCTTCAGACGGCTTTTCTAGGCTCCTCTGTAAAGCAGGCAGGAGGCCCCGCGTGGTCTCTGGCACATACATTGCTAAACAGTGGATTGGAAGGAGATGAGCGATTGGCTGGCGTTGAGTGAGAACTCTCCTCTTTTGCCTCACAAATCTACAGGAAATCTTCTTAATAGCTTCAACACATCTGGAATATTTGCAACTGAAATTAGTTGTTGGGACTTGCTGGGGAGCTACTTTATCATTTTGAACAAAGAAGCATGCTGCCTTCATTGAGAGGTGTTTACGTAAATCCTCTGTCCCCATTAGATTGCCCTTGACTCTTTCCTTTGACCAGCACCGAATTTGCCACATTTCCCAGAGGCTACGTGTGTGACTCTATCATTGCTCTTATTAAAATTTAGGGGACTGTTTACATAGTTGTTTCTGCAAACTGCAGGGTACCCAAGAGTAGAAGCCATAATGCATTTACCTCTGGCTCTGCTTCTACCCCCCACTCCAGAAAGGAGACCCTCGGCCAGTGCGGGTGAGATTGGACACAGGTCACGGGTCGTGAGGGAGATGACAGATGCCGTCTCTGAGGGGTGGGGTCTCATCTCCTGGATGGAGGGATCTTCCTTGCTGGGCTTCACAGGGGAAACCTTGGACCGTGGCCTCCAGCTGGAGGTTGCCCTGCCTTCACCAGAGGTGCCTGCAGGCAGAAGGTTGGGAGGGAATGGGCTCCCACTGTGACCCTGGCCCTGCTCCTCTCCTCGATGGGAGCCGGTGTGCCTCCGCTGCTGTGCCGCGCGCCAAAGCACGCACTCACATTCTGACCCCACTTCCTGTTTTGGCTGCTCTGTGGAGGCCCCTTGAAGCCGGTCCCCCCTGGAGCAGCCTGGCATCCTCCACGGAGCATGCCGGGCAGGGCCTGCCAGGTCGCTGAGGACACCGGGTGAGGACGAGCTCTGTCCCACACTGCTGCCCACTGTGCAGAGGTGCTGCGGGCCATCGGCGTGGACTCAGGGCCTTCCCATGGACAGATCTCCCTTTGGTCAGCAGCGTGGAGCACCAGACCTCGGCCTTTCCAGTTCAGCGAGTGACTGACAGTCTTAGGTTCTCAGCAGGATTCTGGATCTCACCTGAGCTTCGGCATCATCCTGATCTGGGCATTTTTAGTTATTGAGCAGTCGGCCTGGAAAGCCCATTTGCATGTGTGAGAACTCACAGTGACAGTCCTACAACGCTCTAGATGCTCAGCTGAAATCGCTGCCGCGTGTCTCTTAATGAAGCCGTGCAGAGGATCCTAGAGGACCCGCGAGGTTCTTAGAGTAAGAGGCATTGTCCGAGGCAGACTTCAGCACACCGGCTAAAAGCTCGGACATTAGAGAGGTCTGGAAGTAATTCTTATGCCTTTTTTCCAAAAAATTTGAATAAAAATTATTTCAGCTTAAGGCGTCTCCCTTGTGGGTCGAGATCTTACTATCACAAATGGCATCATGAGCATCTGCAGACAATATCTTACCTTTAATCGTTACCGCCTGCCTTTCTACTGAATAGATTACAGTGGAAACAACCCTTTCCTGACTTCTGACTCATCTCCCTGTGTGTAGAAATTAGACAATTAATTAAAGGCCATGGAACAACCTGGCTACCCTCTACCCGCTGATTCTGTTCCAGTCCCAACTCAGTTCAGCAAATAATCACACATGGCTAAATCTACTCAACCAATGTAGTTACAGGCCCTACAGAGAAACTAGGGTGGGCAAATCCTGCCCAGCACAGTAGAGGATGCGGCTTGAGGTCGGGAGCCAGTCCTGCAGATGGAAGCGGCTATGTCAGGAGAGCAACCCGTCCCTGGTCTCAGCCCACCTGCAGGGGTGGGTCTGCAGTGGAACCTTCGTGCTCAGACAGCCCATCCTGCCAAGGCGCGTCACATGACCTCCACGGCCCCTGTCTTGCCAGACCTCCTCCTGCGTCACGCCACAGGGTTCACTGAGCCACGAGGGTTCAAATCCAAACCCAGGTCCTGGACTCTGGAGTCAGCCCTCAGCCCAGCCTCTTCCTCTGGCCCAGGTTAAGGACATGCTGTTGAGTCTCCCAGGTCTCAGAATGCCCCTTGAGGAGGGTGCAGGGGAGCGGTGGTGGAAATAAGGAGCCTGCAGACAGGGCCCTGACCAGTCCACATCTGAGCTCTTTGGTAGTTAAATAAGTTCTAGAAAAGTGCTTGTTAATTTGGTCCTCTGGGCGATTTTGGAAAGTGAGGCCATATCTTGCTACTTTGCTCCTAGTTAACTGAAGTCCCGAGAGGGGGGTTGCCCACACAGGCCAGGGAGACCTTCACTCGGGCACCACGCACCTCCCATGTCTTCCTACCCATTCCTTGAAATGGGAAGGATGGCGCTTTCCACACTGCACAGCCCTGCAGCTCTGACCCACTCTCCCTGGCTCTGCAGGCCACCCTCTCCCCATTGGGACGCTCCTGCCTCCCTCCTCCGGCCTCTGGCCTGGCTTGGGTGGCACCGATGCTCATGCCTGCAGGGGCCAGGGGAGAAGCCACGGCGGGGAGCATGGGAGCCGTTGCCTCCTTGCTTTGGAACAGTCTCCCCAAGTTGACGACTGATCCGGCGGCACCAGACGACGCCTTCCTAGGCTCTCAGTGCAGCAGCCTGTCAAACTTGGCTTCGAAAAACTTTGTAGAATTAAATTGAATTGAATTAAACTGGATAAAGGTCAGACTTGACACTTAGAGAGGAATTTGGATTCAGAGCTGCCAGCCAGCCAGCCTGAACGCCGTGGCGGAGACAAGCTGGCCCAGCCGTTGCTGGTTGAAGAGTGTTTTAATGTGATCTTGCATATGTTTCCAAAAATCAGCAGCACAGCCAACATTCTGTTGGCGTTGTCCTCGCCCAGCTCACCAGTGCCAGTCCCTCTCTGCAGCATCCCCGCGTCCTCCATCCACGACCTGGTCCAAATGAATCAACATTTGCCTGCATTAAACCCAGTGGGTTTGTCTCCAACCAAATCCTGCAACACTGATGGAAAAAGAAGAGAGTGAGAGGGAATTGGAGGGTCACAGAGACACAGAAAGGAAGGTCTTCTCACGTGAGAATCCGAGGTGGTCCCTGCACATCCAGTTCGATATCCCTCCCCGACTTTAGATGTGCTGGAGTTTGGACCTGGAGCGTCCCCCAAGCCTCCTGGGCAGCAGGGTCCAGAGGTGGGGCTCTGGAAACATACTGGATCATGAGGCTCCTACCTTATCGATGGATCGGTCCACTGCCAAACCATCATTAAGTGGACGTGAGGAGGAGGTGGAACCTTTGGAGGTGGGCCTTGCTGGTCACCAGGGGCGTGCCTGAGAGGACGCATCTTGTCCCCGGCCTCTTCTCACTCCATCTCTGCTTCCCAGCCACTTAAGGGTGAACCTGAGCATGAACATTTCGGAGTCAGTTGGTAATTCTGGTGCCCCTGAGCCTTCTACCGCCCTTCGAGGAAGAATATTTGAACTCCAAAATAAAGCACCCTGCCTGAGGCCAAGTGCATTGAGACAGGTTAGGGGGCTCCTCTCAAGTCCCGCTCCCCCCATTGCACACAGATCCCAGAGCATCACAGGCCCAGCTCTCTCCACGCTCTCCTCTCGCCGTCGGAGCTGGGGAGGAGGACAGCATCAGGTACACAGGGCGTCTTCTCTCAGGGCTGCTGGGGGAGGGGGGGCTCTGTCCACACACCAGGTGTGTCGGAGCTGCAGGGTCCGTGGGAACCAGAGGCTTGAGACTTCATCCTGACCACCCACTGGGCAGTGGCAGCTTGCCTGTGGGGCTAAGTGGAAGTAGACCCACCCTCCGTTCCTGTTTTCCTTGGCCCTTGGGGCTGGCCGTTGCTCACCAGTTTCTGCAAGGCATTCACCTTACTTGGGCCCAGCTGCCTGGACCTTCTTGTCCTATGATCACCTCATCACAGATTGGACGCCAATGACTGTGCAGCAGCCCTGGGCACCCCGGGCAGGGATGGCAGCACTCAGAGGTCATCTCCTGTGCGGGATCTTCTCTGCATCTCTCCACTGTGTTCTGTGTGAGCGCGTGGCGGGAGCTCAGGTCTGTAATGAGGACCTGGGAAGAGCCTCCCCATGGACAGAGCCCAAGGCGGGCAAGACAGGAGGCGCCTGCCAGAGGGAAGGGCAGGGCAAGGCCGCACAGGGCTCAGACCAACGAGCCCGCAGCCTCACCTGCGCGTCTTCCTGTTGCCTGCTGCCCCTTTAGAGTTACCCCTGGAGGGCTGAGGGGGAGCCCCGAAGCAATTCAGCAACCCTGGTCGAGGGACCAGAGCTATGCTGTGGCCCCAGGGCCCCCTTCTGCTGTGCGCCCTGTGGCCCAGCGACAGCCCTGTGCGGGCCTGAGAAATGAGACGGAGGCCCACCTTCCTGCCCACGTGGGACAGCCCTGAGTGTGGCAGAGTGAATGCAGCTTGGGGGCAGGCGAGGGCCAGGGCTCACCGCAGGCTGGATCTCTGACCTGGGGATGGAGTGGTGGACACCAGGGCAGGATTGGATGGGGAGGAACTGTAGAGCGTGCACCTGGAACAAGCACGAGCGCTTTCCAAGAGCAGAGAGTCAGGCGTGGGTCCCCAGGGCTGAGAACAGATTGCGGAGGGAGGCAGACGGGGGAGGCCCAGGAGCAGCACCAAGTGAAGATGGACTTTGATCTGTTTGGCCAATTTTTTCATTGAAGACACCGCATGTGAAAGTGAAAAGCTATAAAGATGAAGAGTAAGGTGGTGAATTTATTTAATTATCACACTATATGACTCCCTCACATGTTCCATTTGGACCTTCCCAAGCCCGTGGCTGGACAGAGCGGCGTGTTGTGGACGCTGACCTCGGGAGGACTCTGCCTTGCTCTAAGCTGACAAACTCATGGTGATGGACCGCGGCACCAGCAGGAGCCTGGCAGCAGCCGTGTGCCGGCATCTCCCTTGGTGACCCTCAGTGAGTTCCACCCAGCGGCTTGCCCCGGCTGGTCAGCCCTCCTGCCAGAGCCCCACGGCTGCCTCACAGTCTTGCTCTGAACCGAGCGCTGGTCATTGCACACCTGCCGTCCTGTCTGGGAAAGTCCCCGGGGTGGACGCCTGGATGAATCACAGGGGGGCATACGTTTGGCTTTATATGGAAACACCAGAAATGCTTTCAAAGCCGAACCTTTCACAGCCCTGCGAAGACCAGTGACACTGCAGATGGGCAGCGGGGTCTGCATGCTGGAGGGCATGTCCCTGTGCAGGCCCTGCAGCTTGCTGTCCCCTGGCAGAGTGAGTCTGCAGGAGAGGCAGCTGCGGCCATGAAGTCCCACCCAAGCACACCCTGCCCTTCCTGCAGACCCAGTTCCTGAGAAGCTCCAGGCTCCGGGCATTACGTGAAGGTCGACCACCTCTCAGCCTAACTTTTGCAGATGGTGTGAAGTTAATTTTTTAAAAACATGGACATCCAGTTATTCCAATAGTGGACATTCCATTATTCTAGTGAATTATCAAACAATCTAAAGTGTGGCATTCCTGGGCTGCTTCCTGGGCCATCCCCCTACACGGGCTCATCTTCAGGCTTTGCGCGGGTAGCATATTACCACTTCCACTTTGGCTTTTCAGAGATATTGAAGTCGCCTAGTGCTTATGCTACAATTTTGTTCTTTTTCAAAAATTTCCTTAAAGAACAAATAAAAAATTGGTTAAGAAAAAAATAATGTGCTAGATTTTGTAATTTTTATTACATTTGTATTATCATTTAGTTGAAGATTTTTGCAGGGTCTCATTTTATTCTTTGGTGCATGAGTTATTTACAAGTTTTTCTTAATTTCCGAACACTTGGGGGATTTTTGTCACCTCCGACTTACTGACATCTAGCTGAGCTCCGCAGGCTCCAGGAGCATCCTTGGTGTGGTCTCAGACATCAGCTGAGGGACTGCTCATGGTAAGCACGCCGTCTGCCCGAGGAGGCCCGTGTGCTCCAGGGGCCTTGGACCTGCAGTGGGGGCTTCCTTGCTGTCTGCACCGCGCCCCGTGCCCGACTGAAGAACCCCCTGGGCGTTCCTGCATGGTTGTTTTCTTTCCTCAAACTCGTCTTAGTTTTTCTTCTTTCTCAAAAAATGCTCCTATTACATAGAATTCTGAGTTGATGGTTTTTCTTTTCACATTTTAAAGACATTATTGGTTATCTCTGCCTTCCATAATTTCTGATCAGAAGTTAGCAATAAATTGATTTATTGCTCCCCTGAGTGCATTTTTTGGTTTTTGAAACCCTCAAGATTCACTCTTCATCTTGTTTCTCAGGTATGGACCATGATGCCCCAAGGCATGGTCTTTCTTTTTCATTTGTATGTTGTTGGGGGTATTGTGGATTTGGAATCAATAAATGAGGCTCTTGAATGATTATCTGGAAATACTCAGGTTTTATTTTATGAACTATTTTTCTTGTCACATCCTCTCTCTCTTCTTCTTCTGGGACTCCAATAACATGTTAGAAGAGCATTGGATGTGGGTCCTTGACTTCCTCCCTCTCTGCTTGTACATACATGTTCATTCCATGTTAACACATTGTGTGATTTCTATGCAGCTGATCTAGAATTATTATAGGAACCTTTCCCATCACTTCCATATACTGTCTTAGAAAGAAAATCCAGTATTGTGTTCTTAGCTCCAGAATGTCAATTTAGTTCTATTTTAGTGTATTTATTTGTCCACTGATATTTAAAATTTTTGAATTTAAAATTTTTCCTTTATTTTATTAAAATAACTTTATCAACTACTTAAGAACCCATTTCTGTTCATTCCAATATGTCTGCCATTTTACAGTTTGCTATTTGTCTTTTGAGACTTGGTCTAATTGTGTGTGTGTGTGTGTGTGTGTGTGTGTGTAGATATATATATGTCTACCTCTCTTTCTCTGTGTGTGTATGTGTGTGCATGTGTGTGTTAATTTTGAATTACGGTCTGGAATTTGTGACTATTAAGTTGTTGAAACGCTGGATTCTGTTAATTTTCTCCAATGAATATTTATTTTATTCTTTAACATGTTCTTATCCTGGTAATACATAATCTTTTAATTATTTCTTAGGTGCCATTTCAAAGTCACTTCAAATATTCTTTCTATAGCTGAGATTCTTATAATCTATTTCATTAAAGGTAAGTCAAAAGATCGAGAACCAGAACTGATAAGCCTCTCTCTGTTCTCTCCTTTTGAGGATTCCACCACCATATCCCTCTTCCGAAGCCACAGACATGGTGGGTCTGTACACACTGAGCAAGGGCTCTCGGCAGAGCAGAGTGAATCGGCAGCTCCCACCACCACGGCTGATTCCACTGGCCACACGCCTGCCTGCCCAGGTGGGGAGAGAGGCATCCAGCACACGGCCTGGGCCGGCACCTCTCACTGCACACATCAGCCAAGGCGTGATCTTCAGATCAACAGGAGCACAGCAGACGCATTGCAGCAGAGGGCCAGACCAGCAACCCCCCAGTGCAAACGCTC
>JAJEJO010004148.1:53461-76098 GCA_020662805.1 Glaucomys volans
GACAGGAGGAGACCTGGGAAGCCTGGGAGCTGGTGAGTGTGCAGGGATACCCGGGTGTTCCCACCAGGTGGTGCATCCCACCACACGCAGGAGGAAACCTGGGAAGCCTGGGAGCTGGTGAGTGTGCAAGGACACCTGGGTGTTCCCACCAGGTGGTGCACCCCACCACACGCAGACAGGAGGAGACCTGGGAAGCCTGGGATCAGGTGATCGTGGTGGATCTGGCTCTCAGGAACCTCTCTAGAGCTTGTTTTCATGACTCGTGATCCTTCATCATGAAACGTGCAAGTCCCTTCCGGTGTTTGCTAAGCCCGCCTGGCTTCTCCTGCTTCTTCTCCAAGCTCTAAGATCCTCAGACCCTGCTGCATGTTGGGTGGACTCTGCCTCCGTCTTCCTCGCTGGCTTCCCACTCATGAGCTCCAGTTTGTTAATGATCCTGTGAAATCAGCCCAGGGCTGCGTACTGTTGGAGTAGCTGAGTAGAGGGGACAGCTAGACTCGCAGTGGGCTGCCTCATGCCATGTGACAGAACGTGGCAGGAAGAGGAACATCCTGGGCCTATGGTGGTGGGCTCAGGGCCGCACTCCTGTGTGGTGAGGCTTCCCACCCACTTGGCGGGTCCTGCGTGACGGTGGCTGTGTGTGCCTGTGCTCGGTCCCCAGGCCCCGCCCACAGAAGCTGCCTGGAGCTGGCTTCCAGCAGCTCCTCTCCCACCACCTCTGAGGATGCTTTTGCCTTCTCACCTAAGAGCTGCCCGGCTTCCACCCTCCCAGCCCCCTGCGCTTCTGAAGTGAAGAAAGCTACTTGAGACCGAGGCGCATCTGTGCTCCTGGTGGTGGTGCTTTCCATGGCCAGCCCGACGCAGGGAAGCTAGGGATCCACGTGCCATGGCTGAGCAGGGCCACAGGGCCCCCACCTTGGCGGGCACCTCTGGAGACCTGACTAGCTGAGATGGGGTCACGCTGCAGTAGGTGCACCCCAAATGCAATGACTGGCATCATCCTAAGAGGTAGGAGGGGATGCAGGACCCAGCGCCCTGGCGGGTGCTGCAGCCACCAGCCAGGGGAGCCCAGGACTCAAGCCGGCCGGCTCCGTCTGGAGCAGCAGGGCTGAGCCTATTCCCAGAGCCTTCAGGGGGAGCAGCCTGCGACACCTTCGTCTCAGATGTTCACCCTCCAGAGCCTGGAGAGAAAGTCACCACATTTGTGGTAAGTTGTATGGTGTCCCTAGGACACCAGAACAGCGTGCGTGTGTGTGAGCACATCGTACACATGTCTGCCTCTCTCCTGAGTGTGCGCGCGCCCACACACACACACACACACACACACACACTCCTCCATCCACCTCCGGTCCCAGCCTACAGGATGGGGACGGCTCTCCCCTCTCAGTCCCGGCGGCCTCTCTGGAGACCTCGCTCCTGCTGCCTGTCTGGCTCTGTTGGGTCAGCCCCTCTGTGCTGCTCTGTTCACGCCTCCCTGACAGAAGGTGTGACTCTGTCTCTCATCAGGGTATCGACGCGCATCTCATGGTTGTGGAGATGGGCAGCCCACAGCTGGCCCTTGCTGCGTCTCCCTGCCACAAAGCAGGGAGGAGGAGGCCAGGCCGAGCCCAGCCCTGCCCAGGTCAGCGAGGCCCCCTCACGGGGAGCCCCCAGGCCACAGGTCCTGCTCCCACCCTGGGGCTGGGTCGCCTCCCGGCACTGCAGTTCAGCCACGGGCAGCCCACAGCCGCCCTGTGACCGCCGGCAGATGTCTTGAGAGCAGGCCTGCTCGCCCCCTCCCTCCACTAAGGACACCGCAGGACACAGAGAAGAGGTCCCTGAGTTTTCAGGGAAGAGGATGTTTGGGCTATGTTGTTCTTGAGGCATGTTGTGGCTAATCAGGGCGCCTGCCGGGTGCTGCCTGGGTTGAACTTCCTCTGTGGCCTCAGGGCCTGAGGCGGGGCTCACTTGGGCCTCCAGGCCCGGACGCTCTGTTGGCCATGGTCCCTGACTCCTCCTTCAGCCTCGTCACCCACGGAGCCAGGGCACTAGTGCCCAGCACACAGGCTTTGCTGGCTTCCCCTGAGTGAAGACCAGGCCCTGAGACCGCTGCCACCTCAGCAGCCTCCCCTTCATCGCCTCTGCAGCCGTCCAGCAAGGGACCGCTGCCTCCAAGCGTGTGCCGGCGTGGCTTCTGCCGGGTGCTCACTGCGCGGTGGCGGGGGCTTCTTCCCGAGTTTCTGTGCTCCGAGGCATCCCGTGTCTGATCAGCCACGGAGACGGGGTGCAGGTCTGGGTGCAGGGTGTCCCCGCCCTGGTGCACCTGCCGCCGCCCCCCATCGGCCTTGCCGCCTGCACAGGTCCTTCCGACCCGCAGCTCCCTCTGCGAGGGGACGGGCAGGCGGGCTTGGAAGGTGAGCCTGCGGCTCTTTCCGACCTTAAAGCTCTCTTGCTGTCGGCACGGCCTCCCTTTCCATGCCCTGGACTCCTGGAGGCTGGGACCCGGAACGCTGCACACAGTGGGGCCGAGGGGGGGCAGACGGGCTGGCCGAGGGAGCCTGCCCGCTCCGGGCACACCCTCCACGAGACGAGCAGCGTTTGGGAGCAGCACCAGGTCCACCCTGGCCAAGGTGGTGGCGTGAGCTGTGCACAGCACCAGCCCCGAGACGCCCTGGCAGGAGGGATGGAGTCGGTGCTGCTCCTCAATCGGCTTGGAGCCCAGGCACGGGCTTCCACCTCCGAGCGGGCAGCCTGCCGGGCCTGCCCTGGGCACCTTCCCGTGGCCTCGTCCTGAGCGTCACCCCGCCCTCCTGATGAAGTGGTCTGACCCTGACAAGTGCCCACACCCTCTCTTCACGCCTTGTTGGCTGAGCCTCCCATGATGGATGGCAGGCGGTCGCGGCTGCGGCTCCTGCTCTGCGATGACTCTGGTGTCACGCCGCCAGGGCAGGGCGGCCACCGCTCAATCCTGGCAGAGCGGGTTGACTTCAGGGTTCCAGCATGGACGCCAGTGATTTATGAGCTACAGGGAGGCACAAATGGCCCTGCACTCCTTTGACAGGGACAGACTCCCGGGTCGCCCCAGCCGCGCCTCCTGGCTGGATGGTGCTACTAGGCAGGAGGAGCGCATCCCTCTGCCCACAGCTCAGGGCTGCACAGCCCGCGGTGGACCTGGGCCTGGCCAGTCGACCAGCCACTCACAGGCAGTGTGTGGAGATGGGACGAAGCCACGTGCTGGTTTGGAGGGGCAGTGACCCTCTGTGCGTGGCCTCTGCTGGAGGACGCTGCCTTCCCTGGGCCCTCTGCCAGCTCCTAAGGAGCCTGGCGCTCTTGGACCTCCTGAGCTCCTGGCTTCACCTACACAGGCCCCGTACAACTGAGGCCAGAGAGGAGGAAGCTGGGGTGTGCGGAGGAAGGTGACCAATTGTCCCTGTTTGTCCAGGGCTGAGGGGTTTCCTGAGACCTGGACTTCAATCCCAAACAGTCCCAAGGGACACAACGCACCTGGTGCTTGAGCCAGGATGGTACCAAAGTGAGGGGAGGTGGTGGGAGACCAGCTTTCCCTCACCATAACAAAATACCTGAGGAATGAGCTCAACCAGAGAGGTTTATTTTGGCTCAGCTTTGAGGCTCCAGCCATTGCTTGGCTGGCCCTGGGCTTTGGGCCTGCGGAGAGCAGTGCACCCTGGAGAGAACTTCGGGCGCAGAACCACTCACCTCACCAGCCAAGGAGCAGAAGAAGAGAGGAGGAGGACAGGCCAGCCCTCGCCTTGGAGGCACATCCCCACGGCCTCAAGAGCTCCCAGGGACCCACTTCTTAACAGAGCCCAGGGAACCGGCCTTCGACGAGGGGTCCTCGGGGGACAGCCAGGTTCAGATGAGTTGCTCACCTATTTGGAGATGGAATTTGGGGTGAAGAGCAGCAGGAAGTCCTCGTGGAGAGGAGCCTCCGGGTCCACCTGGTAAGCAGCACTTTCCTGAAGAGAGCGGTGCTGTTCCCGCAGCCCCGTCAGAACCCGGTGCCTCCCTCAGTGAGGAACGGTGAGGCCAGCGGGCTGACCGCTAGGCTGTGGGTCAAATGCCCTGAGGCTGCAGTGCCAAGAGAGCAGGCTCTTATCAGGGACGCTGACCCCGGAGCATGTGGCCCCTGGAGGCACCTTGTGGCTGCCAACACGCCTTGGCCGCTGTCCAATGCATGGCTTCCTGCATTAGGTCACCTCCCGTTGCTCTGACCCCCCACAGAGAGGAGAGCCCTCCTCATTTCTTTGAGTGGCATTTTCTTGTGGAAGGAACAGGATGACTTAGATTTTTATAGTGATTCATTATGTTATTAGTGAATGGGGCCTAGGTAGCCCCGAGGGTTTCAAAGCACCTCGGACCTGGCTGGTCGAGGACGGCTGTGAAGCAGGCACCTTTGGGGACCGTCCCTCTTTCCCATGGTAGCAGTCTGCAGAACCAGGCTGTCCCTGCTTTTCTGATCTGCAGCCTGGATTCTCCCCACGTGCCTAGGATAGACAGAACCCAAGGTCTCCTGGCTTCAAGGCCTGCAGGCAGCACGTCACCCAGAACAAGCTGCTTTTAGTTCCACGAGACTGGTTTTGGGGGAGAAAATAAGATAAACAAAAGGGAAGGAAGGAAGGGAAAAAAGAAGGAAGGAAGGAGAAAAGATGCAGGGACTGTACGGAGATTTAAAAATCCATTCCCTGGGAGGATGAGAAGAAGGAGCCTCTAATCTGACTGTGGTCACTGATCTCTGTCACAGCCAAGTCGGCGGAAACGTCCCTGAACAGACCCTGCAGACGCAAGGTGCTGGCTCCTCAGCAGTCCCGAATGCCATGCCAGGTGGCGGCCCTCAGAGCCCAGGACCAGCATGGGGCCAGCATTTAGGACCCTCAGGGAGGCCTCTGACTCGTGCCTGAGGGCGAATCTCTGGCACCCCGAGCTCGAGCCCAGTTCAGCCAACCCCTCTGGACAAGGGCTGTGCTGCTCTGTGTCCGTGTCTCCCGTCTGCGTAGTGAGGACAGTAGAGCGCTCTGTCCTGCAGAGCTGGGTGCAATGAGTGCTCGACAGCGGCTGGGGAGTGCGGGCAGCTCCTGAGGCCGTGGTCCTTCATCCTGGGTGCACAACAGGATCTTCTGGGGTGAGTTCGCAACCTGGCCGCCCACACTGTGCTCCTGGCAGGGGAAGCCAGTTGTCCAGGGCTGGGACCTGAAACCTGTGGCTTTTAAAACCTGGTTCGTGAGGCTGTGCCCAGGCAGCACCGAGGTCAGCCCCTGGGCCCAGCTGGAGCGGCAGTGCCGCAGGCCTCCTGGCCACTCCCGCAGCTGCTGCAGAGCATGCTTGGCTGTGAGCCTGCAGCACCCTCCTGAGGCCTGCGCGATTTGTCTGAGGCAGTACTTTTCCTGATCCTAGGGGGTCCCCAGGGCCATTCAGGCCCACGCCTCCGACGCAGGGCAGCGTGTCACCGTGGGAGGGAGGGAGGCAGTAGTGGGAGGCACGCTCGCTGGGCTCCGCCAACCCTCTCCAGGTTCAGGTGGGGTTCCAAGTAGGTCAGGCGGCCCACCGTGCAAGGGGGTGCTCCGCACAGGCCCCGTGCACCCCAGCCCCTCACAGCCCGTGGGGCTCGCCCTTCCTCCTCTGCCCTCTGCCAGTCAGAAGCACATCACTGCAGCTGCTGCTCGAGGCCTCTCTTCCTGGCTGCTGGCACGGGCACCCCAGTCCTCAGGAGGTGGAGAGCTGCGGCCAGAAGCAGGCGGTGGCAGGGGGCCAGTGCCTCAGCCGTCTCGGCAGGTAGGCAGTCTCGGGATCCGGGCTTCCTGGACGCTGCTGAGTGGGCCAACTGCAGGGTGCAGCGGAAAGCAGGCTGCGGGAACTGGTGCCCCACAGCCGTGCAAACGCCGGCTGGCCCCTTGGTCCACGCTGCCCATGGCTAGCCGGGGCTCGGATGTTCCAGCACCCCCAGAACGACAGGCAGAGCTTGCCACTGCAGCGGGGTCCCTCTTCTCCACATGGTGGTCCTTCCCCATCTTATTTTGATGGTGCAACATGTGGGGAATGGCACGATGTTCAACACAGGCATTCAGCGGTGAGCATCAGGCCTCAGCGTGTCCACCAGGCACCTGGACGTCGCTGACTGGCACACAGCTGTGTGCAGAGAAGAGAGCCAGTGGCGTCTCAGCGTGCGTGTGGGAAAGGTGCGGGTGGAATCAAGTACTGACGCTGCAGCCTGCCCGCCCTGCCCTGTGTCGGGACCCCTCCAGCTCTGGCCTTCCGCTCACTCGGGACACAGGCCATCATGAGCTGAGCTGCCTCGCGTCCTGCAGAGCTCCAGCACTCGCCACTCCACCCCGCTGTGTGGGGCCCTTCCCACTCTCCCTGCTCTGCGGCCTCTGTGGCGCTCAGGGAGTCCCCTTTGTGGCGTCCTGCTGCGCCAGGGCTGTGCCAACAGGGAGCAGGTGACTCTTACTTGATGGCAAGCGCTTCGCTAGGGAAAAACTAAGCCAGACCCTGAGCACAGGGATCCAAGAGCTGGCCTGCCTCTGCCTCTGCACCAGGTGGGGACCGGCAGCCCGTCCTCACGATGGCGAAACCTGGGGGCGGGCGGCCATTCCCTGGCTGCTCCTGCCTGAGCTTCCTGGGCACCCGCCTCGGTCGGCCCAGCCCAGCCTGGCACTCAGGAGAGCGGTGTGGGCATGGGTTGCAGGGAGCAGGAGAGGAGAGAGGAGGAAGAGAGGGAGAAAGGCCTGCAGCAGCAGCCCCGCTCCAGCTCGGGGCCGCCCAGCAATCAGGCTTGAGCAGCCAAAAGCCTTTCCGTGCGGGGGAGTTAATGGATTTATATTGCATGTGGTTATCTGGATTTCAGATTGACACCATAAATATTCAGACTCTGAGCTCAGCTGGAAGCGGCCGCCACTGACTTCCCCGTGACCCAGCCGGAGCTCTAAATCAGCCGCCTCCCTGGCTTTCAAGGGAGTGACAGGCCTGAGCCAGGACAGAGCATCTCCTCCGCACTCTGCTGCCTCCAGAGGACTCTGCTCACGCAGCCCTCTCCGCCGCACAGCCTCTCTTTGGAGAGCCATGTCCAGCTCATCCCAGTCCCCCTGCTGGAGTGGGGACGGGGGTCTTGGTCACGGGCGAAGCCTGCTCCCGCAGTGCCCTTCCTCACATGCCTGGGAGCCGTGCTGTCTGCCTGGGACCTCCGTCCTGCCTGGCACTCCGACCCACGAGCCCGCCAGGCCTCCTGCGTTTCTTCCTGGTTGTGGTCTCTAGCGGCGGATCCACGGGTGCGCCTCAGGAGGACATTCTCAGCGCTCTGGGAGCTCCTCCAGAGCCTGCGGTCAGGGAGAGTCCCTTCCTGATGTGGGGTCAGCTCCTCTCTGCGGTTCCAGCAGAGCTGACACCGAGTCCTTGGTGGCGGGGGAAGGGGGCATGGTCCTCCTCCCAGGGATCGAGGGGCCCTCCGCTGGCAACAGGCTTCCTTTGCCCTGTGACAAATTGTGCCGAGGTTTGACAACGCCAAATCCATCACGGGGACCGGCCAGCTCCCTCCGTCTGTCAGCATGACCGATGTGGCAGCAGCACAATGTCAGTAAAGGTCATGTCCTGCTCCAGGAGGGAGGGCCAAGGCGCCACTTAAGTGATTGCTGGGAATCGGGCTGTCCTCCAGGCCGGCTCCACCTGCGGCGCGGCTCCCTTTCTGACCCCAGCAGTTAGGAGGGGTCCGGGGGCTGGGCTGAGCTCAGGCAGGGCAGCCGCAGTCCGGCCTCCGAGTCCCCTTCAGGGGGAGGCCCATGGTGCTCCTTCCCAGCGGGACCCACACCATCCAGCATCCCCATGTTGCCCAGTGTCCCCCAGGTGACTGGTGGGTCTGGGGAGGCCAGCAGCCACCGTGAGGGGCACCAGGCCTGCTGGGCCGTGTGCACCTCAGCATCCTCAACTCTGAAGTTCATGGAGAGTCCTATTTTACTATTCTGTTCAGGGTCTCCAAGTACCTTTCTCCGGCCCAAAGAGGGAATATTCCAGAAAACAAAAGGGACAAGAAGAGCAGGGAACTGAGAGGAAAAGGACAGCTGGAGCGAAGCCGGGAGGAGAAGCGGCAGGTCAGGAGAGGGGAGAGGTGGTGACTGGGCCACAAACAGCAGCCCCCGGGAGCGAGGCTGGCTCTCGCTGGGCGGGGAGGCCAGAACCAGGGCTGAGGACAAGCGAATCTCCACCTCCCGCCTCTGTCGCCTCGTGTCCCTGCTCCCTCTCTGAGGTGGGCTTCCGGCAGGACCTGGAAACAGCCCGTGGCTTCTGCAGGAGAGGGAGAGCGGGCTGCGATTGGCCACTTCTGCAGGAACCCAGGTTTGAAGAAGAGAAGGACATTTCTCTCCCAAAACGGGTGCAGCTCTCTGAAGACAGAAGGCACGACCCAAGAGGGCCACAGACCTGCGCTGTCCGTCCATCTCAAGTTCTCAAGGGCGGCAGGGACCTCAACCCCACGGCACCAGCCCGGCCGAGGCCATGCCGGGGCAGGTCCACCCGCCCTCATGGGCTCCCTGGGCGGCAGCCGTGTACCTGCAGGGGGGAGCTCCTGGGGGCAGCCTCCCCGCAGGGCAGCGCCCTGTGCCCTGTGCCTGGCTCAGAGCGCCACATGAAGTCGGTGGCATTTCACCTCCCGCAGAGCAGAAGTCAGTTACTCCTGGTTAGAGACTCTGCTCCCAAGTCAGAGAGGCATCGAGTCTTCAAACAGTGTGAGAAAAGAAGGAAAAATAAGAAGGCTTCCGTTGCGCCTCACTCAACAACGCCCTGGGAAGAGAAGGCACCTTGGGAGCTGCCCACTCCCCACACTGCCCTCCAGAGACGGTCCTGGTGGCTGGGACTCTGGGCCTGGGGAAGGGGGGGGGGCAGCGTTCCCACGCGCTGCCAGGATGGAGAGGCCTCCCACCACGATGCACACGGAGGTGTCAACAGGCTGTCCCCCAGGGCTGAGCTGGGCACTCGGTGACTGCAGCAGACAGAGCAGGCGCTGAGCCTCCCCTGCCCCTTCTCCCTCCTCCTCTTCGGTAGAACCAGAACTCGAACCACGCCCAGGTGCTGGTGGTGATGGTGGAGCCCAAGGGTCGATGGCCAGGTCGATGGAACTCAGTGCAGATCCACAGCCACGGAGGCTGAGGAGGCCTGCGACCTGTGAGGCCCTGTGCCCTGCTGTGGCCTCGGCACGGGGCTGGCATCCGCCAGGCAGGTCCCTGCTTCAGGGAGAAGGCGGCCTTGGGGGATGGCAGGGCCCTTCTGCGGGATCTGAATCCCTCCAGCCTTCCTCCCTTCCCCAACCTTAGGATTCGGGACATTAACTGGGATTGATGGGTGGACGGCTTCCACCCCCCAGGAGCTTGTCATGTGCGAGAGCGACGTTTAGCATGGAAATCCAGCCATATGCAGATTCTTAGTTTTGTTCCCAAAATAACTCCTGGTGTTGCTGGCTCCTCTCCCTCATCCAGCCACCATCTGGGTCTGTGTGTCTGCGTGCGGTGAAGCCTCCCCCACAATCTGCCAGGCGCAGCAGCCCCCCACGCCTGCACACCCACAGAGCCAGGATGCAAAGGGGTTCGGGTCCACAGAGAAGGCCGATTCCTGCCTTCATGCTGACGGCTTCACAAGTATTTTATGCCAGGAAGAAAGGAGAGAGAGAGAGAGAGAGAGAGAGAGAGAGAGAGAGAGAGAGAGAAAGAAGAAGAAGAAGAAGAAGAAGAAGAAGGAGGAGGAGGAGGAGGAGGAGGAGGAGGAGGAGGAGGAGGAGGAGGAGAGGAAGGAAGGAAGGAAGGAAGGAAGGAAGGAAGGAAGGAAGGAAGGAAGGAAGGAAGGAGAAAGAAAGAGAAAGAAAGAAAGAAAGAAAGAAAGAAAGAAAGAAAGAAAGAAAGAAAGAAAGAAAGAAAGAAAGAAAGTTAGTTAGTTAGTTGATCTGTAAGCGGAGGCCAGGTTTCCCGGCTGGGCTTGAGAGGCCTGGCGTGTGGCTCCGTGGTGTTCAGCCAGGCAGTCGGGGCTGATGTCTTGGGGCTGCAAACATTTTGGTATGAAGGTAGCAACTTGGTGAAGCTGGCCTGCTTCCTTTTACCTCAGGAACTTATTCGTTTCACATTTCTTTGGTTTAGAAATGACCTGGGCACTGAACTAATTAAAAAAAAAAATTTAATATGTAGGAATAAATCCTGCCCTGGCTGAGACCCTGTCAGCTGGCTTCGACCTGGAGTGCGACCCAGGGCAGGGCAGTAAATCTCCCTAATAGGGCGTCCAGACCCACTGCCTCACAAGGCTGCCGGGAGCCCGTCCGCCCCCGCAGCCCCACACCGACTTCCTGAAGGCCTGAAGCCCAAGGGGCTCAGTGTGGTGGGGCGGGAAAGGGGCAGCGCAGAGTTAGACTGGGTCTGGGCATTGACGGGGCAGGAAGCAGGATGACCCAGGAGTCAGGCAGCCAGGAGTCGGTGGAAGGCAGCTTGGGCCCAGGAGTTAAAGCAGACGCCACTCGGCCTTCTCCTCCTGGGGCAGATGGACTCACATGGGAAGCAGCTAGCACCCTGGTGCACCATCCCCCAGAGAGGTCAGGAAAACGACAACGCCGTCATCCTGCAGGCTGGACCGCCGAGGAGAGCCCTGCTCCCGGGCAGGGCACCTGCCATCCGAGCGAAGGACTCAAGCGGCAGGCTCCCTCCTGGAGGTTCCGCGGGGCCCAGAGTGGAAGCTTTCCCTGGACTTCGCACCTGGTACTGGAGAACTCCACTCTCCGGAGATGCATGGCCTGTCTCAGGGGCACAAGAGGGATTTGCAGTTAAGATCTGCGACAGAGCTCTGAGACCCTGAACTCCTACTGGCCAGTGTTGAGAATGTTCCGTTAGAGACTTGACTCCTTGCCTTAAGTCCTCATCCACAGTCGAGGAAGGGCCAGGGGATGAACTGCATCATTTCTCAGTGAATTATGTTCAAGGGGATTTCTGACTTAGGCAAAGGGTACAGGGGGGGAAGAGCATGGGATGTCGAGTATCTGAGGGACAAGAAAGGGGTATCTTCCCAGACCAGGTGACACTGGAGAGATTCAGCTTGCTTCACAGTTGTCCTCAGCAAACCTGCTTCAGACTGTGTGGTGCTGTGACTCCCTTCCATTGCCCTGCAACCCACACCTCATGTGGCCCTTTCCCACAGGCCCAGGCTCCCAGCTGGTGGGAAGGAACAGCTCTGTCACTGATCTGGATGGAAGGGAGGAGCAGCCTGGTGGTTGTAGACCACAGATCCCGATTATTCCAAATACTGGAATCAGACTACGATCATGAGTACTTGGTGTCAAGGAGAAACTCCAGGGTCGTGGAGTGAGGAGTTGCTGGTTCCAGCAGATGCGCGGGGTCTCCCTCCGACCAGTCATCATGTGACGGCAAACATCCAATTTCCGTGGAAGTCACCAGGATGAAATAGGTTTCTAAACCCACACCATCATTCACTGTAGTGTCATTTCTCCTTGGAAATTTCCAGTTCAAAGGAAAATGATGTATGGTCATAGGGTAGAGAAAGAAAAATCAGATGGCAGCCCCGCCTCTGGGGACTGCTGTAGAGACTCCCAAAGGGCCTGCTCGCTGCCAGGAGGTCAAGCTCGTGGGCAGCAGTGGGATAAGCCTGTGTGGGGAGGGATCTCTCTCTAGGACTGAGGCCTCGGTAAGCCCTGCAACAGGCACTGAGCAGGTGATTGAGCTTCGACTATCGCCCAACACAGAGACTTCCTCCAAGAATTTCGACTCTCCATCAGAGCCCTCACTGGACTGACAGGAATGGCCAGTTCCCTCACTCCACTCCACATGAAGAATGCCAAAGAACAGGTCTCGGAAGGAGAAGATCAGCAGCTGGTCACTGAGGTGTCCTGAAGAAGAGAGGGTGATTCTCCAGGAGCAAAGGATACATGCCATACTATTAACAAGATGCCTTCTTGGGGGTGGAATTTTAGGTCCTTGAGGATCTATCAGAGAAGGCATCAGGTCCATAGGGTGAAAAACACCAAAGGGAGGAAAATAAGAAGTAACAGACAGCTCCTTTGCTGACGTACTGTTCACAGCGAATTAGTTATTTCACTCTTGATGGGTGCCAGGCTCTGAGTCAGGAGCTGCAGTGGCACAAACACGGTGGCAGTGAGCGACCCTCCCCACGGAACCTGAGTCAGGTTGGGCAGACTTAACAGACACTAGATGATACCTTGCAATAAAGATTTTCAATAGCATTTCTCTGTATGCTAACAAATGACTTAAATAGCATTTCTAGACAACAGCGGCTTTGCCATTAGAGCTATTGATGATTCATTACAGAACAAATTTTACAGGAAATGATTGCTAAAGATTTCAGACAGAAGGAAAGATTTCCTCAGGCTGGGGCTGCCAGGAACAGGGAAAGGAAAACTATACTTCCATTAGCTTTTCTTAGAATGGAAAGTGATTTGGGTAAAGAGAGGGAAGCACCATGTCTCAGGTATCAAAGAAATGGAGAGAAATCTCCATATTCACCTTGTGCCTCCTACAGAGGAGGCCTCCGCTGGGTACTTCTATCTCTGGGATCCTGTGGTATAAATATTCTGGAGTCCCAGCTCATCAAAGAAGAAACCAAGGCTCCTGGTGGTGAATGGCTTTGCCTAAGACAGTTACCAGAAACAAAAACGTAGAATTTCATATCCAGCCATGATGTACTGAGAGATCAGATTTTTTAAAAACTAGAAAAAAATATATGAAAAAAACTATTTTTAGTCACTGGATGATAGACAGTGCAGGCTTAACATCCCTGAGAAAGGGAAAAAATGAAAAGAAGCCCTGTGCAGTCCCAGCTCACTGCCTGGAGTTTCCAGGCCACAGCAGAAGGGAGGACTCAGACCCCGGAGCTCCTGCTTCATTGCAGAGGCGGAGACTGGCACTGGGGAAGGTGGTAGAACCTTTTTTTTATTTTAATACTTTTTTAGTTGTTGATGGACCTTTATTTTATTCATTTACTTTTATGTGGTGCTAAGGATCGAACCCAGGGCCTCACACATGCTAGGCAAGTGCTCTACCACTGAACCACAACCCAGCCCTCGTGGTAGAATCTTTGAAAGAGAGCACCAGAGAAGAAGGAATTTGTGGAGAGCTCTGGAAAGTGGCAGAGGGATAACTGAGTTGTTGATTGAGTGGTCATCTGTGGTCACATTGGGAAAACACAGGCAAAGAACAGCTAGAAAATAGTATGCTGATTTTTAAGAGTCCAGAGAGAGTCAAGAGGAGTTTGTATTTTCAAGAGCTATCATAGAAAGACCTTGTAAGACATGGTCGTTTGGCAGCATGTCACAAAGGGGGTGCCTTATTAGTGGAATAAATTGGCTCTAGGCTGAAGTATACCCTAGGTTTGCTCTAACAAAGCACAGGAGCAATACTCAAAAGAACCAACCTAATAACAGGTAGTTCAACATTTTTCTAGAATATAGTCTAAAATCAGATGAACAACAACAGCAAGAGCATTCAGCTCTAGTAACACAGAATGAGAGGTCTGATGTCCGAGCAAGAATGACGGAGAAAGCACCAAAGCAGAAATATGTGTTAACACAGGGAGACCATCAACAGAAATAGGCTCAGAAAAGAGAAAAAAGAAGACTTAACTGCAAAAGAAGGTAAGGTAGGTTCCCTAAATATGATTTGTATGTGAAGAAGGAAAGTTTGATATAACATGATAAAAAGAAAATGGGAATGTATAAAAATAGTTCAAATGAAAATTCTAGGGATAAAAAATGCAACAGGAAAATCAAAGACACATTGGGCATAATGGATTCATGTCACAACAAGCTTTCCATCATTGTAGAAGAAAAGGGCCACAGACCAAAAACTGTGGGTGTCTAAAATGAAGCCTAGAGAAAAAGAATAAAAAAGTAAGCACAGCCTAAAGAGCATGTCACAGCCTGTGAAAGGTATAGCTGAAATCATGGAGAGGAGAAAAGGGGGCAGAAAATATATGTAAATATATGAAAGACAAAAATTTCACAAATTTAACGAAAACTGCAAACTCACATACCCCAAACCTTGATAAACCAGAAATAGTATTCATACCATTAAAATTCATACCAAACAATGATTAAAAACTCACAATAAAGAGAAAAATAAAATGATAATTTAAATATTAAATAATATTAAAATCAGTAAAAGGTACATGTGTACAAAGTGTTACGGAGAAACAGCAATGAGGTGACAGCCTACCTCTCACTAGGAATTATGTGAGCCAGAAGACAATGGAGCCCAGTTGTAAGGAATCGTGGGAGAACAAACATCACCCTAGAATTCTGTATTGAGCAGTAATATTTTTCCATGAGGAGAGTAAAATGGAAACATTGTAAGACAAATAAAAATGAGAGAATCCCTCCCTAATAAATATGCACCTCAAGAAATGCTGAAAGAAAGTCCTCAGGTAGAAGAAAAATAAAATCATCTGGATCCACATCTGTAGACAGAACTGAGTGGCAGTGGGTGTGTAAGTGCCAGACAGCAGGGAGGGCACCTCACTCCTTCTACTCACTGGGAAGGCACGCGTAAGCAGAATAACCATGAACGTGGGGTTTCAAAACTGATCCTATGGTGATCTACAGAAGCAAGCAGCTAGAGAGGTGCGTTGAAAGAGACTGGGATGTTCTTACACCATGTGAAAACACTGCGACAGAGTGAAGGTCAAGTCAAGGAGGGATCTGGCAACACCAGGACAACCACCCTAAAAACAAGGTTAGGATGTCCAGTATGTCAACACTGGGAAGGAACACTCCTAAAATATATCTAATTCTTCTGAAAAAGAACAAGCAGCAATATCCATGCCTGCGATCCCAGTGACTCAGGAGGCTGAAACAGGAGGATCCCAAGTTCAAAGTCAGCCTCAGCAAGTTAGTGAGGCCTAAGCAACTTAGGGAGACTCTGTCTCAAAATAAAAAGTAAAAAGGACTGGGGATGTGACTCAGTGGGGAAGAGCCCCTGGGTTCAATCCCTGGTACCAAGAAGCAGAAAAAAAAAGAAAAAGAAGAAAGGAGGAACAACTAGCATATCAGAAACGCTCTACACACTTAGTAAAGTGAGAGATTTAAACCAACTGCATTGATAAGTCTACCAGGTGGCCCATGTCCTCCAGTGACAAATAAAATGTAAAAAAAAGATCTAAACAAATGCTCTCTACATAACTCCAAATCTAAATGACAAAGACAAACAGATCAAAGGTAAGTTTGGAAAATACACCCATGGAAATGTCATCAGTAGGAAGCTGGAGTCGGCATAGCGATGAGGTCTACTTCACACCAAGGGACGGTGCCAACTTAATAAGGGATAAACACGTCCAGGGGACTACAACCGGAATGTCTGCAAAACACCTCATCTGCATTGGATGTGCACGGACCCTTCTCCTCGAGAAGATGGAGAGCAGCCTCAGCTGTAGGATGGAGACGCACTCCTCTCGGCGTCTGCAGAGAAGGGGACTGGCTCATACCCACGTTCTAAAACCTGCTCGAGCATCCTCACTGCTAATCAGTGAGGATGACCTTCAGAGAGTCCGACACCCAACAACGGAGCAGGCTCCTGCTCTCCGAAGGCACGTGGACCCTGGTCAGGAAGGTCCTGCGTGGTGCCAGCACCTCCTCAGAGTTGTGAAGCATTTGAGCATATACATGCCTCCAGCAAAAGGGACGGAAATAAAAATGGGGACTTGTCAGGGAGACTTTCTAATTTTGTGTATCAAACAACAGAATTCCAAACACTGTATGAATACAAGTCACCACAAGACAATCAGAATGCATCTCCTAAAAATATGTATCTGCCTCCTGAGGTGACCTGACCCCGGATTGACCTGTACTCAGATTGCAAGTTGGTGCACGTGCCATGAACAGACCCTGGTGAGGGCCCAACACTACCAGGGTCGCGTCCACTGCTCCCCAGGGCTGGAAACGCGCCTGCTTAGCCCCGTTGAAAAATAATGAGCTGCTTCTGACAAAGTCCACCATACGCAGACTCGTTACCACGGCAGTCGCCCCTGGCGCCCCGGTGCAGCTAAGGCCTGGTCCACCAGGGACACCACCAGCGGTTCACGGAGGCTGTCCCAGAGGTCCACGGTGTCTCTTTAGTGTTTAAACCATTCCTTCCTTATGTCTTTTAGTTGTAGATGGACATAATACATTTATTTTGTTTATTCATTTATATTTGGTGCTGAGGATCGAACCCAGAGCCTCACACGTGCCAGGCAAGCACTCCGCACTGACCACAGCCCAGCCCTGACCGTTCCTTAACTGCGTTGGCTGCGGGCACAGGAGGGGTGGACCAGGAGCTCCTGGCTCCGCTGTGGTTCATGGTCCCTGTTATCCCCTCTCTGTTTGCACTGCACCATAGGAGGTAGTGGGAACCACCCCCAGGGAGGCTGTGAGAGAGGAGGGTGAAGATGCAACCCTGCAAGGGCAGGGGACAGTGGTCAGCAGCTGACCATCCTGAACCCAGCAGGGACAGTGGCCAGGTAAGATCAGCAGCTGACCACCCTGAACCCAGCAGGAGACAGTGGTCAGCAGCTGACCACCCTGAACTTAACAGGGGAGGGTGGTCAGGTAAGATCAGCAGCTGACCACCCTGAACCCAGCAGGGGATGGTGGCCAGGTAAGATCAGCAGCTGACCTCCCACCAGCACAACTGAGTCACAGAAGCCAAGGGTCCAGTGTGAGGCTGGGCCTGAGCCTTCATGGTGACCCCCTGGGGAGTGCGGGGGGCTTTCGGGACCCCTGTGTGGGGCACGCCTTCAGTTGGCTCCTGTCCTCAGGCTCAGGGGCCACGGCCTCTCAGAGGGTGTGGAGAAGTAGTTGTTTCCCTAGCGCTTGAGGATGGAGAGGGCTCCCTGCCGGGGCACCCGTCCTCCGTGACCAGCGTCCGTCCTGCCTGTGCCAGCCTGCACAGCCACAGGGACCCACCCCACGTTGTCACGGGAACCTGAGGACGTCGACCCAGGCACAAGACGCAGGTTGGACACTCTTAGCCTCTGCAGCCTGCAGTGTGACGGCCATGGCGGCTGCAGGAGGAGTTTTGTGCTCCACGTCAGTTGGTGGCGTCCGTCCTTGGATGGTGACTGGACACTCATGGGTGTGCCCAGGTCTCGCGTGGCCAGCACAGGGACTTGGCTTCGCCGTGGATTCTGCAGAGACGGTGGGATCCTACGCAGTGCCTTGAACTTAGGGATCTGTTGAAAAGGCAGAATTTCAGAACTGAAGGGAAACAGGAGAGGGCGGCCTCCCGTGCTGTCCCCGTGCTGCCCGCCTGCAGCTGCCGAGGTGCGAGGGCAGGCGCAGCTCGTGGCCGAGTCGCTCTGCACACCGCCTCTTGTGACAGCTCTTGAGCACTGTGTTCCCTCGAGTGCTGGTGGCCTTCTCGTCCCCACCTGGCCACTCCTGGGCCTTCCTCAAGACCCCTCTTAGGGCGCGTGGGTGACTGCTCCACGCCCGTCTTCCCGGAGCACCTCGGATGCTTCCCTTGCTGGTGACGCCAGCACGTCCCCGTGGTTGTACACACTGAGCCACAGGGTGACAGGCTTGTCTGTCTTCCTCGTCACTGGACTCTGGGCTCTCGGGCACAGGGACAGGTCAGTGCTCTGCACCTTACAGTCGCAGACTGTGTGAGCAGCGTGGGCCACAGTGCCCAGTGGCTCAGACTCCGGGAGACCAGCAGGGCCCCGCACACCGAGCAGACCTCCGCCCTGGGGCTTGCAGAGGGGAGCCCGGAGCACAGCCTGCCCAGCTCAGGGCCTCTGGAGGGAAGAGGGCTCGGCTCTGCGCCGTCCCAGGACACAGGCCCGGTCCATGCCAGACACCATCCACAGGAGCCCGGGCTTCATTCCGAGGGCAGCCACCAGTCACACCCTGCTGACCAGCTCTGGCGGGCCGCGGTGCCGCTCATCCTGAGGGTCTGGCCGAGGCCCTTGGCTCCTCACACCCAGAGTCCCCATGTCCCCATGAGGGAGCGTGACTGCGCTGTCCTCCCAAGCACGTCCACCAGGGTGGCACAGCTGCGCTTCAGGTGCGGCTTTTCTCTGTGACTTTACCTTTGCTGTGGTTTGGATCTGAGGTGTCCCCCCAAAGCTCCCTTCCATGCTGAATGTTCAGAGTGAGATGACTGGACTCAGCACCATGACCTGGTCAGTCCGCCCTGGCCAGAATGGACTCACTGAGTGGTGACTGCAGGCAGTGGGGTGACTGGAGGAGAGGTGATGGGGACATACCTGGAAGGTGCGTCCCCCGTGGCCCCTGCTCCCCTCCCTCTCTGCCTCCTGACTCTGCATGAGCCAAACTGCTTTCCTCTTCCAGGCCCTTCCGCCATGATGTGCCACTGCCCTGGGCCCAGAGCCCTGGAGCAGGCCACCTATGACTGAGAACTCCGAAGCCCTGAGCCCCAGAGCAGCAATTCCTCCTCCAAGTCGCTCTTGTGGGCTGCTGTGGTCCCCGCCTTGCCAGGCTGGCTGAGCGCCCTTCGCTGGACTTCACTCCTGCGTTTCCTGTGTCTGTGCTGGACCTCTCTCCCATGCGGGCTGCTGGAGCGGCCAGGCCTCTGCTCCTGTCTGTGGTCTCCGTCAGTCCAGAGCTGGGCTGCGCCACAGCGTCCCTGCAGGGAGTGCCCTCCGCATGCCCCTGCGCCCTTCCCTCAGCCCTCTTCCCTGTCTCGGCTGGGCAGCCTGCTACCCTTCACCCTCTAGCCCTCTTCTCATCCCTCAGCAAGGCCGACTTCACGCTGAGTGGCGCTGAATACCAACGAAACAGCTGCTCCTCAACGCCATTCCGAATTCCAGGCCCAGGCAGCAGGACGCTGACTCAGGCCTGGGACCTCTGTCCAGGCCCCGTGTGAGGCCTGCCTTGCTCCTGGACCACAGGCCTGTGAGGAGAGGGATTACCTCCCTGCCCGACCTTCCAGTGACCTGCTCACTGTGTGGATGGGCAGAGAGCTGGGCGTGGATGAAGGACACCGAGGGCCCCGTGGTCCCGGCACCTGCACTCGCAGCCTCTCCTGCGTGAGCTCAGCCCTGCTGCGGTGGGCCTGGTGTCCCCTACCCTCCGGCCATGCATGGCCCACTGAGGCTGGGAGGCTCCACGTGGCTGGGTCCCATGGCTGACAGGGTGCTCAGAGGCCTGGGGTCACTCTGCTTCCCTCTCGCCTGGGGAGAGGCAGGGGAGCTGGGCTGCAGGCTTCCCGCCATCCCTGCAGTGCCAGAGCCCTGGGGCACCGAGGCCTGAGCGTAGCTCCCGTTCCTCCCTGGATGTCTTTCTTGGCAGCAGCAACCGCAGTAATAAAATGCCTTCAAAACAGGGGGCTCTGCGTTGCTCAGGCTGCGAGTGTCCGGTCAGCTCAGGCTGGCCCCGGAGGAACTGAGGAAATTCCGTGGGGCTCAGAGCTCGGTTTTCCAAGGCAGCTGGCTGAGTGCCCCTGCACCTCCCAACAGACTCCTCAAGCTCTGGCCTTCAGACAGAGACTCCTCGGGAAGTTCTCCTTGACTTCTGGGCTCTGGCTGCGCAGAACTCGCTCAGGGGTGGCAACAGCATCTGGCCCAGGAGGGGGACCTGGGGGATCCACACGGACCCTGCCGTGGAGGAGGCACGGAGGACTCGGCTCTGTTCTCCCGGCCGGGTGGAGCTGGTGAGGTCTGACCTCCCCTGACTCCTGCGAGCTGCGTCTTAGACCCATGTGTTAGCACAGATCTCCAAGGGAGGCCGGCAGTTCCCCTTTCCTTTGTTTGAAGATCCCCGGCCAAAGGAGCCCAAGGAAGGACACAGGAAGCGAGGGGCTGCGGGCAGTCTTCCTGCACTGTCTGCTCAGCCTGGCACGGGGCCCTCGTGGCGTCCACACTCCCAGCAACCAGGCGCCTCTAACTGCCTTCCTGATGAACAGCCTCTGGTCATCGTGGAGACGGTGCTGGAGGCAGGAGAAGCCTCTGAGGCCCTCAGGCTGGGGAGCGGGCCTCCGACAGGCAGCTGTGGGCCAGGCCTGGAACTAATGGCCGAGCTCACCCGGGTTTAGCCCTGCTTCTCGGGCTCCTCTGGGACCGCCCAGCCTTTCCCAGGACACCCACCAGAGCAAGCTGAATGACGAAATCGCAGCATCCAATACCAAAGGCCAAGCTCGCCTTCTAATACCGTATGTGAAGTTCTGTCTGAAGACCAGGGTTAATTTAATATGCAGAACAATAGACGCCACAAATTAATACAAAACACTGTGGTACAAGTGACTTTCGTTCAGACCTGAATGCGGCACACAAAGGCTGTAAGTAAATTAGTTTTATTGATCTATATTCATAGAATTATTCAAATGCACCCTGTGGAGCTGAGAGCCAGGGCTTCTGATGCTCGCCATTAATGCATCTTTCATTAGTGGCCAGTGCTGGGAAGCCCAGATTTCATTTGGCTGCAAAAGATTAATCTTCTCTTGACAACGATGGCCAGATTTCAAAACCAGGGGAGTTGAAGCAGTGACCCCCAGGACAGTTCTCAGAACCGTGCATCACAGGGCCAGGAGACAGACAGCCACCTCGGGTGGCTTCCCCTGGGCCGTGGGGAGGAGACAGGGTTTTCAAGGTAAATACACCAGCCCACAGTTCCTGGCGCGGCTCAGGGTAGGAGTCTGCTCCAGGATGGCTCGTCACTCAGCTGACCGGCTTTCAGTCTCAGACCTGAGGACAGGACGCGTGAGCAGCCGACCTCCAGGTGTGCACCGGCAGCACACCCCGAGTTTCTCCAGAAGGAAGTTCTCAGGGACCCCACACCAGAGCTTATACACTAACAGCAAAGATCACAGCGAATTAAAGCCACTCAAGGTGACTTGGTCTGGGGACGTGCAGGGAACGTGGAACTCTGCTGAGTGGCGGGAGCCCGCTGGGAAGTCGGAGGCTGCGCCCAGCCAGCCTCCTGGCCTCTCAGCCAGAGGCTCCCGCTCCCTCCTGCCCCAGGAGCCTCAGGTTCTCTGCCAACCACCTTGTTACGGACCCCAGGCCACTAGCCCATTCACTGTGGCAGTGGAATAATACTGAGGGGGACCTTGCAGACCAAACAGGACATGTTTTTACAGGAACACGGAGCAAGCAGCCACTTTCACGGTGTGATTTGTGAGGCACTGAATGACTCGTGCTTAACACGGCTCTCACACTCGCCCTCTGCCAGAAGATCCCAGCTTCCAGGGCGTTCCTTGGATGTGAGCATTCTGTAGGCAGCGCAAGGCTCAGGTTCCCGTGACGGTCACTCTGTCAGCCGCTGCACACCCTGAGCAGCAGCCCGGTGGGTCCTGCACACTGCCGTTTGGAAGTACAGCTTGCTCCGCGGGATGGCAGGAAAACACACCCCAAGATGTCCTCAGCATCTCCCCAGACGCCACCCTGCTCCACAGAGGCGTCAGGGTTCAGAGGAGGTGAAGTGGGGGTCACTGGTTCACCCGGAGGCTGGGTATGATCACCAGAGCCCTGTGGGGAGAGGAGAGGGCAGAGGAGAGCCAGAGAGTGGGTGAGGGGCCAGCCCACGCCGGGCAGGAGGGGCAGGGAACGCTGGAGAGGCGGGCCCCCGACCTCCAGGTCTCTCGAGGACCCTACCAGACCTGGACCCAGCCCTTCGCAGCCCGTTTTGGGTTTCTAAACTCAGAATCTTAAGATAAAACAAGTGTGTCACTTTGAAGCAGTACATTCGTGGTGATTCGTTACATCTGTGTGAAAACTGACGCTCGAGAGGACAGTGTGGAGTCCAGAGGAGCCAGCACGTGAGAGCAGTGGGCAGGGGAGCTGGAGCTGGCCTGCAGGAACACGCCAGAGGACACGGCCGGCGTCGCAGGGAGAGGGCCAGGCAGCGCCAGCAGGCACGGGGGAGGGACACACCCAGGGGCAGAGGCCTCCCATGGTGCACCCACACTCCTGACCCAATCCCCAAACGCTGGTGCATTTGGATTTGGGATTTTGGAATTAGAGATGCTCAACCGGCAAAGTCTATGCCAGTATTCCAAAACCAAAACCAAAAATGATCTGAAACATGCAACACTTCTGGTGCCCAGCGTTTCTAGCGAGGGTCACGCAACCCACGTCAGGTTCCCACGCTGTGCAACAAGATTCCCACAGCTCCGGGCTTGCCGCAAGGGTCACCCACTGTCTCACAGATTTTCATGGCTCTGCGACCTGGGAATAGCCGGACTGGACCCTCTGCTTAGGGTCCCACAAGCTTCAAGACTGCACAGCTCACCTGCGGCCTCCACTGGGGAGGACCACAGCCCTGTTCACTCAGGCTGTTGGCAGGATTTCTTTCCTGACGAAAGGCCCTAACCTTTTACTGGCTGTTTTCTGGAGACGATCTCAGACTTGGCCCTGACACTCTGCAGCATGATGGTGTGGTTCATCCAGCACAAGAGCTTCTCCAGCTCCCTGACCAAGACCCATCTGGCTCAAAATGATGTAATCACAGGACGGACAACTAGACCTTTGCAGTAGGCTGCTACCACATGGACAGGCCCAGCTGTCTCCACCGTCCAGGAGGGAGGACCCACAAAGGCAAGAGCACCAGGAGGTCAGGGGCTCTGCCTGTCCAAGAGGGGCTTCCATGGAGGTGAGGACAGCAGGAGGTCAGGGGCTCTGCCTGTCCAGGAGAGGGCGTCCATGGGGGTGAGGACAGCAGG
>JAJEJO010004148.1:92338-114240 GCA_020662805.1 Glaucomys volans
TCTGACCAAGGTGGTTCACACCTGGAGACCCGATGGGGGCAGTGACCTTAAGTCTACTCCGTTGGCCGTGATGTTCAAAGGAGAGGTCAAGAGATGACTGCAGATTCCTTGCACAGAGTAAATTCATCCCTTGGAGAGGGATGGGCGCCTGGTATGGGACGGTGGCTCCCTGTCCTGGAGGCAGTGCCCAGGGGACAGTTAGAGCAGGGATGCAATCTGGCTCTGTCTGGTGCATGTCTGTAGGGGCCATTCCCCCTCCAGCCCAGCAGCCGGGCACCAGGTAACTGCTGGAGAAACCAGGCCAACAGGGTTGGGCTCTGCAGCCTCTTCAGATTGTGGCCCCAGCAGCTCAGCAGCCTGCCTGCATCCCTGCACTCTGAGCGCCCGTCCAGCACCAGGGCGGCTGGGCCAACCCTCCCCAGAGTGGTGGAGCGGTGTGTCTACACAAGTCTTCTCACACAGTTCTTTGCAGACCAGGTTATGCTTTTTTAATTTTTTATTTTTAGGTGTCATGGACTCAGTCTCTTGGTGACCCTGCTGGCTTTGTTCTGCTGATCATCTGAACCTCGATGCACGAATGAAAGGCCTATTTGGCCCCGAAGGCCTTGTGCCTGAGGCCTGTTTTCTTCTTTGCTACCAGAGGTCAGGTAGCTCACAGGCTCCGTTCCTGACTTGTGACGTCTCTCTGCGTCACAGAGCCTTGCATGTCTCTCACAGTGTAAACGGTGGCCATCACCAAGCTCTGGATCATACGCCAAATCGCCTTTGAAGCTGGTCCTTCCTCAGTTAGTACTCAGGGTGCATCCCATCGACTCATTAATTGTACAGACTTGTCATTTCACCCAAGATGGAAGCAGTGTGGAGGTCGGGGTTGGAGGCATGAGAACGCCATGCTGTCTCGGGATTCCTCTGCTCTACACAAAAACTTAAAGTAACAAACCCTGGTTGCCCCTCCTCTGATGCAGCCCCCAGCCCAGGCGGAGGACGCCCGGGGTGGGCCCCGAGCAGGCGCGACCCCGCAGTCTCGGGGTGGGGTCCTGGCGAGGGGGCCACACCTCCCCTGTTGGGATGCTTTGTTCCCAGCATGGCAGGGGCCACGGGGCCACTGGGCGCCTCTCACCCGTGGCCTCCCCTGCAGTGTGCACGCCAGGAGCCCAAGAAGTTCTCCCCCAGTCCTGAGCCGATCAGCACAGAGCCCCCTTCTCCTTGCCCCTGTGGTGGCTCTGCGCTCAGCCTCCCCGTTCTCACTGGCCTGCCTGAATGCTCCCCGGGGCCCAGGTTCTGCTTCTCCCGTCCAGCCCGCCTGCCCCTCTGGTGAGCACGGGAAGTCCACCATGCGTCTTCCCCTTGTAACTGTTGGCACAAGATCAGCATGGAGGGGAGAGGGTGACTGAGGCCTGGCAAGGCCAGGCTGGGCTGGGGGCTCCTCCTCCCTCTCAGGAAGCCCCATCGCTGCTTAGGAGGGTGCTGCCTTGTGGCTCTGCGACTCGGCCTGGGTGAGTGCATTCGGCACCCTCGCCTGCCCCAAGATGGTTTGTCTGTCCTTGGTCACGATCCCCTCAACAGTGCATCAGCCAGGACTGACCTGCATTTGCATGGCCTCAGGCTGAGCAGGGACCTGGAGGGAGCTCGAAGCCTGGGAGGCCCTGCAGGTACCACCCCGTTTGCGTAAGGACCATGAGCTTTGCAGGCCTGGTGTCCAGGGGTGCGAGGGGCTGTCCTGGGACATCTCTGTGCCTACTGAGGACCCCTGCACTGAGATCCCACTGCTGACCATGCAACCTGGCCCTCTGCTCACGGTGGCAGAGCTCCTTCCGAGGGCGGCCTAGGTGCTCTCCTCCTGAGTGTCCTCTCTCGGTGTACGGGGTGCACGGTGCGTAGTCAGCACCCAGCTCTTCTGAGCAGCTGAGAAGCGGAACTGCCCTCTCCTCACTAGGTGTGGCCAGGTGACCTCCTTACCAATGAGGGTGAAGAAGGGGGCTCACCACCTGACTGCAGGGGACTAGTGACCTGTCCAGCTCCCTGGGCTGCTCCTCTCCTACTGAGAGGATGGTGCGCAGGTGCCCGAGGAAAGAAGCAGCCCTGTGGTGGAGCCTGCACGAGGAGAAGAGCTGCCCAGGAGAGCTCCCCAGGAGGGCGGCCCAGGCACTGGGCACTCAGGAGAGTGAGCATACGCTATGGCGATAAAAAGGAACCTGGGGGGCACGGTTTCACCTCTGCGTAATCAACACACCTCGACAACGACTTCCAAGTGTCCAGAGGGCACAGCACGTTGTTACGAATGGCTGATATCCTGCTGCGACCTCCTCAGAGCATTCCCATGGCGATGGGCAATGCCAGGAAACAGGGTGTCTTATGGGGAGAAATGAATACTGATGATGGAGGGAAGACCCTTGGCCTGGTGGAGGAGAGGGCACCGAGCAGGAAGGCAGCTCTTCTCTGCTCCCAGTGCCCAGCACTCGGGGGTCTGGATGGGCAGCAGTGCCTGGCCACAGAGATAAGGGAGAAGAGGGAGCAAGGGGCCCAGGCTGTCCTGCAGGGACTGTGCACAGCACAGGGTGAGGGGAACACAGAGGCCAGGGGCCCAGGCCGTCCTGCAGGTGACTCTGCACAGCACCTGGTGAGGGGAACACAGAGGCCAGGGGCCCAGGCCGTCCTGCAGGTGACTGCACAGCGCCTGGTGAGGGGAACACAGAGGCCAGGGGCCCAGGCTGTCCTCCTGGTGACTCTGCAGGAGCCATCGTTATCACCCTGTGGCTAAGGGAGCTGAGGTCTGCAGGAGGTGAAGAGCTGCCCCGGGTCCCACAGTGAGTGAACCATTGCGTCCAAGCCTGGCCAGCGAGGCAGGTCCCCATGCAGTGAACTGACCGGCCCTCCTGGCAGGTGGAGCCTGCTGCTCCCTGTGCCCAGTGCTCTCCCTTGATCCTCAGTGAGCAGGGAAGACTCTGAGCAGGACTGTGTGTGAGGAGGGGTCACAGTTCACGCCGCCAGAGGGAAAGTAATGCAGTCGCTGCTGCTTGTCGGCGACGCAGCCTGGTTGCTCCTGGCCCCAGTGGCAGGGCCAGTGCTCACGATGTCCTCACCACCGTCTCTGCTTTTAGCAACTCCCCCTGAGGAGGGCTCACTATTTTTTGGAGGCAGGAAAACAAAGGCCATGAGGTGGAGGAGTGGGCAGAGCGAGCACCAGAGCTGCACCCCTGGCCTGTGCGCCCCTCCCTCCCTCACCTGCCTGTCCTGCAGGTACAGCTCAGGCCATGCCCATCGGCTCACCTGCTGGGGCTGGTCTGCTCTCGGCGTCCACTGACCCGTCTTGGCAGGATTTGCTGGCCGGGTAGCACGTACGGGCCTTGGGTATCAGGCTAAAGTCTCCTCTTCCATTCTCCAGGGGGAAGGGTGAACGGCAGGGCAGCTCCTTGTGCCCATCGAGGGTGCATGTCCTGTAAACAGAGGTGGTCAATAAAGGCTCCCCTTGCCCCACGTCTCCTGCCCTCTGCCTGCCTCGGCCGTGGCATGCTGCCTCATTTTAGCCCGTTCTCCAGGTGCAGTGGACTGGGCAGGGCTGGGCAGCGCTCAGGGAGCAGGTGACCGAGGCAGGGGCGTGGCAGAGCGGGCTCCCCGGTCCCAGGACACAGCAGCGCCCCACCCGCTCTCTTGGAGCGCTGGCTCCTCATGCTCCTATTTAGCAGCTCTCATGCTCAAATTAATTAATTAGCTAAGATTAATCAATAATTAAGCATTCTATAGCCACCCAGAGGCCGTTTCAAGGAGCAGTGACATATTTATTGCCTCGTTCAGCATAAGGGCTCAGGAGCTCCCTGGCACAGCCCAGGGTCTGATTTACTATAGGATGCCTGAGTGACGACCCTGCACCCAGGCCCCTCCTGGCCCCTGGCCCTTGCGGGGCCCGCCCACAGCCCACACAGCTGCTCTGCACCAGCCGGGACCTCTGGGTCTGTCCCTGGTGCACAGGGAGCGCAGCTGTGCTGGGCTGGCTGGACAGAGCCCTGCAGCTGGGAGCGGTGCCCTCCCAGAGCTGCCTCCCAGGCTGTCCTGATGCAGCCGGCGCTTGTGGCCACAGAAGGCACCACACCGCGCCCAAGCTCTCTTCCCTAGGGCATGAGGAGGTCCCCCTGGGCAGGTGGAAAGCCAGCGGAGTGCCGCCCCAGCACCTGCTCCCGGGGGCAGCTCCCGAGTCTGCAGGAAGCAGAGCGTTCCTCAAGCATCCACCGAAGGGCGCCCACCACAGACTAAGGGCTGGCACGAGGCTCTCATCTGGCACTGGTTTCCAGAGAGCCTCAGTGTTGGCAGCTCCCTGCTTTCCCGTCCTGGCTCAGTGCTGCCCTCGGGAGCTGTTGCCGGCAGGTGCAGAGCAGGGTAGGTCTGGCGTGAGATCAGCGCCAGCCAATAGGCCCCCAAGACTCTCCTTCTGCGTGTGCAGAGTGGGCCGGGCTCAGTGGGGTCCTGCCCTGTCCACTCAGTGACGCCCAGATCCTCCGTTCACATCGCTGAGCTGAGCCCAGCAGGGCTCCAAGGCACCAGCAGTTAGTGACAGGAGCATTCCACATGCCAAGCACTTAGGGACAGAAGGGCTTCCTCCTTGACCACCTCTCCAATGTGCCCGAGTCCCAGGGTGGGTGGGGCAGGAGCCTGGGCACACTGGGTGGGTGTCTGGACACCAGGTTCACTATGAAGCCAAAGAGTCGTGCTGGTCACACTGGAGGCCACATAACAGGGAGCCGTCCAGCTTTGAACATGCGCAGGACCCGTCTGAGGACTCCACACACAGCGGAGACCTGTGAGGACCCTGTGGGAGGACAACAGAGAACTGGAAAGAGAGAGGAGGAAACAGAGGGTCAGAGCAGACCAGAGAGGTTTGATAGGATGCCAGGATGCTGGAGGGAAAGAGTTGCTGAAAGTGTCCCCCAGGGTGCAGCCTATCATGCATCACGTCTGGCCGGGAGGTCTCAGGGTTCCACACTGAAGAGAGGTCGTGCCATCTTGTCCCTCAGTGACGTCCTCCTCATGTGGAGTACGTGGACCAACCCGCACGGCTATCCCTCAAGAGGAGGCAGCACACCTCCCACAACTTGCCAGGGCCACTGGCCCCTTCCAGGGTGTCGTCTGTTCCCGGGCTTCTCTCTCGTCCTGGTGGCTTCGTTTCAGTCCATCTTGAGAAGTCGCCTTGGACTGGCTCTGCATGACGAGGGAGGCGTCCAGCCTGGAGCCCGTCAGGTGCTGGCAGGGTCCTGGCCCACAGCGGCCGCTCACTTCTGCCTCGGTGGCTCTGGCTGCTGAATCTTCTGGGCGGAGCCTCGTGCCACCGGTGGCCTGGGGTGGCAGAGCCAGGGGAGCAGTGGGCAGGCCCCATCTCCTCCTGAAGGCCCACCGCTGAGCACCGCAGGCTGGCAGCACCTGAACCAGGGCGCGTGCTCAGACCTGCGCCCTCCACCACCTGCCGGCCTCCTTGCTCGTCCTTGACCCCTCCTGGCTAGCTGAAGCCCTGGCCTCCAGGCCTGGCTCCATCCACCCCTCGACGCCCTCCACTGCCGACAAAGAGCTAAAGATGTCTCACCGGGTCCTCGAAGCATCCTTCCCTGAGGACATCCCGTCTGCACCTGCCTGCACCATTGTCACTCTTTGCGTCTCCCTCCCTGCGACTCAGTGGCCCTGGAGTCAGATGTGTGAATAGGTCACTTCCTGCTGATGCCGGATGCCAGGCTCTGTGAATCCCTGTGAATGGTCTTGGTTGAAGCTCTGGTTTGGGTGAGCCAGCTCTCTGTGCTCCCTTCCTGCCTCCTCGCAGTGACAACATGGCTCCCCACACAGCTAGCCCCTAATTCCACCCCCAAGTGGTGGCCGGGGTGGGCTGGAGCACGGGCTGTGGCCCTGGGAGCTGGCCTGGCCAGGGGACCTGCGGTGCAGGGATTCGGGGCCCAGGAAGCCCGGGAGTGCCACCTGGCATGTGGCAGCAGCCTGGCTGGTGTGCAGCCCTCTCCCAGAGCACAGGAGACCCCTGGACTGGCACAGCAGGTGCAGCCCCCAGGCCTGCTCCGGCCCCTGCAGGTGGGCTGCTTGCTCTTCACCTGGGCCCAGCCCTGCCCTTCTGGTCCTGACTCCCCGTCGTCCCCCGAATCTCACTCTTTGCATTTGCAAGATCAGAGTCCAGAAGGGGGTTGGAGGCCGGCTGCTGGAGTCCGTGCCACCCTGGCGAGCACGGCCTGCCACCCGAGCTGCCACACCGAGAGCCGCCCGCACCACGCCGAGCAGGGGAGAAGCCTCCAGCGTGGCCGCTGAGCCCTGCAGCTGGCGAGGCGGCACCCCGAGGTGATCGCTGCCAACGCCGAGTGGCTCTCGGCCACAGAGTCCTGCGCACGCCCCGCCTGCCCGCAGAAGTGGAGAGTCCACTGTGAACAGGCTGATCACCCTGCAGGGGACAGGCCTCTGCTGGAGAGTCCTGAGGTCAGGATGAGCCTCCCTGTGCCGTCGGAGGGGGTCTCACTGCACGTGGCCCAGGCCTGTTCCCTGCCGTGTCCACACTGGACACTGCTCTCCGCCAGCCCCGAGCGGCTTGGACACTCGTCCTTCTCTCCCAACTCCATGCTAGGGTCCAGAGGAGCAGGCGACTCGGCACCTGGAGAGGCTAACATCACCACTCAGGACGGTTCCCTGAGGTGGACATGGCGGCCAGCAGGCCAGGGTGAGCCAAAGGTGGAAAGGCAGGGCCGTTTAAGGTCAGCCCTTCACCCACCAACCTCCGCTGGGCACTGCAAGAGCCCGTTCCCACACGCTCCTGCCCGGGCACCTCGTGGGAGGCTTGCCTCTCTGTCCACACTGACCTCCCCGTGGCCAGTGCCTGAGGAGGCTGAGCTCCGCCTGGGGTCCCTCGGAGCCCCACGCTCTCCCCTCTGTGTGTCCTGTCCTCTGCTGCCTCCCTTGGCCAGGTGCTTGACCACTGCTGGACCTGTCCTCTGCTGCCTCCCTTGGCCAGGTGCTTGACCACTGCTGGATGTGTCCGTTCACAGTGCTGCTGGAAGCAGTGAGAGCCGCCCATGGCAGGTGTCATCTGTCACCCCTCCGTCCTCCACCCTGGCTTGACCTGGATGTCACACTCTGTCTCTCTCAGGACAAGGGACACACCAGGGTTTTCAGTTCTGAGACCCAGTCGGGTTCATCAGGAACGTGAACAGGGAAGCTCCAGCCAGTGGGCAGCTATGTGGAGGAGGGACGCTGAACTCTCCATGAAGACCAGACACTGGTTCTAGACCACCAGGCTGACCCTGCGGAGCTGAGCCTGGTCGCAGGGGATGACCCACACCCCACTCTCATCAGCCCATGCCCACCTTCAGGCCTGGCTGGCGACTCTGCTTTTACAGCAAGGACTGGGGGCCTGCCAGGCCGGAGAAAGCCAGGAACGGGACAGGGTCTCATCCTGCTCTCGGACAGCAGCCTGGGCAGCCTGTCCCAGGGGCAGTGCAGAGCAGGACCCGGCAGGTCCTCACAGTTCCTGCAAGGCTGAGAAACTTGCCATGGTGGTCTTCTTCCTCCACACACGTCCACCCGGTGCACCCCGGGCCCCAGGTCTGCACTCCCACAGTGAAGCCCTCCTCAGGAACCCGAAGACAGGCTTGTGTGTCCCTCTTGTCCTGGTGGCTCGGAGCACTGGTGAAGAGCCCACCCTGGCCTGCTGGCCTGTGCCTGCTTCAGGGAACAGTCCCGAGTGGCCCGTGTGTCAGAGAGTGACACTGTTAGCCCCGCCCCAGCTCTGAGCCAGCTGATGTCCACAGCTCTGCCGGGTTTGCGTCTGAAGTTAAAACAGAGGGGAAGAGAGGAAAGGGAGAGACTGCTTCCCTGGCCATGTCCTTGCCCGTCCACCACCACAGCGACAGCTGAGGGCTGTCCATCCTGTGACGGGACCCACAGCACCAGGCTCAGCACCAGAGAGCTGTGCCCAAAGTCCAGGAGGAAGAGCGGGTGCCAGGTCTCTGGAGTTGCTGACCCTCGCTGCCAGGCCTCACCATGCTGAGCAGCCGGCCACAGCACAGGGACGAGTGGACCGTGGGACCAGGAGGTCCAGAGGCTGAGTCGCCAGGACTGTGCAGAGGCCGCCAGCCCTCCAGGTCCAGCTAGACCCCTCCCACACTTGGGCGTGCTGTCTGCCGAGCCTGGAGGAAGAGAATGTAAGAGCTCCGAGTTCCATGGCTGCGTCAGGAATGTCCCGCAGAGGGTTTAACACAGGCTTAAGAATCAAATAAAAGGTGCTTCTTAGGAGTCTCAGCTACTTAGTTTGCTGAGGCCATTTCACCAGAACAGAGAAGGCAAGACACAGCACAGAGGCTCTCCATGTCCCCGCTGGCTTCGGGGACTCCTCTTGTTGAACTTGGGGTGCGTCACAGTGATGGACGTGCCTGGCTGTGGGGTCAGAGGAGGAATCACGGGCAACACGGCATTGGTGAAACGGGGGCTCCAACAGGTGGGACGGCAAGACCCGCAGTATTCGGTGGACAGCCCGCAGGCAGGGTGTGACCTGCTCAGGCTGGCAGCCGGCGAGGAGCTGAGAGGAGCTGCATGACAGGCGGCGAGGGCCAGGGTGGAAGGGCCGGGTCAGGGGAGCGCCCACGCCAGCCCGTCACCCTCCACACTGGCATCTGATCTCAACCTGCTGCCGGACTCTCAGATCACGTCTGTGAGTTCACGTGGGACCAGACGCAGACAGCAGTGCCCAGCACTGGCCCTTGGTTTGATTAAAACCGTGTCAGCAGAACAGACTGTGAGACGGGCAGCATCGGGCTTTCTCAGGACCGGAACCTGCGGCATGAACCTTAGGAGAAACCGCCGGGCTGCAGAACCTCACAGAGCCGCTGCCGTCTCCTGCTCGGCAGGAGGAACCTGAAGCCCATCGCTGTGAGCTTGGTTCCTGGGCACGGGAGGCTGGGCCTCTGACTGCTCTGAGCGGAGGTCCTGTCCTCCGGGATGGAGGCTCAGCTCAGCTCTCCGCGCCCCGCCCTGGCCTGGTGTCTGCGTGGAAGAACGAGTCTCTGAGCTCGAGCCTGACGATCTCGAGGATGCGCAGGAGGCGTCAAGTGCTCTGGGCATCCCTCTGATGAAAAGTCTGCTCCGACCAGACTAACGCAGCCCTGCCCCAGGCTGCAGCCACTGTGAGCCCACCGCCGGGACCGGGCTCTCTGCAGCTGGCTCCTCTTGCAACGGCGAGTGCTCGCTGACCCTCCTCCTGCACAGCCTTCTGAATGGCCAGCAGAGCCCCTCCCTGGGGTGTGTGCCTCCCAGTCTAGTAGGCCAGGGAAGGACAGCTTGGGGAGCTGCCTTGCTGCCCCTTTCCCGTGTGGGGCCGTGCCCGTCCGTCGCGCAGCCACACCTGCAGGATGGCAAAGGTGCAGGTGCATCCGACCACCGGGCCCTGGCCTGGGTCCTCCTGCAGCTCCAGAGGCCTCCCCATCGCCCCTGCCTCTCTTCTCTGAGAAAACCACAGTCCAAGGGTCTGTTCCTCAGAGACGGAAGGACCAGAGCTGGCCCTGAAGCCCAGCGGGCAGCAGAAAGGCAAGGTGAGTGGACGGTTCAGAGGTGACCTCAGGGGCAAGTCCCGCCCTGAGCCCAGCTGGCTGGGGAGGCCCCATCCTCCCCAGGAGGCAGAGCCTGTCCCCACTGCACAGTGGCCGCAGAGGCCCATGCCCGTCTGCTCTGCCTCCGGGGTGGCGGGGCGGGGGGCAGTCCGCACACAGCCTCACTGTGTCACCACAACCTCTGCAAAGCAGGTCCAGCTAACGTGTGTGCTTCCCAAAGTGGGAACCCGAGGAGCGGGGGCAGCAGCTCTGCCCAGGCACTGCCAAGACAGCAGGGCTGGACAGAGCCCGGACCTGGCTCTGCAGGGCCCTGGGGAGCCGAGGTGGCCATCCGCTGTGCATAGGGCTGAGGACGAGCAAGGACCCAGGAGGTGCTGTGGACGAGGGGTAGGGCGTGGGGCCACAGTCTGGCCCAGGCTGCTCTCCACCGCAGTCTGCAGTGGAGTCAGCTGGCTGTCCTTGGGCAGCTTGCTCAGTGCAGTGCTCACTTCCGTCTGAAAAGGAGGCTGGGACGCAGGAAGTGCACTATAGGAAGGCTGCTTCCTGCCTCTGCCCAAGGCCCTCTCCCCTTCCCAGACCTTCCAAGAAAGGCCTGTTTAACCGTCCACCCCAGGAGCCCTGCTGCACCGTTGGTGGGACTCTGAGTTAGTACAACTCCCGGGGAAGTCAGTGTGGAGCTTCCCCTGACGACTAGGCCTGGAACCTCGCTGTGACGAGCTGTGCCACTCCTGGGAACCCACCCTGAGGGGTCAAAGCCAGCCATACTCCAGTGACACACGCACGCCCAGGTTTATAGCAGCACAATTCACAGCAGGCAGACCATGGAGACAGCCTAGGTGCCCATCAGTGGATGGACGGATGAGGAAAATGTGGCCGATGTGCACATGGAGTCTTACTCAGCCATGAAGAGGGAAACGATGTCGTCTGCAGGAAGATGGATGGAAATAGAGACCACCATGTTAAGCAAAATAAGCCAAACTCAGAAGGTCCAGGGCAAGTTTTCCCTCCCAGGTGGAAACTGGAGAGGAAAAAGGAGAAGAAAGTGGGGGTGGATCTCGTGAAAACAGAAGGGAGATCAGCAGAGGAAGGGACCCAGGGTGGAGGACGAGGAGGAGGGGAAGTGCCGAGGAGTGACGCTGTCCCAGTCCTACTGCTCTATGGTGTGCGTTTGACAATGTGTGACAACGATCCCATTATTATTTACAGCTACACTATGCCAATAAAATTGTGGAAGAAATCAGTGGATCAAGAGTCCACAGGAGCGCCTCCTCAAGCTCAGTGTCCGGCTGCGCTCAGGGCCTCTGCATCTTGACGAGTAGGGTGCTCTAGCCAAAGGAACGAGTTTCTAATTACAGAATTAGATGATTGGAGGGAGGCATTCTCTGCCTTTGGAGTCTGTCCAAGCCACGGATGTCCCTCCATTCGCGGGTAGGTAACAGACCCACAACACGTCACAGAACTTTAAAGCCCTTTTCCTAGTTGTGAAACAAAACCAAGCAACACCGATGGCCCACACAACCCGTGTGGACAGGTGTGGGGTCTTAGTAAGGCCGTCCATGAGCTGGCCTGCCACCCCTGCCCGCTCCCGTGCTCTGCCCTTCCTCTTCTCCTTCCATGGTGAGGGACGCTCCGCTGCCAGGCCAGAGTGTCTTCAAAGTACACACTCCGTAGAGAAGAACGGCAGCGGGGGAATCGTTTCAAAGTGATGCAGAATCATTCCCTCCAGTAGCAAAGATGTGGCAGACAGGCCTTCAGCTCACAGTCCTGCAGTGGGAGCTGCAGGCGAGCGCCCTCCTGCCTGTCCGAGCCACTGCCCTGCACTGCGTGCATGCCCGCGTAAGCCAGCTGCTCACGATGAGCAAACTTTCCACACCAGTTGACCTTCCCCGACTCGGTGCAATAACGAAGCCCCAGAGAAATTCTTCCTCTTTGCTCTCAGGGTATGAGCATTCCCTTTGGACAAGATTGCCCCTTGAGAAGTTCAAGGACAACACAAATCCAGTTCCCAGCACAAGACCACAGCTCTCCAGATTGAGTCACAGAGCTGGGAGCACCGGCTGACCAGGGCCTCACAGCTCGCTGCTGGGTCCAGTTCCCACACTCAGCGCCCTTTGCCCTGCCACCATCTGCCAGGTCTTCAGCACGGGGTGGAGTCAGAATTCTGCTGAGGCTTCTTTTTACTGGTGACCTCCAGCCACCCACGGAACTGGGAGTGCAGACGGAGGCCCCACAGCGTGGAGAGCCTCCAGAGACGAGCACGCAGAGGGCCTGGGCCAACCACCAGGGACACCCTGAGGAGCCTCATTCTGAACCCTGGCCCGACTCAGGAGCCAAAGTCCCCCTGGAGGCATGTGCACCTGGACAGGGGAAGGGAGCTGAACTTCCGTCTTGTAGTTGGTTGTCACTTCTGTTGGTATCTTCGCTTTTTTTTTTTTTTAAAGATGAGTACCTCCCATACGTACATGACTGATAGCTCCAGAACTGACTGCCTAATTTTTTGATCATTAAGTTCTGCCTTTGAAAAAGGAGAGAAACCAATTAAACTATTTAGATAAAGGGGGTGGACATTGCCAGAGATCACGTCTTGCTCTCTGCTGTGTATGACCACCTGTTTTTATTCTTATTATTTCTTTATTTGTCCTAATTACTTGAACATGATAGGAGAATGCATTTGTACATTTTGATAAATCACATAAATGCAGTGCAATTTCTTGTTTTTCTGATTGAACATATTATAGGGTCACATCGGTCATGCAGTCATATATATTTTCTAGCAGCTTAGACCACTTGATTTTTAAAAAAACATTTTACTTTTGAATGACTCTAAACTTATAGAAAAGCTGCAAAAATTGTACAAAGAGTTCTCACACACTTTCTACCTAGTTCCAACAAAAGTCACCATCTCACATAACCAGGGCTCATATCCCAAAACTAGGAAGTGAAACGGAGCATGTGATCAGCGCCTGAGCTGCAGAGGAGCACGAGATCAGCGCCTGAGCTGCAGAGGAGCACGTGATCAGCGCCTGAGCTGCAGAGGAGCACGTGATCAGAGCCTGAGCTGCAGAGGAGCACGTGATCAGAGCCTGAGCTGCAGACACTATTTGAATTTCACCAGTTCATTTACCCATGTCCTTCCCCCCCATATCAAATCCACCATGCCCTGTTGAATTTAAGATATTGATTTCTTTCAAATTATTATTAATATCATTAAATACTAAATTTAGATAGCTGAAAAAGCTCTAAAATGTAAGCCACTCACTGTAAACTTCAGTTGGATCTTTCTTCCTAACTAAGGTAGAGTCAAATGAGATATTTTTTTTTATCTGTACCCATGGACAGACTTATGGGATGATGGACCATTTAACTAAGGACATGAAGATCTGTTAATGGAAGACAGTCAAGAGACTGCATCTCTCCGAGAACAGTGAGTCATTCCAAGACCGTGGGCAATGATGACTGCACTCTTCAGGCATCAAGGGCCAAGAAATCATGGTCACAGTTAAGAACTCCCTTATAAAAACAACACGTAATTATGAAAGAAAGATTAGCACGATGATGCTAGTCTTCTGTCTTTGGCATGGAAAAGTTAGACATTACCTGGTAAAACCATCAACTATAACAGAGGCAAATCTGCCCTTAAAATCTGCTACCCAGGTAGCACCACTGTGTTACTTTATAAGAAATCATGATACTGAGATCCAAGATGGCGGGCTAGGGGAGACAGCAGTCCTAGTTGCCCAAGGGGCAGGATTAGAGCAGCAGGGTACTGCTTCTCTGTGAGGTGGGGAAAGAGGGATGTCACTAACACTCAGTACTGGACAGTCAGAGTGTCTTAGAGACTCAAGTTTGGGTGCATTAAGCAAAGAAGAAAGACTTCATGGTGTCAAGCTGGTTGTGGCAGCAGCACAGGGGCTAATCCACCACAGAGGGAGGGAGAACACAGAGAGAAACACAATGGGCAGATTTAGCAAGGAAAAGCCTGAGCTCAGAAAAGCAGCCTGCCCCGAGCTGATCCAGGGGCTGCTCTGCGCACTGGGGTTGTAAAGCGCCTTGTGTTTCCCACTGGCCATGGAGAGCTGAGGCAGAGCCATCTTGAGATGGCCACACTGCAGCTGCTGCCGAGGAGCTAGGAGATCTGAGCAAACCCAGCTACATTGTCCTGGAAAGCGACTTCTGTGTGGCCTACAAGGCACCTAGCAAAATGGGAGTGAAACGAACCCAGAGAACATTTAACCAGAGGAATTCAATTCAGAGAAGTGAAAGGGAGTCCAACTTTCTTCCCCTTTGAGTCTGGCAGCTCATGTGACCAGCTGAAGCAGGTCTGGAATCTGAACCGGCCAGTGTGAACACACCCAGGGACTAAGCCTGGGAAGCCTAGGAAGGCTGAGGTCTAGGCAGCAGAGCAGGTGAAGCGTTGGCTCCCCTGCCTCGTAAGTCAAATCCTTGGGAGGGTTAGAGATCCAGACTCCCAGCAGAGATCCACAGCTGCCAGGCCCTTGGGAAGTGTTGATCTGATCTTCCCAGAGCAGTCACCACACAGCAAAGTCCCTGAGGCCTGATTAGACGTAAGCCTCACCCAGCTGAACTCCCTTCACAGCACTCTGCAGCGACCCCAACCTGGAGTGCACTGCTCTGTCTGTGCAAAGCCTCCAGCTGACGGTCCTTCCCATCCCATCCCACCTCAGACTGGTGAGAGGGGAAGCTGAGACTTAGGTCAGCCAGCTTTGGTCCTAGGCCACTCCACCTGGCAGCTCAGTGATCAAAAAGAGGAACACTTGCTCCTGCTCTTAGTAGGTAGCCCAAGAAGAAACAGAAAGAAAGACAGAGGCACAGGCAGTGACGATTTGTTCTTCTTGACTATTTTGACCTCTTCAGTGGAAAGGATTCCTTGATTTTTTATTAAGAATTTTTAAAATTTCTTTTGCTCTTGTGTTTTGCTGTTGTGCGTGTCTTTGCTGTGCTGATTTGTTCATGGGCATGTATGCATATGAATATTTGTTTCTTTTTTCCTCATTCTTAGCATCTTTAAATGCATTATTTTTCCTTGTCGTGTTTTTTGAGGGTTAGGGTTTTGGATCAGTATATTTTGGGTTTGTTTTTTATTATTTTTTGTTTGTCAGTTTCTCTTTTATTTCTGCTAATAATCAAATTCTATTGTTCTCTCTTTCACTCTCCCTTTAATTTTTTATTTCCATTTTTCTCTTCCTTCCTTATAGCCATTACATCTATATCTCTTCTGCATTCTCTCTGTTCACTTTTTTGAAATTATAAACTCTTTTCTACCTTCCTATCATGTTCTTTTCTCTTAATTAACTGTATTCTTACCATCTTTTAGAACTAAGTGGTTTTTACAACTCCTGACCTCACAATTAATACTGCTGCAATTAGACTGCTGTGGATGATACAGATAACACCTGTCATTTGCTTTAATGTCAGGGACAGTTCAGGGTTACACATTGTTTATCCTGTTGAAATTATTGACCCTAACATTTCTGGGTTTTGTGGCAAATAACATTGTAGATGCCATAGTAACGACCAACCATTTAGTTTGATGTCGTATATTCTTTGCATTGCTTTTTGCTATTATTGGCTTCTTCCTATTTTATGAGGTGCTGGGAAGCTATAGGGACATTACAAGTTCAGAGGGTAAAAAATCTGCTGCTGAACTAAAACTCGACCAAAAGACAGTATACTTTGCTCGACACACAAATTAATGATTCTCAATCTTCAGTTATACTTTAATACAAAGAATAGAAGAGACAAAAACCCAAACTAATAATCCAGCCCCAAATAGAAATGGCTATGGTGACATCCATTTGGTAGAGCAGAAACAGAGTGTGATAACACCATAGCTATGGACACCACACCTAAGAGGGTGTCTCAATCCATATCACTGTAGGGCACTTTAACAACTGAAAACTGTGCTCTAAGAAGGCCTACGCATGAGAGTGGAAGAGAAATTCCTTCCAACACATGCCTAAACCCAACACATGAATATGAGAACTATGAAAAAGAAAGCTAACAGAACACCTTCTAAAGTTCATAATTCTCCAGCAATTTACTCAAAATATTGAATTAGATGAAATATCACATAAGAAACTTAAAAGAATTATTATGAAAATGATCAATGAATTCTAAGAGAACACAGAAAAACAGTTGAATGGATTAAGGAAATCAGTACAGAGTATAAAGGAGAAATTCAATAAGGAGATGGAAATATTGAAAAAGAACCAGACAGAAAACTTGGAAATGAAGACACTATAAATCAAATAAATTGTTCCGTTGAAAGTCTCTCTGATAGAGTAGACCATGCTTGAAGACAGAATCTCAGAGCTGGAACAAAGTGGACAGCCTTGAATATTTAGACAGCATTAAAGAATAAAATGTAATAATGGTCAGAATACACAAGAGCTCTGGGACATCATGAAGAGACCAAATTCAAAAATCACTGGAATTGAGGAGGACTGTGAGATGTGGGTTAATGGAATTTATAACCTCTTCAGGGAAATAATGACAGAAAATTTTCCAAACCTTCAGAATGAGATGGACATACAGATACAGCAGGCATTCAGAGCCCCAAGTATACAAGATTATAAAAGAACCTCTCCATGATACATTATAATTAAAATGCCTTACATACAGAACAAGGATAGAATTTTAAAGCCCTCAAGAGAAAAATGTCAGGTCACATTAGGGGACAAGCCAATCAGAATCACTTCTGATTTCTGAGCACAAACTCTACAAGTCAGGAAGGCTTGGAACAATGTATTTCAAATCCTGAAAGAAAATAAATGTCAACCACGACTGCCATATCAAGCAAAGCTGTCATTTGAAATTGAAGATGAAATAAAAACTTACCAAGCAACAACTAAAATAATGCATGACTACTAAACCAGCACCACAGAACTTACTTATATAAATACTGCACAGAGAAAAAATAAGAAGTAAACCTCTAAGCACATAAAAGAACAAATCTCATTTGAAGAGTAGCTAAACAAATGAGAAACAGGATCAAATTAAACTTGATAGAGAAATCAAAATGGCAGGAATTAATAAACATTTCTCTATAATAAAATTGAGTGTAAGTGGTCTTAACTCTCTGATGAAAAGACATAGGCTGGCAGAATGGATTTTTAAAAAGCACCCAACTATCTGTTGCTTACAAGATATGCACATGTAGGCAAAGACAGCCACAGATTGAAAGTGAAAGGATAGAAATTAATATACCATGCAAATGGACCCCCGAAACAAGCAGAGTAGCTATTCTTATATATGACAAGCAGACTTTAAACCAAAACCAATCAGAAGAGACAAAGGACACCTTATACTGGGAAAGAGAATGATCCAAGAAGATATAAAAATAATAAATATTTATGCCCAAACATGAGTGCAACTAATTATGTAAAAGAGACAATACTCAAATTGAAGCCCCAGATAGACCCGAGTACAATAACACTGGTTGATTTCAACACATTTCACTCACCATTAGATAAGTCACCCAGACATAAATTTAGAAAAGACTCTTTTGACATGAAGAATACTGTAAATCAAATGAACCTAACAGACACCTATAGAATATTTCATCCAACAATTTTTCAATATACTTTTTTCTTATAATCAAATGGAACCTTCTTTAAAATAGGCCATATTTTAAGCCACAAAGCAAATCTTGGCAAATACAAAAGAATTGTATAATTTCTTGCATCTTATCAGATTATAATGGAATCAAATTAGAAATGAACAAAATGAAACCCTATAGAAACTATATGAACACATGGAGATTTAACGATACTATTTTGAAAAATGAATGGGTGATAGAAGAAATCAATGGATGAAATGAAAAAAAGAATTAGACTCAAATGAAAATAATGATACAACCTACTAGAACCTCTGGGACACTATGAAAGCATTCCTAAGAGAAAAGTTTATAGCCATGAGTGCCTTATAAGAAAATCAAAGATCCCAATTAAACAACCAAATGATGCATCTCAAGTTCCTTAGAAAAGAAGAACAAACCAATTCCAAAACCAGTAGAATAAGAAATAATTAAGATCAAAGCCAAAATCAAAGAACTTGAAAATAAAAATAAAACAATACAATGATCAATGAAACAAAGATTTAGTTCTTTGAAAAGATAAACAAGATTGATAAGCTCTTAGCCAAACTAACCAAAGAAAAAGGGAGAAAAATAAAATTAGCAATATTAGAGATAAAAAAATGAAAAATCACCACACACTTTACAGAAATCCAGTGAACATTAGGAAATATTTTGAAAGCTTTTACTCAAGTGAATTATAAAACCTTGAAGAAATGGATGCATTTCTAGGCAAATGTAATCTGTCAAAGCTGAATCAAAATAGCATAGGAAACTGAACAGACCAACGTCCAGCAATGAGATAGAAGCAGTAATAAAAGTTCTTCCAACAAAGAAAAGTCAAGGAGCAGATGCTTTCTAGCAAGATTCAACCAATCCTTTTATGAAGAACTTATTCTGATACTCCCCAAATTATTACATGAACTAGAAAAGGATGGAACACTTCAAAATTCATTCTATGAGGACAATATCACACTCATGTCACACTCACAACCAGACAAGGACATATCAAGGAAAGAACGCTACAGACCAATATCCTTGATGAACTTAGATGCAAAAATACTAAATCATATTCAATGAGAGATTATTAACGTTGTACACCATGACCAAGTGTTTTTCCCCCCAAGGATTAAAGGATGGTTTAATATACACAAATCAACAAAAGTAACAAAAGTGACCCATCACATTAGCAGAACTAAGAACAAAAACCTCTTAGTAATCTCAATATATGCAGAGAAAGACTTCAGAAAATGTAGCAGTCATTCATGATAAACACACTGAAAAAACCAGGGATGTAAGGAAACTTCCTCAACATCAAAAAGACTATAGACAAAAATCCCAAAGCAACTCTTACAGAAAATGAGGGGAAACTGAAAAGATTTCCTTTAAAATCTGAGACAAGGCAAAAATGCCACTCTCACCCCTTCTATTTAACATAGAGCTAGAAATTCTAGCCAGATAAATCAGGATAAAGAAGGTAATTAAAGAGATAAAAATAGGAAAGAGAGGCTGGGGTTGTGGCTCAGTGGTGGAGTTCTTGCCTGGCCTGTGTGAGGCACTGGATTCCAGCCTCAGCACCGCATAAAAATAAATATATAAAATAAAGGTATTGTGTCCATTTACAAAAAAAAATTTAAAAAGAAAAGACATCAAATTATCACTGTTTGATGATGATATAATTCTACACCTACAAGATCCAAAAATCTTCACCAATACTAGATACTAATAAACAAATTTGACAATGTCACAGGTTACAAAATCAACATACAAAAATTTATAGCTTTTCTATACACCAACAACAGAATGTCTGAGAAAGAACCAGGAAAACAACTCCATTCACAATAGCCTCAAAGAAAATAAAATACCTGGGAATAAATGTAACCAAGGACGTGAAAGATCTCTGCAATAAAAACTATAAAACACTGAAAAAAGAAATTGAAGAAGACCTCAGAAGATGGAAAGACCTCCCATGTTCATGGAGAGGAAGAATTAATACTGTGGAAAGTGCCACACTATCAAAAGCAGGATACAGGTCTAATGCACTCCCCATCAGAATACCAACGACATTATTCACGGGACTAGAAAAAACAGCACTAAAATTCATTTAGAAGAATAAAAGAAGCAGAATAGCCAAAGAAATTTTAAGCCAAAAATGCAGTGCCGGAGGCATCACGATGCCTGACTTTGAATTACACTACTGAACCGTAGAACAGAAGCTGGAAGAAGCAGGGACGTAGTCCTGTGTACAGAACAGAAAACAGACGGACGCACACGTCCACCCCATCCAATCCTTGATAAAGGTGCCAAATAATACACCAGAGAAAAGAGAGTTGCTTTTTTTTCATACAAACGGTGCTGGAAAACTGGTTGTCCAAATGTAGAAGACTAAAACCAGACCCAAACCCTTCACCCTGCACAAAAATCAACTCAGAATGGATCCGTGACATGAATCATACCAGAAACGATGCAACTGACTCCTGAAAGAACACCTAGGTCAGCACTCCAGCCTGTGGGCACAGACAACGACTCTCTCAATAGGATCCTGATGTTCAAGAGATGATACACGGGATGGCATCAAATTAAAATCCTGGACTACATGAGAAACCACGTGGAATGTGAAGAGAGAACCTACAGAATGGGAGAGACCTTTGCCAGCTACTCTTCTGACTAATGTCTCCTGCCCAGAATATAAAAAGACCCAAAAACTTAACACCAAAAAACTAATAACAATTAATCAATGAGCCAATGAATTAAACAGATTCTTCCCAAAAAAGAAATATGAATGGCCAATAATAAATGAAAATGTTCACCATCATTAGCAATTAGGGAAATGCAGACCAAAACTGCAGTGAGATTTCCTCTCACCCAGTCATCAAGAACATAAACAATAACAAGTGCTGGAGACGACGTGGTGAAAAGGGAACACTTCTGCACCGTTGGTGGGACTCTGAGTTAGTACAACCCCAGGGAGGTTAGTGTGGAGCTTCCTCAGACGACTAGGCATGGAACCTCCCTGTGACGAGCTGTGCCACTCCTGGGAACCCACCCTGAGGGGTCAAAGCCAGCCGCACTCCAGTGATACACGCACGCCCAGGTTTATAGCAGCACAATTCACAGCAGGCAGACCATGGAGCCAGCCTAGGTGCCCATCAGTGGATGGACGGATGAGGAAAATGGGCCCATGTGCGCATGGAGTCTTACTCAGCCATGAAGAGGGAAACGATGTCGTCTGCAGGAAGATGGATGGAAATAGAGACCACCATGTTAAGCAAAATAAGCCAAACTCAGAAGGTCCAGGGCAAGTTTTCCCTCCCAGGTGGAAACTGGAGAGGAAAAAGGAGAAGAAAGTGGGGGTGGATCTCGTGAAAACAGAAGGGAGATCAGCAGAGGAAGGGACCCAGCGTGGAGGATGGGGAGGAGGGGAAGTGCCGGGGAGTGACGCTGCTCTATGGTGTGCGTTTGACAATGTGTGACAACGATCCCAATATTACATACAACATGATGCACCAATAAAAGTGTGGAAAAGGAAAACAGTGGGAACCTGAACCAAGAGTCCAGCAGGTACTTCAGGAGCTCGTTAAGGAGGACCAGTTCATGTGGTGTCGACCGTGACAGCCGAGCTTGGGCCCCAGCTGCAGGAGGCTCTCTGCAGGGGACTGTCTAAACGCCCCCCGGGCACCACAGCATCCTTGCCACTAGTGGACCTTGACCTTCACCTTGACCTTCCCCCACCGCTCGCCTTGACGTTCCCGGCCACTCACCTGCTCACCTTGACATCCGACCACCGCTCGCCTTGACGTTCCCGGCCACTCACCTGCTCACCTTGACCTTCGTCTGAATCCACCTGAGGACTTAGAATCTGCATTTTTGGTTTTTTCTCTCATAGTTTGGGCTGCCCAGAAAAACCCCTGTTGCTGGCCCTCCAGGGGCAGCCCAGACCTGCCTGCTGCCCCAGCCTGTCCTCGCTGCACCCGGACGCTCGCTGACCCCAGGCACGCGTGGCCTGGAGGACCTGGGCACGGCCACCACGGGGGGACGCAGCCATGGGCACCAGGCCTGTGGAAGTCCCTGTGCAGGGCACTGTCCAGCAGGGGAGGGGTTCAGTGGGCGTCCTGCTCTGTGGGACCAGGGGACGTTCACCTGCACGAGGGTGGGATAGAAGGAGCACAGGAGGTGAAGAAATGCGTGAGGACTGAGTGGGGCGCCAGCAGCCCACCCGCGGCCACGCTCTGCTGATCTCTGTCCTTGTTGTGTTGAGAAGAAGCCTTTTAACATTCAGCATGGCCGTCGCTTCTTTGCAGCTCTTTTGAGCCGACTGCTCGCCCCGTAATGAGCCCGATGATCGGCCAGGCAGTCCTGAGGCCTCTAGCTACCAGACCCCTCCCAGTCCCCGAGGGCCACCTGCCACTCACTTTGAACCCTGGGGAGACCAGCACGTTGATCCCAGGGCTCAGGGACCAGGTGGGCCCGAGATGGGCGTGGTGACTGATCACACAGAAGCCAGTGCCATCTGGGTTGGCAGCAAAGCCAACGCCTGGAGCGGCTGCGGCTGCAGCTAGAGGCTGCGAACGAAGGGTTTGGGCCACAGGAGGAGCTGGTGGGTTTGTGGTGTGGACACAGCTGGAGACGCTCTGTCCAAGGGAACTGCAGAGGGCGCTCTCGAAATCCAAGCCTGTCCCGGGATTCACCAAACTGCACCCCTTGCCAAAGCCTTGGTCTGCGAGCACAGG
>JAJEJO010004148.1:119279-143498 GCA_020662805.1 Glaucomys volans
AGGAGCACCACCCAGGAGTATCCAGGAGCACCACCAGGAGCACTGCTTAGGAGCATCACCCAGGAACACCACCCAGGAGCACCACCCAGGAGCACCACCCAGGAGCACTGCCCAGGAGCACCACTGTGAGCAGTGCTCAGGAGCATCACCCAGGAGCACCGCCCAGGAGCACTGCCCAGGAGCACCACTGTGAGCAGTGCTCAGGAGCACCACCCGGGAGCACCACTGTGGGCCCTGCCCAGGAGCACCACCCAAGAGCACTGCCTAGGAGCACCACCTGGGAGCACCCAAGATCCTTCCTGAGGAGAACCACACATCCAAGAACACCTAGGAGCACAGCCAGGAACGCCCAGGAGCACCCTCGGGAGCTCCTCCATCGTGCGGTTTATTCACAGCAGAAGAAGGTGCTTCGTGTTGGACAGGTGGTGCACTGGGGAACTCCAGCGCCTCCCCAGCTCCAGTGCTCATGGCTCTCTGCACAGGGGTGTGAGTGAGGGGACGGGAGGTGCTTGTGAAGACAGTGGACACTCTTCCCACTGTGGGGACAGGAAGAAGTTGCCCATGGAACTCCTCCTGTGGTGGCGTGCTTAGGAAACCGAGCTTCGGCCTGTCGTGCTCGGGCAGAGGGCAGGGACCAGAAGCCCTGTCCCTCGGCCTCCCTGACCGGCAGCGCCCGGCTCACTGTGCTCCCCTCTGCACCCTGTGCTGGGAGCACCTTCCTCCCCTGCCTGCCAGGGGTCAGGCTGGGCTTGTATGAGAGCTTTCAACTTTTTTTTTCCAGAGAAAACATGTTTAAAGCCAAAAATTATAGTCTAAAAATTTTTGAAAATAAAAAAATTAATTCTAGTTGACTTAGTGACGTCGAATGATAAACATGTAATTTATTCCCTTTCTGGACTTAATATGGATTTGCATTCCATGTGGCTTACTGAGTGTGAAGACTAAATCCATCTATTTTCAATCAGTTATCATCTTATCATTGAATAGAGCACAATTAATTCCATGCTATTAAATAATTCATACAATCGTCGTAGTTGCCAAAAAACAATAAACTATTCTATTTTTCTTTGTATGTAATTAATAATTGTACATAAGCAGAAAATAATTTGACATTATTAAGTAATTACCATTTAATTATTTCAGTTAGCAAAATCCATTAAATGGCATTCAATCAATTTTCCTACGATTATGTTATTTAGCAAATTGTATTTAATCTACCCTTAAAATCAAGATAAATTTTTAAATTACATTTTTCCCACATAACTTTAAGAAAATTGAATTGTTCAGTATGTTAAAGATTCCTGTTAAAGATGAGAACTTCCCAAAAGGACGAACTTGGACAAGTCTTACCAAACTGCAATCTTTGGTGAACCTTTAGCTTTCCAATTTTGGATCTCAGACTACACACCATGAAGCAGTGCTGGCCTGACGCATTTCAGAATTTCAGGGGGCTCTCCCCACTTTGTTCCTTGGCGTGGCCTCCTGCCACTGGGCGAGGGATTCGGGCACATTTGGGCGCCCCCAGGCTCAGCCCTGTGCCTGGTTAGGGCAAGCCGTGCTCTGCAGCTTCTCCTGGGAGAGGATCCTTTCCGCCCTCGAGGTCAGTTTCCTGAAGAGCCCAGGACCTGAGAGCTTTGCTCTCCACTCGGCTGACAGTGCAGGGCTCCTGCCGGACTCAGCCCTGCTGGCGCCTGGAGCTCTGGCCAGTGCCTGGAGGTCTTGCTGGTCAGGCTGCCAGACCAAAGCAGCTTCAGCGACCCACACAAGGTCCCCTGAAGCCTGAGACAGCCACCAGCTCCTGTTAGCCTCTCCTCCTTCTCCCTGACACGATCACAGCAGTGCTGATCCTGAAGCCTGCCGGGCAGGTGGAATGAACACCGTCTGCAGGTGCAGCGCTGGATTCAGCACCGACCCGCAGTGAGCGCTCAGTATGCCTCAGGATCACATGGCTGCTGTCCCCAACATTTGAGGAGGCAACACTCTATCACCTACGCGTGACTCTTGGTGCAGGGGCCACAGACCCGGCCTCAGTTTCCCAGGCGAGCATGGGAGCCTCCTCTTCGCTCCCGACTTCCTCCATCCTCTGACCTCCGGCTTCCTCCTGACGACGGCTCCTCCTTATCATCTAGGTCCACAGGACAACCTCCCCCTCTTAAGACTCCTCCTTAACGTCCCTTTGCCTCGCCAGCAATATTCAAAATCCCAGGGACCAGTCCAAACCTGCTGGGCTTCCCAGCTCGGCCCACAATTCCCTGATGGCTTGGGCCGTGGGCAGGGAGCTGGCGGTTCCCCTGTGAGCCTCCTGCCCCAGGCCTCCCTCACGGAGGCCCCATGGTTCCCTGGCCCCTTGACGGTGCAGTGGGCTTGCGTCTTGGTGGCACTGCTGCAGCACGTGGAAGCCCAGAGGCTCCATGGGTCACCCAGCATGACAGTGGTGGGTGGAGGCCTTCCCACAGGACCTCCAGCTCCTGTGTCCCCCACGTGGGCGTCCGTGCCCTGGGAGGAGCCAGATTCCCGAGGGGTCCTTGTCCGAGAAGCTCGGTGCCTGCCAGGCAGCTCTCTGAGCCCCAGGCCTTCCTCCTTCCCAGCATCTGCAGGCTGACCAACTGTGAGGTCCACTGCTTCTTCCTGATCTTTGTCCTTGTCCATTGTCTTAAAAGCTGTCCCATTTTAGGGAAATCCTAGATTCCTCCACAGGGAGCTCTGTTTGGACAGAAGTGGGTCTTTCCACCTGTTCCGTCACAGACCCTCTCCTTACCTGACCAGAGAAGGGCCCTGGCTGGTTTCATGTGCCAGGAAGTTCACCCACATGATCCACGAACAGGCCGCCAAGCTGCAAAGGCCCTCACCTTCCGGCGACCGAGAGGGACCTGGGTCTCGGGATCTTTGCAACAACCCAAAATGTAACTTGAAGATCCATTTTAGAAATAAGGAAAAGAGGCTGTGAGAGGCCACGTGATCGATGCAGGGGTGTGCCATGTTGCAGAGCAGGGACGTGACTCTAGGTCCTCCTGGCTTCTGCCTGAACCTCAGGTGCCTGGGGACCTGACCCTCAGCAGCTGCTTTGCCAGGCAGGCCTCAGAGGCTCAGGTGTGGTTTCCTGAGAGAGAAAGAGGCACGACAAATCATCTCTGTCCTGATAAATGCAAGCACTGAACGTTCCCCAGGGGAGGAAACGAGCAGGTCTTAACCTCAGGCCGAGGGGCAGCTGACCAGTCCACGCCAGTGTGCCCGGCTCCCAGAGCTCCAGGTGGGAGCACTGCAGCCTGTCCAGCCCACCTGAGCAGACCGCCCGCGGAGCGCAGGCAGCAGAGGCAGCTCCCCCGGCTCAGCTTCCCCAGGCCGGCTCCTGGGGGGTGGGTGTGTGGACAGAGGCGTGCACCCCACACACCACACATGCACCACACACACCACGCGCACCCCCCACACACCACATAGTCCACACATACACCACATAGTCCACACACACACCACATAGTCCACGTGCTCCAAACACACTCCACACAAACCATACACATGCTCCACAGAAACCACAAACACACTCCACACACACCATACACAACACACATGCATAACGCACACTTCACATATGCATGCACATACACACACCACACACACCACACGCACACACTCCACATGCACATGCGTGAGCACACCCCACGCACACAATGCGCACACCCACCCCTCTGCTCAGCTCCCAGGCCCTGGGTGCCCCGGCTGCCTGCTGCAGGGCTCACCTAAGTGTTGGGCCCTCTGCTCAGGAACAAGGTGGCTTCAGTTCTCTCATCAGAGGGTGCGGACAACACCACAGCATGAGCGGCGGGGGAGGCTGCTCCCAGTAAAGGCACCGAAGCTGCCACCCTGTCTGCCGCCAGCCAGGGCTGTGTGCAGCGCGCAGGCGCGCGTCCTAGGGAAGCTGTGGGAGAAGACAAAGTCAAAGGGGCTGGGCTGAGGGGCTTCGCCAGCAAGGTCTGGCTCCGGACACTGCTGGACACAGCCAGGTTCAGGGAACAACCAGGTTTCGCAACAACCTCCAGGGTGAGGGACACCGAGCTGCATGCTGATGACCCTGTGCCCCACCCAGAATAAGCGAAAAAGTGCAGTCAAATGTCTGTGGGAGGACATGCCTGTCTGGCCGGCCGGGCCCTGCCCAAGTCCATGGGGCTCTCCTGGAAACCAACACTTTGCAAGGGCGAGTCACACAATTCCTGAGCCTTCAGTCTAGGGGCTCCCACTTTCTCCCAAAGAGAAGGGCCAGGAAAAACCAATCACAATCATCAGAGCAGAATGCTAGGGGGCAGAGTTGGGAGGTCCTAAGAAGGCCCAGATGGAAGCCACCCCATGCATCAGGGCAGGGTGCTGGGGGCTCAGCTGGCAGACCTGAGAAGGCCCAGGAAAAAGCCACACCATGCATCAGGGCAGGGTGCTGGGGGCTCAGCTGGCAGGACCTGAGAAAGCCCAGGAGGAAGGCAACCTAGGCATCAGGGCAGGGTGCTGGGGACACAGCTGGCAGGACCTGAGGAGGCCCAGGAGGAAGCCACACCATGCATGAGGGCAGGGTGCTGGGAGCTCAGCTGGCAGGACCTGAGGAGGCCCAGAAGGAAGCCACCCCATGCATCAGGGCAGGGTGCTGGGGGCACAGCTGGCAGGACCTGAGAAGGCCCAGGAGGAAGGCACCCCATGCATCCGGACAGGGTGCTGAGGGCTCAGCTGGCAGGACCTGAGAAGGCCCAGCAGGGAGCCACCCCATGCATCAGGGCAGAGCACTGGGGGCACAGCTGGCAGGACCTGAGGAGGCCCAGGAGTACGCCACCCCATGTATCAGGGCAGGGTACTGGGCCACAGCCTGCAGGATCATCTCCGCCCTCTGTTGGGACTCCTGTCAAAGCCTCATCAATGATGTCACAGAATGGCAGAAGGCATTAAATGATGCTTCAAGTCCCCGGAGTGGTCCCAAGCTCCCTGTCCAGGCTGGAGGCCTGTAAAGTTGGCCCTGAAAGGCAGGCCTAGTGATTAGAGGCCCAGCTCTGGAGCCGGGACACCCTGGGGCCAGGGAGACGGCTCAGACGGAGCCCTGTGTCCAGAGACCTCTTCCACCCTTCTCTCTGGGGATTGCTTGCTCTGTCCTGGCAGGAAGCTCTAGGCAGGGTCGGGCAGGTGAATTGGGCAAGGCCGGGGCCTGCTGGGAAGGGCCGGGGGAAGGTTCCCTCTGACCAGAGGCTCTGCACACCCTGGAGGGCGGTCCGCTTGGGCTCCAGGCCAGGGAGGCGGCCACTCTTGGGGAACTTGTCAAAGGATAAGATGCAGGAGATGGACATTTGGGATCTTGTAGTGGAATTTGTGGTCCCTGTGATCCGAGTGTAGTGAGCCCCAAGGGTCACCAAGCCCGCCTGGCCCTCGGGGCTTCAACAGGCTTCCTCGTTCCATGGCTTGTAAGGACTGTCAACAGTCACCTTATGTTTTACAAAGAGCATCTGGCCTTAAAGACAAGGTCTGAATCATCGAGTGGGAGAGGATGACTCACAGGAGGCAGAATCACGGGAGGAGAAACCTGAGCAGCCCTGTCCTAACAGTGTCCTCGGAGACAGGAGGTCGCCTCGCATTTGTAAACTTAGAGCAGATGGCATTAAAAACGAAGAGTCAGAGAATCGGCTCCAGAAAATTAAAATACAGTGGTAGAAATGGAAGTCCAGGGGAGAGCTGGGGGCAGACTGAGCCCGCCAGTGAACGGGAGCTCCCAGGGCAGGCTTGCCAGGTTCTCCGTGGCCGTGTCCCCGGTCCAGCTCTGGCTTCCTCCCTGTGGTCTCTTCCAATAAAATACCTGAGAACTGCCCCGTGCCTCAGGCTGGCCCCAGCGGGTGCGGTCACTGTGCAGTCTTCCCTAGGTCCCACATCGAGGGTCAGCACCTCGGTTCTCCTCCTCCTCCAGGCAGGTGGACGCCGGGGAGGGAGGGAGGAGACGTCGTCTGCAGTCCCTCTCCCCTTCCTGGTCTCGCAGCCTTCTGTTCCATTAGAAAGTGATATGTGCTCTGCGTGGCCTGGCGCACACCATACCCCCTCTATCATGTGAGCACGTGTGACGAAGCATGACCAGCCCTCCTCAGAGCGTAGCCCTAGATGTTGTCCGTGAACGTGAGCCTGCAGGAGCAAAGAGCCATCATGCTCCCACTGTACCCAGGGCTCACAGAAGGGTCCCTCACAGCCGGCACCCAGCGAGTGTCTACCAAGCAAGGAGGGACGCACACTCGACTCCAGTGAGAGGAGCACCTTTTCCAAGGGCAGACACTGCCCCGTCCTCCCTGGGCTCTGGCTGTCATGTCCATCCAGGCAGCAGCCCCTGGCACCCCAGGAGGGCAGGCAGGCAGACCTGTGGCCACCTGAGATCTTACTAGCACCGAGGGAGTGGAGCAGTCGGCCACAGCTCCTGGCTTCAGGGTGACTGAAATTTGTCATCAACCTGGCTGTGGGTAGAAGAGGAGGTCAGGACGGCTTCCCTGAGTGGCATAATCAGGACTGTCCCAGGCCCCAGCCTGGGACACCTCCACCCTACCTACTCACTGTCCATTCCCCATTTTAGATCAGCATTGAAATCACCGTCCAGACTGCACTCACATCAGGGATTAGATCATCACACAGGCTTTCCCAGTAGTTAAAAGACGTGGGGGATTGTCAACGTGCACGTCAGGAGCCTGGTTTTCGGGGACTGTGCAGCCAGGACGCGGCCTCCGCAGTGACACCTGCCCTCCTGTCTGCGTTTGCTGAAGCTGGTCGGGCCTGAGGTCAGGCTCTCCTTCCCGGCCTCCGCTTCCACCCGTTTTCTCCTCTGTCCTTTCCGCTCATCTTTCCTTAGAGGAGAGGGGCTTCCTGGGGAGCCGGGCGGCTGCTCAGGACCACACACCTCCAGCCCCGGTGAGGGCTGCGGGTGGGGAAGGGGTGCACATGGAGCAGGCAGCAAACCGCCACCATCATGTCCTCTTCCACCAAAATGAGATGCAAGCCAGCGCGGGATGGCTGCGCGTGCCACTCCCACGGAAGATCATGAATAAAGAGGAAGCGGGGCTGCCAGATGCCGGCGTGCAAAAGGACACTTCCCGCACCCGCAGCCCCGGCTAACAGATGGACCAAAGATGTGAGACACAGGAAGATTTACCAGCCGAGATAATTCCAGGGAACGTGGCGTGGCCAGCCAGGGCTCTAGGAGCAAGCCAGCAGAAGGCGCAGACGGAAGGGCCGGCCGAGCCTTTCCCACAAACCCATTAAGAACAGACCTGTCTGAGCTGCGGCCTGTCGCAGAAGGCCCGGGAGAGGCCGGCAAATGAGAAGCGTGCTCCAGACTCGTCCCTCAAGGTCAAGAGCACGTTTAACTGTGGGCCTGCAGCTCCTGGAGAGTCTGGGAAGGGTGTGTGCGCTCGGCTCTCCTCCTGCCTCTCCCACACTCCTCCACCCTCAGCCTTTGTCCTGCAAGAACCAGAGCCGGGGCTGAAGCCAGTCGGACCTGAGCCGCCTGCTCGCCTCCGACTTCCTAGCCGCTGCTCAGACACAGATTCCAGGCTCAACACCCAGACTTCACGTGGCAACATGCTCCCGGTGACCCAGGTCCTGTGGGCGCGGGCCCTGAGCTGCTCCTGAGGGGCAGGGCCGGGGTCACTCTCATGCACTCAGCCGGTCCTGGAGCCCACACTGCCTGAGGAAGTCCTCCTCACCACTGGGGTTGCTCCCAGCGGGTGCCCAGCACACTCTTCCCAATGATGACACTCTTCATCAGAGAGTCACCCAGGACCCTGCGCACACCGCACACCTGTGCCCAGACGTGAGCAGCCCAGGCAGGGCCGGGGCAGCGGCACAGCCACGAGGCCCCATGATGCTCAGAGGCCAGGCGGCAGGGCAGCCTCACCATCCAGTCCCCGGAGCTGGGCCCTCTGCGGGCCAGGCCTTCACCCCTCAGCTCTAAAACAGGAATGCAGCAAAGGACGTCCTGAACACCCCTTCAGCTCCCAGACGCAGGGTCACTGGGGTAAAACGAAAGGCTTCCATTCCAGGTCAAGTCTGCCCATGGCTCCTGGGCTTCCTCCAGTGTCCACACGGCCTCCCAAGGCACGCAGCAGCAGGCTCCAAGACCAGAGTGCTCAAGACCACGCAGCGAAGGCACACGTGCACACAGCATACACGTAACAGTACACGTCCCAAACACAAACACATGCCACAGCATGCATACGCACATGATACACACATGGGCATGGCACACAGCACACATGTACACACCGCATGCAAATACATGCCAGCCACACATATACACCTATAACACGTGGATTTACATGTCACGCCTATACATACATAACACATGCACCTGCAAGTCACACACCAATACATGTCACACACATGCACACTTAACTCTGTACACATTATGCATACACATGCAACACACATGAATGCCACACATATACACATATACAGCATACACAAATACATAGCACACATATACACACATACACACACATGCATTTCACATATACACACAAGTGGTGCGTCTCACACAGGTATACATACACATGTGCATGCCTCACAATGCACACATCACACAGAGGTACATGTCACGCACTCTGTACACATATAACACAAGGCACACATCATACATGTAACATGCATGTACACATCACATACATCACATGCATTTACACACATAACATGGACGTTTCACACATACATAACACATGTAATCTAACACATGCATGAATGCCTCACACATATATGCACACACGACTTATTTTAAACTCATTTCGCTCTAAAGCAAAAGACTTTATTTGAGGGAATACTCTGGATTTTTTTTATCCCTTCTCATAGGAAATTTAAAAAGAGCAAAACAGTAAACTTTGTTTTAAAACCTCTATTGTGAAACCATGGATAATCCCGTGTTGCTCCTCCACCCAGCCACACACAAACCTTCTCATTTTCATGATTTACTGTTCTCAGTTATGAGACGTGAGGGTCCTAGAATTTCCAGGGTCAGCCCAGAGGGAAGCCAGGGCCCATCCCTCCAGTGAGCCGCAGAAGTGCCACAGTGGGTGGTCCCAAGACACACGCCAGCTCTAGGGGGCCGGGGGCAGCTCACCAAGCCCTGGAGCTGCATTCTGGAAGAGCCAAACAAAAAGCAAGTGCTTAATAACAGAGTGTATGACAGATACCATTGCCCTGTGTAAATGCATGAACGCACAGATGGTGTGACTCTACTTTGTGTACAACCAGTGAAACAATAGCTGTACTCCATTTGTGTTCAATAAAAAAAATAAATTAAAAAAAAAAAGCAAGTGCTTGCAGATGAGTTCCTAATCTCCAGTTCTGTGCATCACTGGTTGGCGGCTTTCCCCAACTGAGTCTCGCCTGGGGGGTGGTGTGTGCTGGCTCCCTCCTCCTGACTCTTCTGTGATGGATCCAGCTCGTAGCCTGAAACCTCACGAGAAGATGGGTGCAATCCAGACAGGGCTCTGAGGAAGGTCTTCTGCAAGCCGAGAAGCTCCCGAGCCACCTTCACCTGTCCCAAGCAGACAGCGTCTGCCCTCTCCAGGAACCCGCCCTTCTTTGGCTGAACTGAGACCCTTCTGTCTCCATGTCACTGCTGGACTTTGTCCCCAAGTCCTCTGCTGTTAACACAGTGGTGATCTGGGGAGAGTTCCTTTCCATTTTCCTGGTGAACCCATTTGACCTGGACCAGTCTACCCTGTGATCCCTGTGGGCAGAGAGGTGAGATCCATGACTCAGGTGCTACCTCTGTTTCCTTGGCATGGGTGTGACCCAAACTTCCTCCACCTCCCATGTGGGCATCGCTCCCCAGGGACCAGCAACGGTGAGTCTCAGTGTGTCCTCTGGAGGGATACTGCTCCTCTTGCCCACAGGGACGCCTTACTGCTGACGTGTCCCATGGTCAGGCTTTGAGCACTCTGAAAGTTGGGTGTCACAGAGCCTTTGGATCCTGAGTCACCCAAGCCCCACCAGGCGTTTCCTGAACCCTGGGGAAGGCCGGAGTGCAGGCATCCACCTGGGGCCAGTGGTCAGGGAGAGGAGTGGGTGCACGGCTCTTCCCTTTTTCATCAGGTCCTCTGGGTGAGGCCAGGAGGGCAGACTGAGGGCCGTGCGTGGGCTCGACTCCCACCTTGGCAGAGGGCATGTGCTGCGGAGCTGGGGTTTCCCTCCTGCACGGAGGGGCCCAGCACTGAGGCCCCAGGACAGAGCTGGAGGCACCACTGAGCGACTTAGGGAGGCACAGCATGGACTGCCCGCGAGGCCCCTGCACCGGGTTACTCCAGGATCAGCAGGACCCTCCACCTTCTCCTCCCATCAGAGGAGCAGGTGAGGCGGGAGCAGCCCGCTGCCTGAGCAGGCAGCTGCCGCAGGGTTGTGAGCAGCTCTGCTTTGCCCTGTCTCTGCTGGGAAGGATTTGACAAACCACAGCTCCCTTTCCCGGTTCTCCATCTGAGATGCCCCCATCACAGTTTCACACTGAACATGTGAAGATCTGCTACTTCAAAATGACAGTAAAACTAAACAACTGTAATAAAATATTTATAGATGCCAATATCATTTTATCTCCAAGGACCTCGTGGTAAAGAATGAGAATTCATCTAAGGAAACTAAGGCAAGAGACCTGTGGAGATGGGATCTCCACCTGTCTGCTCGTCACCACCCTCGCCCTCTCCACACATAACCAGGGCTTCAGTGTCCCCTCACCGGCACACAGGGAACCCAGCGACAACGGGCATTCTGGGGAAAGCACTTAACATGCAAACAGAGACAAATACTCAAATAGGATGAAAGAAACAAAAACCAAGGGAAACCAAGAGCAGAAGAAAAATCCTGAGATTAACATCCAAGTAGATATGCATCGCCCAAGTCAGTAAGGCGCATTCCTCACAGAGGAGCCTTCGAAGGCAAGAAGCACCTCCAAAAACCAAGGAATAAAGAGGAGAAGAAAAAACCACAGGACGAAATCCAGAAGAAATAGGGCAGTGGAGAGCCAATGCGCAGTAGAGTCAGACGGAGACAACGGAAGGCAGCCGCCCTGCCCAACCACCGACAATCCTGGGCGGGTCTTGTCCTGGACAAGCCCCGTGCCGCGCACCCCGGGCGGACCCCACCACAGGCGGCGTTCCGGAGCCCGCGGCCGGCGGAGGGGCCTTCCTGCGCGCTGCAGCAGTGGTCACGGGCCCCAGGGAGGCACGCCCAGAGCCGGGTGCCATCCGCGAAGCCTCTGCTCCGGGCATCTTGCCTGGCTAGCGCTCGTCCCCGTGGCCCTGGGGCAGAGGGCTGCTGTCGGGGTGTCCTAGGGCAGGTTCTGGGGAGGACGGCGGGGACGCAGCGCGGCCCCAGGAGCATCCGGGGATCCAGGAGCTGAAGCAGGGTCTCGGCGGGCGCCCGACGGCGGAGAAGCCGCACCTGCTCCCAGCTGTCCACGCCCGGGTCGTCCGGGTCCCTGGTGGAAAGGCACCGCGCAGCAGGAGCAAGGGCAGCAGCCCTGGCGGTTGCCGGCACCCTGCAGCCTCCGTGTCTGCCGAGTATTTAATACAACATTATTAGGTACTGGCAGCTCCTTTGCTCCAGTCAGACTTTCTTTTAAAACAAAAAGAAAATCACGAGGGAAATTATATGCAAAAAGCTGCGCTAATAAAGTACTCAGGTACAAATTTATCCTTAAAGAGAGGAGCTAGGAGACACGAAGCCTGAGAGACTGCGTCGCGTTCAAGCAGCCACATTTCTCATATCCGATATAAAGCTGTTTTAATGGCTTAATGAGTAATCTAAAAAAATTATGTACAGACTAAGTGAATTAATGTTACTGGGAAAATGTTAAGCCATGGTATTTCCAGCGGGTGCCCTGCCTGCCTCCATTAGCTGAGCGTGGCAGCTCCGCCTCCGGGCCACGGGCACACGGCCCTCCCCACTACAGGCTGGGAGGCCTCCTCCTGTTCACCCCTCCACCCCCTCTCCCCTCCTCGTGCTCCCCTTCCTCCACTGGGAGGTGGCGCTCCAGGGTGTTGTGGCACTTTCTCCCGCAGAGCCAGCGGCCCAGCAGTTGGGTCACTTGACAGGAGTTTGCAAGAGGCCAGTCTTCCAGCGGCCTCTGGCCGGTGGGACAAGGGTCTGAAAGGGCAGCCTGGGATTGAAGCTGCAGCTCCGAGGGACTGACTGTGTGCAAAGCCCATCCCACGGACAGGACAGCACCCGGGGCTGCGCTCACAATGCAGGTCAGGCACCCACACTTGTGCAGTCGTTACACAGTGTGGAACTCACCTGTGGGTACCACGAACAGATGAATGACAAGAAAGAGGAGACCACCGGGGGCGTCTGGCAGGAGGCACGTGCTCACAGGATTCCGTTCCTTCCAGTCTTCCTTCTTCCGGCAATCATTTTTAATAACCCTGATTTCATAATGTAGCTTTAGTGAAATCGGATTTGAACAGCCCAAATTTATATCATTAATGACATTCAGGTCTGATCACTGGTACTAATTGGTGCCATCTGAGGGGAGGACCCCTGTCGGCAGGCAGCCACACTGCAGCGGGGAAGGTGGAGGTCTCCCAGGGGCAGGTTTGTTTGGCCTGGCTGATTAAGTGGTGGTGTCTGGGTTCTGACATCACTGGAAACCCTCAGGCCAGCAACACCCCAGGACCTGGGGCTGCGTGTTCATCTGGGCTGAGGTCCTGGACACGAGTGACATCAAGAACCCAGAGAAAAGGTCTTATAGGGAGATGCCGTCCTGGGGGGTAGGGGCTCTACCCCCAGGACTGTGGAACAGCCCCTGGAGACAGGGACACAGCTCGGAGCTTTGCCTGAGATGCCCCTCCTGGCTACTGAGGCTATTTTCGGATACACGGTCACTTCGGGTGCTGGCCTTTACTCTAAGCATCGCCCACATTTCCTGACAGCGTGCTGGGCCACAGACCTGCCCACGTTCACAAGTGCAAAGGGACCCAAGAGCAGGCGGCACAGCTGGGTCACGGGCACGGTTCTCGGTGCCATTCCCAGAGTCGTGGCCGGGTGATCCCGGACCTCTTCCCAGGCCCACCGCATCCAGCCTGGGGTCGGGAGCGGCAGGGCGCGGCTTTACCAGGTCTCCGGCCAGCGGTTCTGGGCCAGCCACCGGCTGAGAGCCCAGACCTCGGGCAGCAGCGCAAGTCAGGAATCCCGGGAGAGTCAGAGCCTGAGTTCTCCCTCCCGGCCATTCTCGCACCCGGACTTAGAGGGAAGTTACAGCAGGCGGCTTTCTAGGATCCAGGCGATTCCGCGTTACAGGGCGGACATGCAGCCACCGGCTCCCCTCCACTCCCACCCCGCAGGAATCCCCCGGCAGGTGGCCGGGTGCAGGGACTCGCCCCAGCTCTTGGGCGCCGCATGCCCGAGGCCTCACCTCCAGCCTCCGAGGCTGCTTCCTCCCCACGCACTAGGGCCCCAGTGGTTGTGGTGGGGCAGCTGCAGGGGGTCCAAGAAGTCCCTGGAGAGAGGAAAGGCGGCCAGCAGAGGAGAGGGAAGAGAGAAAGAGGGCGCTGGCCAGTAGGAGGGGCCCAGGGGAAGGAAGAGGGTTGTGCAGGTAAGGAGAGAGCGGGAAGACGCAGCTGGACGAGGAGGGGGCCAGGAGGGGCACGACGCGCAGGACCCCCGGCAGCACAGGGATGGAGGGAGCAGGCCCCGCGGGGGTGGGAGGAGACGCAGCCCAGCCTCCCACCTGGACTCTTTCCTGTGTTCCTCCGCGTCCGCACAGTGGTGACCAACCGTTTTCCTCAGGGCCCTGGTCCTTGGCGGTGGAAAGCACATGCCAGCAGCCAGCCCTTCACAGGCCTGGCAGCGGACGCTGCCCGGGACACGATGGTCTTCTGGGGACCCCCAGTGCAAATTCCGAGAGGCTCCCCACGTTGGGGTTGCCCTGTGATCTCAAGGGTCCTGCCTTTTGCAGGAAGAAAAGGAATTACTAGCAATAAAGGTCAAACTGTGCTAGTTAAGCAAACAATCAGCATCTATCTAATGCTCTCCTAAAGAGAAAAGTGGCCCGGCTGTTTATACAGCTCCTCCTCCAAGGACCCCGGCCCAGCTGCACCACTTCTTCTGTCTGCCTAACACGCCACGTGGCAGAGTGGCCCTGGGGCCACTTTGCAGGTCCTTCTGAGACAGGGTTGCCCTTTCTCCCACAGCTCCAGCTCCGCCCGGTTTTCGGTCACTGTGTCTCCAGCCACAGGAGGTCACGCTGCAAGAAACAGTCGGTAGGCATGGCTTGTCAGAACCTGAGGCCTCCAAGCTGCCTCGTGTCCTGGGGAGGCAGCAGGGCTGCCCAGCACAGGGCTCAGCATCCAGCCCCAGAATCAGAAAGGCCTGCGGGAGACCCGCCTGCCTGCCCGCCCACCACTCTCCACCCATGGCCTTGGTCTTCTCAGGGGGAAGGCAGACGCCCATGGGCCCAGTGCAGTGGTGCGGGGACCGTGCACACCGTGGGGACCTGCTCCTCCGCCTGTCAGTCAGACTCCACCTCCCACCATGCCGCACCCCTTCAGGGGAGAGCCGACTTCTGGGGAGGCGCCTACTCAAGCCCCTTCCTCACCTGCCTGCTGATGGGCTAAAGGGTGCTGCTGCTGCCAGACCCTCATGCCCAACCCAGGGTGCCTCGGGGTGAGCAGTGCCCCGAGTGCACTTCTCCAGTGGTGAGGACTGCCTGGACCTGTCCTCTTCCTCAAGCCTGCTCTGGTTGCTCCAGTTGCTCTCTTGGTAAATCAGGCACCTGGTGGGCCTCCGCCTGCAGCATGGAAGTGAGCTGGGCCCTGGGTGGGTTCTTAATTACTCCCGCCCACCGAGGATCTGCGAGTGGGGTCGTGCCCGGCACTGCACACCAGGCTTACCGGAGCCTCCTTTTAAGAGCAACCTCTTGCCAATGGTGCCTCTTGCTGTGTTAGGGGATGTGTAAGGGGGTTGGGAGGCTTTCTCAAGACACACAAGTCAAGCAGTAGAATTAACAGGCCCCACTGTCCCTGGACTGCATGCCTAAGGGTGGAAATGCAGCATGGCTGTCCTCAGCATCTGCAGGTGAGGGGCTGCATGACCCGAGGACCCCGATGTCCGGGTGCTCTAGTTCCTGTGTGGAGTCCTGCGTGCACACACCCATGACCTGCATGCAGCTTCCTGAGGAAATGCTGACCCCAACGAGCAGTGAGCTCAAGTTCAGGGCCAGCACAAGGCTCTCCTGAAGGCTGGTCTCCAGGGTTGGCTGGATGTGTGGTGACTGGATGCAGGTGGAAAGTACAAGGAAGTCCAATTACAGAAACGGCTCTGGGGGAAAGTTCACTAAAACAGAAGAACAGACCTGGACAAAACACTGACCCCCGGGCGAGGCTTGCTCTGCACAGTCCGGTTTTGGCTTGGGGTCCATGGTGGCAGGGAGGGACTGTGGCAGCAGACCAAGTGTGCTTGCAGCGTCCGGGACTGGCAGGTGCTCAAGGATCTCTGTGCAGGGCTGCGGATGCTGAGCTGGCCGGCCAGTAGGAGGGAGGACTCCCAGTTGGGAGCTGGAGGCTCTCCCATCTGCCAGCCAACCAGCAGGGTAGGAGGGACCCCCAGAGGTCCAGGGGCTGGATGGCAGCCCTCAGTTACCCACTGTGTTGGCAGGGGTGGCGGATGCTTCCTAACTACGGGCTTCATCCACACAAAACATGAAGGTGCAGATAAACATTGGCTTTAATTAATGTTCATATAAAGTGTGTTCTATTAAAAATCAGTAAATACTTAGTGAAACAGAGTGCAGATAAACCGTGAAGTTAGATGGCACGCCCCTTTCTGCAGAAGTTTCGGGAGGCCTGTGGCTGGGTTACTCGAGTAGAAAGTTTTGAGATATTGGATCAAAATAGGACAAGACAAAGTGAAAACAAAGATATAAATGATAGACCCGCAGCCATCGGGCGTGATGAATCATGCCCTGCCGCCAGCCAGAGCGGCTCATGATCTTGATTCTAACGCAGCTGTGAGTGAAATGAAGGCCGCAGAGCCACCGCCTGCGCCCCAGCCCTGCGCCCCACAGCCGGCCCAGAGGCGGGACAGCCCGGCCTGGCCGGCCAGGCTCGCTCTGCAGGGCCTGCTGCTGGACGGCGTGCGCGCTGGAGAGGAGGTGCAGGCGCAGTGACGCCCCAGGTCGCCCGTGACTCCCCGAGAGCGGTGCTGCTGGGTGCGGTGGGCGGAGTTTCCAGAGCACCCTGTCTACCGAGAGCTGGGTTCCGATTCTGCACCTGTCTAGTGTCTTTGTTCCCCTCTGGGTCGTCCGTGCCCAGGGAGATCAGAGTGCCTCTAGTCGGAGCAGGGAGGCCCTCCGCCCTGCCCGCCCTCCCTCCCTCCCTCGCGGCCCAGGGGGCCAGGAGGGCGGATTTCTTCCTCTCAGGACTGCACTCTGTCATCCCTGTGCTCTCTAAATCCACTTTTAATTCACTCCTGAGTCTCTGGGGGCGTGGTGAGGGGCCGGCGCGTCCTCCCACCCGGAATGAACAAAAGGCTGCGCGCCTGGCGCAGGGGCGGCTCGGCCCAGCTGTCCTTTGGGTGGAAGCAGCTGGAGACCACAGGATGAGGAGGTCCCAGCGTCAGCTTCCCCTCTCGTGTTCCCGAAGGTGTTCAATCTCGGAACTTGGGCTGCAGCGTTGCGTTTCCGTTGTCACGTGAGAAAGGGAAACGCCCCTGTGTGGGCGTCTGAATTCCGGGACCACAGAAACTCAGACTACCGCTGAGTGAGGCAGAGGGTCAGGAACCCACAGGAGGCCTCGCCTTTCAGTTTGGGTGTTTAATTCAGCCCAACTAAGTTCTCAAGATCAGGTCTCACCAGCTCTTTCTATTCCTCTGGTTTAATTGCACATTTGATATTCACGTGGGTGATTTAGCACTTGTTCTGTTAGTAATTCGACTTAAAAGAGCTCTACATTGGATGAACTTTGACCAGCTCTATCATTTCTTTTTTTCTCTTTTGGGCAGGACTCATCAAAGCTGCAGTGCTCTGCTGTTCCACTGGCTTCTCCCGCGGACCCAGGAATGAGAAATGGGCGGGTGTTTCTGGTCACCTCTTGCTCAGCATGCACCCTGGGAATGAGTGGGCATGGCTCACTCTGGCTGCACCCAAGCTATTGTGATATAGTGACCGCAGATTTATTTCACAGTGGCACCAAAATCATTTATTGAGCATCTACTATGTTCCAGGCACCCTGCTGGAGATTCAAAGGTGAATAGATTGACACAGCCCTGTGTCTGCAGAACCGATGACTAATGAGGACCAGAGGTGACACAGCCCCATCGACAGGTCACTTGAGGTTGTCCTACAAAGGCCCTGTCTAAGCTGCAAAGCTGGGGGCAGGGGAGGAAGGGCCTGGGGAAGTGCAGCCAGTGTTGGGCACAGGGCCACAGTGGGCAGGCTTCCTGAAGCCAGGGCAGCCTTGGGCAGGATCACATCATGGAGTGTGCCGCCGAGTGGCAGGACGTGAAGCAGATCACAAATGACAAGCGGTGGGACATCTTCTACATTGTAGTGAGAAACATGTGGCCTCGGGAGCCCAGAGGTTTAAGCAGGTAAGTGATGTGGCTTCCTAGAAACTATCTCAGAATCTGGAGACCTGGCCATTAGAGGCAGGTTTGAGGAAGAGAGAAGGCCAGACATGCCACCTGGGTGGCTGGGGCACTCAGGGGAGGTGGGGCTGGTCCTGGGTGGTCTGGGTGGGCACACAGGAGAGCAGCTTGCAGGGAGCTGGCGGAGAGAGAGGCAGGCCACACACAGAGAGGACAGAGCAATCAGGAGAAGGCGAACTGGACCATCCAAACCAGAGGAGGCCAAGGCGCCAGCCCTCAGGAGGCTGGCCGCTGGCACCGGTGTGGGGGGCATGAGAGCGGGGCCCTGGGGGTGAGCCCAGCCGAGGACAGCCCCCAGGCCCAGAGGCACAGATGCGTGGCCACAGCACAGCGTTACCTGAAACAGCAGGTGACCTGTGGCTGGGAGAGAGGGCCGTCCACCCCACGGGTCCATTCTGAACAGACCGGATTGTTTTTAAAGCCCACCGTGTGGTGTCAGTCCTGCTCAACACTCTCCTGCCTCCCACCTGGGGAGGAGGACATCCTGGGCCCAGCCCATGGCCAAAGCTCCCCCAGCACACGGCCCTTCCTCCTGGAGAGCACTCCTGGTCACTGCCCACCACCCTGCAGGGAGCGCTCTGCTGCAGCCTCGGGTGGATGCATGCTCCCTCCCTGCTCCCTCACTCCCTGGCACCCTCACTCCCTGGCTCCCTGGCTCCCTCACTCCTGCAAAACACCCCGAAAAACCACTCTGGACGCGGAACTCACGCCAGAGATTTTATCAGGCGGAGGAGCCATGTCTGCCCTGAAGAGAGAGGGAGAGCCAGCATGGGGGGAGCTTCTTTTAAGTCATTGAATTTCGAAGGCTAACGAAGATCTGGCCAATTGCTGAGTAGTTGAAATTTGGGGCTAGGGATCAGCCAATGGCGGCGAGCACAGGCTGAGGAATGAACCAATGGCTGGCTGGCTGCAGCGAAGGGGCAGGGGAGCGGCCATCCCCCTTGCCTTACCCATAGGCAGGCATGTCCTGCCACACTGCCCAGGAGGGAGCCCTGCGAGGTCACAGTGGGCTGGTAGGCAGCCCAAGACCCAAGGCAAGGGCTGGACTGCAGGGCAGACCTAGCGCCCACCTGCCGCCTACAGCAAAGCTGACCCTGGGCGGGTCCATGCAGACAGTGCTGCCCCTACAGCCGGGGACTTTCCACGCCTGCTGCGTCCCAGTTCATGGCTGTTGCGGCTTTATCTTATGCCTCCCTGGCTCCAGAGCAGGCCGAGGCGGCTGGTCTGGTGTGTACGGCAGCCACTGCATGGGGCCCAGATCTGAGTCCACTCTGCTCACTGGCCGCGGGCTCAGGCTGCCAGCTTCTCAGTCTCGTGATTGTTTCTGCAGCTAACTCTGGGAAGAGGGGGATGTGGGAACGAGGAAGGCGGGACTTGCACAGTGTCTGGGGAGCCGGGCAGCACGGCCCTGCTTTCTCTCCTGGGGCCTGCGCCCAGGCTGTCCTCCTGTTCAGTGGGCTGTAGGTCTGACCGCGTGGAGATCTCACCCCTGGCCTGGGAGTCCTCAGCACTCTGCAACCCGCCGGCCAAGAGCCTGCCTTCGTGGCCAGCTCTGTCTGGAAGCGCCGAGCGTGACTGAGTGTTTCCTTTGTGCTTCTCTTGTATTATTTCATGAAAATGAGCGAGGAATGGATAAATGAATGTGCTCATACTGGCGGCAAGAAACAGCCACATAAATCCTCTGCAGTGGGGACAGACGAGGTCCCCAGGTGGCCCAGAATTGACGAACCTTGTGGAGGCCAGAGAGGATCAACGGGGCGCAGCTGCAGCAGGAAAGGACAAATGGCCAGTGGAGACGCTGGAAATCCGTCGCCTATGCCTGTTTCTAACTGTGACCCACGTAAGGACTGGTTTCCAAGCCGCTTGCCTTTCCAGCACCACGGCTCCCTCGACCCCACGTCAAAGGTCAGGTCTCCCGGGGCGGACCTCCATGCACGGAGGCAGGAATCCAGATGTGGTGGTGTGCAGAGTCCACGGGGGTCATAGTGCCTTTCCCTGGCAGGACCTCCTCCCAGCGGTCAGACCCACGTGAGAAGGTCCAGTGCAGCAAGGCAGCTTTCCTCGAGCAGCAGGCCGGTGGCCCTGCGGTCAGTGCTGATGGCGCTGGTGCCATGGCTCTGACCTGGTTGTGCTGGGCATCCCCCTGGCTGCAGGACCCCCGAGTCTGCCACTCCCAGCAAAGCCGTCCTGCTGCTGAGACTGCCCGACAGCAGACGGCACCTGAGGTCCGAGTCTGCGAGGCTCCCCGAGAGCTTGCTGTGGATACCTGTCTGCCTTTCCAGCTGACCGGATTTTACAAAACAGATTTCCTTTACAGTTTTATCTCATGTTTGAATAAGGATATTTAAAGTAGGCCACTGGGAAGGCGGGAAGCCCAGGCCATGTTCCTTTAAACAGAATGACATTTCTTAGTAAAGAGGTTCCCAGTGTCCCCTGCAGAAATATATCTGATTTCAGAAAAGGATTGATTCAAATAAAAATGTGTTTGTATAAGAAAAATTATTTTCTGCTGAGAAAACACATAGTTTGGGGTAAATTTATAGTTCTGGCCAGGTCATTAATATCTGGTTGTCAAAAAGTATTGGTTTGAACAAAAATATGTTGTAATAAAAATGCATTGTTTTGAAGAAATTTATTGGCCCCATGAAAACCTATTGGATTCAGAAAGATATGTTGATTTCAATGAAAAATCCATCTGCTCTAGGGGGGTGGTGCTGGGCTGCGGCTCTCCTGTGGAAGATCACTGTGACACCGATGCTCACTTAGAGGCACGAAGCCCGGGCGTAATTAGTGGGAAGGCTGGAGGGCAGGCGGCCTTCAATCAGCGATGCTAACACGCGGCAGGGGGCAGTCTGCAGTGCCTGGACAGACCCCAGCCAGTGGCTCCTCCCCAGCCGCGGCGCCCTCCCCTTCCTGGGTGCACTCCCACTGAGGAGGAGTGACAGGTAGACTGGAAGGACCCCTCCCTTCAGCCCCACAGAGCAGCCCCTCCCACAGCGACCTCGCCTGCTGCCTGGCCCCTCTCCCTCCTCTGCCTGTGAATGTGGGTCTGCAGGCAGCTCCTCCGCCATTCCATGCATCAGGTGCTCTGAGGACTCAGGAGGGAGAGTGCCCAGGACACCGCTGGGCATGCCGTCTGGGCAGGGGTGTAGGGGTGTGTGCTTCTACCTAAAGAAGTCTGTGCCATGAAACGGTGGTGAGGCAGCCCAGAGGCGGTTCCAACGTCCCTACTGTGCGCTCAGAGGAGCTGGGCGAGTGTCTCGTGAAGGTCAGACCACAAACACCGCAGGCCTCGGGGTGTGCATTCTGAGCCCCCGCACGCCTCTGCCCCTGGAGCGCGAAAGGAGCCCCGGACCACAGGCAAGTTGACATGTCTGGCCGTGTCCCAGGAGAAGCGGCTCGCCCCTTACAGAGCAGGGGAGGACGTGGTCTGGAGGCTACAGCATGCCCAGAGATCGACTTCCCTGTGCAGATGACCTGAGGAATGTGCAGGGATATGCCAACGAGGAAGCCAGCCTGTGGGCCCGGGTAAGAACAGCTAGGAGGGGTCACATGCAGTCCCCAGAGAGGCCCTGGTGTGGAGAGAACCCGCGGAGGAGCTCTTGGGGCAGGGAGGGCCCGCGTGGGGGTCACTGCAGCTGCAGGAGGCCAGGGTGACTGGAGTCGATTCTCTTGCCTTTGCACTAAGCAAGGCCTCGAGCACAGCAGTATCATCCACCCCTGCAGAGGAACTGCGTCCTAGGCGAGGGCGCTCTGCCGTCCCTGAGGGCTTGCATGCGGTCCGCGGGAACACCGCCCGAATATCCCACCGCCTGCGCTTCTCAGCGTGGAACAGCGTCAGCTGGATTTGCAGGATCACACTCTGGCAGGTGTCTGTCCACCTGGGCTTTGGCCCTGACCTGCCACCCAGGGCTGAAGGACACAGGCATGGTCTTCCCCATAGGTCACGCCTCCTGCCAGATGTCCAGACCTTACCCACTGGACGCTCCTCTCCACTCAGCCGCAGACCTCCATCCGTTCATTTCCCATGTCCCTCAAGCATTCGTTTTGATGTCCCCTGTTTCTTACTCTTTGTTCAGATTCCCAGAGCTCATGTTCTCGAAGTTACTGAACCCTGAGCTGGTAGTGAGTAACTGGGCTTGCCGTGTGCGGTGTCTGCTCCTGCAAGACGCGAGGGGCCTCGGGGTGAGGAAGGAGAGGAGGGAAGAGACTTGTGCCAGAGGACTGAGATGCTAACTGGAACCACGTGGCAGGGGGAGGTGACAGAGATGCAAGAGGAGAGATGCAGGAGGTGACAGAGATGCAGGAGGTGACAGACCAGGAGGAGAGACGCAGGGGAGGTGACTGAAGGCAGCGTGGGGAACGTGGAAATCAGGTGCTTCGTGCATGGGTGGGCTTTGGTTTCCAGGAACAGAGGGCTGTGGGTACCTGTCATTCCTTGTGACACTTCTGTGCTACTTTCCTAGGGGACCTAGGGGACCTTCGCCACACTGGACTGAACGGGTGTCTTCAGCGAATGTGCCGATTCCTGAGGGCCAACCTATAATGCTCAGGGCAGTGGACACACCCAGATTCCTGTTGGAAACACTAGTCTGGTTTCCAGCCTGGGTGTGTGTGTGTGTGTGTTTCTTCTCCCCAGCACACCCGCAGTTCAAGAGCGGCACAGGTGTATCAGGGGACGAAATCTTTCAAGGCTGGGGGCCAAGCCCTTGGTAACAGAGGCCACTCACTGGATGCAGGGATGCCAGTGCACTTGCTGACGGACGACACGCAGCCAAGGAAGCTCTGTGCACTGCAGGGCGAGGGCGTGCTCTGAGGGGTGTGCGTGGTGGGTGTGGGTGGCGGCCCAGGCTGCTCTAAGAGGGCGACCCACTGGGGGCTCAGCTTGCTTCCTGGCAGCTCTGGGTGCTGCTCTTCCCTGGGCTCCAGGCAGGATCACAGTCACAGGGGGATTCAGGGGAGAAGGAAGGGAGAGGGTCAGAGTGACCTCCTGGTGGAAGGGCAAGGGAAAGGGAGGGTGGTCTTCCTGTTTTGTCCTTCCCAGTCTCCAAACTGCCATCGCCTGTGGTGGTCACTGCCCTCTTGGACTCTGAAGTCTGTGGTCACTATGATGACACATCAGGTGACCACTGCCTGCTTCACCTTAAGCAAAGAACTTCAGAGCATTTTCAGGAAAAGCAAAGACAATTCTTCCGCTGATCTGAATGTCAAATAATGTTTCCTACGCACTTTCTCCAACCATTTCTCATGTGAGTTTCCTGTGACTAATGGTGCATCAATCCCACCAGTAAATTCTGGAGTGAAGGACAGGGACCTTGGGCAAACTTCTCCTGATCCCCACGTCTATGCAGGCCACGTGGTGACGATTGGCTTCCTCATCCTAAGAGCAGCCTGTGTCCACCCAGTGCAGGCATGGAAACGGGAGCCAGGGCCATCGTGGCTCTGACACTACAGAGTGATCTGTCCCCACGTCAACTACTCAAACTTTCCACCTCCAGCTACAGTACCTGTCTTATAGGGCCTTTGAGGTTTGTTAGACAATATAGATCGAACGCCCCAAATCTGGAGTGAAACCTGAAATCTGAACTTCCCTGAAATCCTACACTTTTTCAGTGACAACATGATGTCACAAGTGGAAATCCCACACCGACTCACGTGGCAGTCACATGAGGTGCGTCTGCACTGCAGTCCTGTGCACAGTGACCTTGGTCCCTGTGGGTAGGGCAGACGTGAAGGACGCACGACATGAGTCTGAACCCAGGTCCAGCCCCAAGGCAGCACCATGAGAGTAATCCAAATCGCCAAACAGGAAGCTCCCTGGGCCCAAGCGCCTTGGGTAGGGCTCACCCTGTAAGTGCCAGAGCACCCAGAGAAGATGGGACCTTTTCTCTGTTTTAGTAGAGAGGAGTTTCAGAACTGGGGGTCTTTGTCAGTCAGGATCTAGTCAGAGAAGTAGAAATCACACCGTTCACTTCAACAGGGGGCGTGATGGAGGAAACTGGTTCACGGGTGACAAGAGCGCAGAAGCCGAGGGACCACAGGACAGGTGGGAAATGGCCACCCTCCCAAGAAACAGAGGCTGCAGGAGATGACGACACAGAACCCAGGACACCAGGTGTCACCAGGGGAAGCTGAGACTGCGGGAGATGGTGTCACCAGAACCCAGGGTCACTGGCTGCCTCCCTGAAGAAGTCAAAGCCATAGAGGAAGCTCTTCCCTGTGGGTACGCTGGTCACAGCCACAGATGCTGAAGCACAAGGAGGGGACAACAGACTCTGGATTTCCCTTCCTGCCACTCCCGAGTCTTGTGCCCATCACGGGCAGTGCCACCTGGCCCTGGAATCCAAAAGGCAGGATGCTCCAGAGTTACGCTGTTCCGAAATTCAGAAAGGAGGAGGAAAAGAGTGGAATGGAGCTGAGTGGAGCACACACTGCTCCAGGAGCGCGGCGCACCTCCCGGCGCGGAGGCGTCCCCATCTGCTGGCTCCTCTTCAGGACCAGGCGGCGGCTGCCCCTGCCCACCACGTTCCTGCCCTGCACACTCCTGGCAGGCCCCGTGGCATCACAGAAGGCACTGTCACCTGTGACCCT
>JAJEJO010004148.1:146480-164437 GCA_020662805.1 Glaucomys volans
TCCATCTTCCCCTGTGTCTCTAGGTTTGGCCCACTCTTCCTTCTGCAGTCCTCTTCTCCATCTTCCCCTGTATCTCTAGGTGGTGACCCACTCTTCCTTCTGCAGTCCTCTTCTCCATCTTCCCCTGTGTCTCTAGGTGTTGGCCCACTCTTCCTCCTGCAGTCCTCTTCCTCCAACTTCCCCCTGTGTCTCTAGGCGGTGGCCCAGTCTTCATTCTTCAGTCTTGTCCTCCTGGGGAGGCTGATACATCACTGTGCCACAGACTACAAGGTGATGGGTGCCCTTGTGGCAGGTTCACCTGGTTTATGGAAGACCGTGGCATTGTGCATGGGTCCTTTGTTATCCCCACTCCAGGGACACATGGCTGTCTACTCCAGAGTAGCCTCTGTTGACTGGTGTGCTTTCTCCCACCCACCATAGACCGGATGGAATTAGTGGAAAGGGTCCCCAGGGAAAGGAGGGTAGGCGGAGTCGAGGATTTCTACCACAGGGGCTTCAACCAAGTCACCAGCAGTGCCACCGTCGAAGACATGGTAAGACTGGTCCCAGCATGCCTCTACAAGGCACCTTCAGAGTCATGGAACTAAAGGTCCAGAAGTTGAAGAGACTGAACAGCAGCGTCCTACTCCTGCCTTTAAAATGGGGATGCAGAGGCTACGAGGCAGAGCACACTGACAGATGGCACCAGGAACAGGACGATGCATCCTTTCCCCCCATCAGGTGACCTGCCCCTTGTCCCCCAGGGGTAGTTCCAGCCCTGGTGACCAGGTGCCCGTGGGACACTGCCAACTGCAGGGAAGTGGGAGACCCTGTGCTGGCGCCCCACTCCAGCTCCGCTGCCTCCCTGCTGATTGCCGGGGCTCTGATCCCAATGGCCTGCCCCCAGTGTCCACAGGTGGGTTCAGGCTTTCCCTTTCTGTTGGTTTTTCAGGGACACTTTTTGGTCATCAGCGTCCCACCACTGTTTTCAGTGAGTCTGCCCTGTATCCTTACTTCCCCTCTCCCCAGTCCAGGCAGGGAGATCAGGAGGCAGGAGGGATGGGGGACAGAGCAGTCAGGTGGGAGGTCAACCTTTGGATGGAGCGGTTGGTGAAAGGTCAGAAGGAGGCATGGCCGACTGCAGTGTCCAGGCATTGGCGGGGTGCACCTGCTTGGCTTTCCTCCTGGGCTGCGCACCTGCAGGTGGGGAAGGGCAGCCTTGGCCTGGAGCAGGCGAGGCTGGGTGTGGGCGGGCTGCATCTGCCCAGTGTCCAGTGCCGTGGAGACGTTGCTGTGGACTGAGAAGACACTCAGGGCCTTGGCTGCAGTCCCAGGGAGCCGGGGCAGCACTCCCCTGGCTTCATTGGTGCCCTGAACTGAAATGCTGGTGCTTTCTGATACCCAGAAAAACCTGTCACCCCATTTCAGCCTTCCAGACTTTGGACGGAGATGAGAGCCTCGTGAAACTGACGTGTGACAGCAGCCCATCTCTAAATATGCCAAAGCATCAATGTGTACAGTTTTAAATGGGTGAAGATAATGTGCATGAGCTGCACCTCAAGAAAGCTGTTTAAGAGCTGTGCCCCTGAGTCTTGTATGAGACCTTGAGCAAGTTACACCCCTTTGTCACCGAGATAGCAGTATCTACGTCATGAACTCATGGTGTGGTTCTGTGAGTCAACGCAAGACCAGCCTGGAGAAGCACCCCAGGCAGGTGAAGGAGCCTAGCTGGTCAGCACCACAGGTAAACCAGCTCCCGACTCCCCAGCCACTGGTAAACCAGCTCCTGCTTCCCGGGTCTCCAGAGTAAACCAGCTCCCTCCTCCCCAGCCACAGGTAAACCAGCTCCCACCTCCCCAGTCTCTAGGGTCAGCAACGGACTTTCCAACACAGTCAGGAAATGTTTGCACTGAGAGAGACCCAGGCACATTGGAGGAACCCTGAATTCTGCTCTTGGTCATGGTGTTTGGGCAGAGTTGGGAACACTCCAAGCACTAGACCAGAGGCGAGCCATCAGAGACCACAGGAAGTCACAGCTTCCAGTCGTGGACTCAGAGGAAGCTGGCACCCAGGACTGGATGATTCAGGCGTCAGTAAAAGTAATGATGGAGCCATGCTACGAAGGACCAAGTACCTTTAGGCATATGAGTTCAGTACGACATTGTTGCCTCCTAATCATAACCCTTGAGAACCAGAAGATAAACAGGGAGGACAAGCGCGTACCTTGTTGCTTCTGCCTCCCAGGCACACAGCAGAGGAGGGAGAGGGCTCTGCATGAAGATTCCAACCGAGAGGTGGAACACGTTCGTCTGCGTGCACGGAGCGTTAGTGGCTCCTGAGGTCAGGCATCGTTGCCTCCTGACCTGCAGCATCGCCCTGAGAGGAGCCTGAGCCTCCCTCGGTCTCTGATCCAGCTGCCAAGGTGCAGGAAACACCCAGGGCGGAGGAACACGCCAACGTTCAAGTGCGCGCAGTCACCAGACCCAGACAACGGTGCTCTGGGCCCTGGCCTGCGTCCGCCAACAGGAAGGGACGCAGAAGGAACCTGTAGATGGAGAGTTCCAGAGAGAGCGGGTTTGAAAACCAAAATTCACAGTGTCGAGCAACACGGGCTTTGGTGTGTAAGGGTTAAAAAGAAACTTACCCAGAAACAATCCCTGAAATCTAGATAACGGTGCTTCACGGCAGAGGAGTGAGATTGCTTCCACACACGGGGCGAGGAGAGGCCCGCTGCGCGCACGCGGGGCGAGGAGAGGCCCGCCGTCCACACACGGGGCCAGGAGAGGCCCGCCGCGCGCACACGGTGCGAGGAGAGGTCCGCGCGGCCGGACACGTCCATTCCTCTCTTATTCATCCATTTATTGTTCTCAAGGTGCAGGAACAAACCCAGGGTCTCACACATGCTGGGCGAGCCCTGGACCACCGAAAACATCCCCGGCACGCAGCTGTCCTTCCCTGAGCTGAGCACGTGGACAGCTGACAGCTCAGATGGGTTGGAGAGGATGTCAGCGGTTTTCTGTATTCATGGGTCATTTCAGCACAAAAATATTCTTAAAGTCAGGTGCAGGGGTGCACGCCTGTAATCCCAGAGACTCAGGAGGCTGAGGCAGGAGGCTCCCAAGTTCAAGGCCAGCCTCAATAACTTAATGAGAGCCTATCTCAATAAAAAATAAAAAGGACTAGGGAGGGCTGGATTCTGTATGCATGTGTACACACACACGTATGTAATATATATTTTTAAGTAGGTAGATTCCATAGTATGAAAAGACTTCATGTGTCTGGCCAGGGTAATTTGAGGTGTGCCTACCCCTTGATCATAGGCAACTAGTGAAAGTCGTTCGGAAAGAGAGTGACATGATCATAATGGTGCAGTAAAAATCAATCCAGCAACAACTTGTGGAATAGATTCATGGGATAAAAATGAGAAGCCAGTCAGCAGACTGAGAAAGTTTCCAAAACGGCCAATTAAAATGTGACCTGGGGCACCAGGAGAAGGCTCGGGGCAGGGACCTCGTGCATGGTGGGGCGCTTGCCTAGCACACACAAGGCCCTGGGTCTGTCCCCCGCACAGAAATGAAATAATGCAGAGCAGAGATGAGAGAGGATTCACAGGACAGATCGTCACATCCACTGTCACGCAGTGGTTCAGGCAAAGTGCACCTTGGAGACTGGCCGCAGAGAGTCTCTGAGACTGAGAGACGTGGAGATGACATTGACGACCTTGAAGTCAGGAGAATGCACTTCAACCAGGCCAGACACAGGCCCAGGGCCGGCCCTCTGCGCCCGGTGCCCAGCTCTTCCACCAGCTGCAGGCTGCCCTGGGACAGGCAGCCCACTCCCCGCTGAGGTGGAGGCACCCTGAGGTGGTGGGAGCGAGAGCGCCTCGCAGGTGCCCGGCCTACAGCTCCTGGAGCGGGGGCAGAGTCCTGTGGTAGCATCCACCGGACAGCAGACAGGCACACCCGGAGTCCCAGAGGAAGGCCCATGGCCATAGCAGGCCTGGGACCCCGTCCTGCAGGTGCTGGACAGTGGGGTCAATTGACTTCCCAGAAGAGACAGTGGGGGTTACGGGACCTCGTACAGTTCAGCCGGTGACTGACCATGAAGTCCATGCGCAGGCAAAGAGAGGGAGCCGGACACAGACGTGGCTGATGGGCACCATCAACAGGCTCACTCCCTCGTCACACTGGGACTTGTCATTGCACACGTGATTGTGCTTCCAGAAAAGCTGAAGAGCAAGCCTCAAGCAGGTCAGGAGGAAACGGTTGAGGGTCTCCTGGAGCAAAGACATTGAATCACAGATTGTGTGTGTGCGTGTGTGTGTGTGTGTAGATGCACACACACACAAAAACACGCACACACACAAACACACACACAAACACACACACAAACATGCACACACAAACATGCGTGTGCACACACACATACACAAGCACGTGCGCACACACACACAAAAGTGCACACACACAAACGTGCACACACACAAACGTGCACACACACAACTGTGTGCACACACACACACACACAAACGTGCACACACACATGTCCACACATAGAAATGCCAAGCAAGGCCAGTCAGGTGCATCCTCATGAAGCAACTTAAGAGCAAAGACAAGGAGGAGCCAGCAGCAGGGAGGAGGGATGGACTCGCTAGGCCGTAGGGTCCCAGGCAGGGAGCAGAGCCGCTGCCTCTGGACAGTGATGCAGGCCAGAGAGCACGGGAGGCATCTGTGAAGCCCAGGAGCAGCGAGGACACCTGCCAGGCTGGAATCCCACACCACTAACGCTTACCCTGCGAAGGGCCCACAAGGAGCGCCCGGGAAGGCAGAGCGCAGAGAGCCTGTGCTGCCCGCTCTGAGTGGCTCAGCAGGGAGGTCCTCTGCTCCTGAGGAAGCGGCCCAAGGAGGAAGGTGGGAAGAGGGAGAGGAAGAGCAAATGGAGGAGAAGAGCTTCCACAGGTTCAGGGGAAATGGACCGAGACGGCCGTGGAAGTGTTCACTGGGTGCGGACGAGCCCGGCGGTGAGCTACCTGCCCGCAGTTCACAAGCTCACGCAGGCGGACTGGCGTCCTGGGCTCAGCCTGTGAGCGCCTGGCCGCTGAGGCAGCGCCCTGTGGTCAGCCAGGCCTGCTCTGCAGCTCGAAGGCAGACCCCAGACGACCTCCAGAGGGTGGAGAGCGATTTTTAAAATTGGCTCATTTTTTTAAAAGACAAGAGAAAAGAAGCAACGCATGAGGCAGAGGGACAGGGCAGCGATCCAGAGGGCGGACCCCGTCCTGCCGTGTCCAGGCTCTGTTCAAGCATGACACGGACGGGGAAGGACCGCCAGCTTGGCTCATGCTTGGTTAGGGGTGAAAGCAGGAGAGGAGAGGTCCTGGGACTGTGCACAGATGGTTCTGGAAAACGAGCCAAAGGTCAAGATAGCAAGAAAATCACGCACAAGGACTGCGCTGCCTGGAGACTTGAAACCACTCCATTTTCCTCTAAAACCAGGGGAACGGCGGGAGTGATTTAAACACATACACGTGCCCACCTACAGGAAACCAAGATGCTGAGCCTCCTGACGTCCATGCAGTGGCTCTGGCCTGCAGTGACCGGCTGCCTGTCTCTTGCGGGCTCAGCACCCATGTCTGGTGAGAGTGAAGCAGAGCTGACTCGCTCCAGGGAAGCCGGCGGAGATGGGGACAGACCCAACCTCAGCAGGTAGGAGAACACGCACAGGTCGGGCACTGAGCACAGGACCCGGCGGTGTGAGCCTGGGGACACGGCGGGACACAGCGCTGGACGCCATGCAGCCCACAGGGCTGACGCGATCGTGCTCTGCGCACAGGCCTGGGCACAGGACTGTCCCTGAACCTCCCAGAGGGGCAAACTCTTTTGGAAAGTTCTTGGGTTAAAGTGGAACAAAAATACGTCCCACGTTTCCCAGACCTTTCGGCTAAGCTGTGCCCAAAGAAAAAATGTGCAGCAAGAAATGCCTGATTTATAAAGAAGAAAGACGGCAATCGACGAGAGGTCTCACTCCTGGAATATTAGAACTTGGACGGCAGCTGGATCCAGGAAAAAGCGGGGAAATGAAGGCAAGATCAACAGGGAAAGAGAGGAGCTGCTACAGTTGAACAAAACCACAGGCTGGCTTAAAAAATAACAAAGAAAAAATCAAAGCAAATATGAAGGAGATGAAAAGAGAATATAAATGTCAGAAACGAAATAGGCAAAATGCTGATGATCCCACAGACTTGGAAAGGTAAAGGAGACTATGAGAAGTTAAAACGAAACTCCTTTTGAAAGCCCAATGTAAACCCATGCTGGGAGGCACACCTGTGATCCCAGCCACGTGGGAGGCTGAGGCAGGAGGACTGAAAGTTCAAAGCCAGCCTCAGCAACTTATGAGACTCTGGCTCAAAATAAAACATTAAAAGGGCTGGGATGCGGCTCAGTGGTTGAGTGCTTCTGGTTTCAGCTTTGGTGCCAAAACAAAAACAGAACAACAGAAATGACTGCAGTGTATTAGGACTAACAGAGGAAAGAACAGACAATTGGAAATCCTATACTTATTAAAGAAATCGAATTTGCATTTAAAACCTTTCTGAAATGAAAACTTCAGGCCAAAATGGTTTCGATTCTGTATTCTTCCATTCAAGAAATAATCACAATCTTATTTTTTCATATTCTGAGAGTATTTGTTCCATGAAAAGAAAGGCTGCCACAATAAATGAAAAAAATCCCCAAGGTCTGGAATTGTGATGCCTCCGACTTCACTTCTCTTGCTAAAGCTGGAGAATATCATGCTAAGCGAAAAAAGCCAATCTCAAGAAACCAAAAGCATAATGTTTTCTCCGATATGTGAATGCTAATTCACAATAGGAGGAGCTAGGGAAATGCAGAGTACTTTAGTTAGAGGGGAGTGAAGGCAGGGGATGGGGTGTGGGGATAGGAAGGACAGTAGAGTGGAACAGACATCATTGCCCTGTGCACAAACATGACTATGCAACGGTGCGATTCTACTTCAGGTATAACCAGAAGAATGAGAAATCATGCTCCATTACATAGGATGGACAAAGTGCATTCTACTGTCAGATGCAACCAATTAAAACAAGTAAAAAATTTTAAAAATATGCCTAAGAATAGAAAAAGTAGGAAACCACTCACTTTTCAAACAAGGTCAGCAATACCTGATTACCAAAACAGACAAGAACTTTTAAGAAAGGAAAATATGTACTTAGTCTTTACCAATGCTCTTCTACTTAACTGTCCTGCAGGCCAAAATCTTCATAAAGAAGAAAGAATGGAAGAATCAGAATGGAAGAAATAACGCTACCATTAATGGCAGACACTTGATCACTTGCAAATCAAAGGAATCTCCACCAAACTTAATGGACAACTGAGTTTAGCAAGGTCACTGAATATAATGCCAATGTACAGCTCCATTGTAATTTACTACATCAGCCAAAAATCAGAAAACAAAATTAAAACAATGTTGTTTCCAATAACTCCTAAAAACACCAGAACACTAATCAATTTAACAAAAGGTGCACAAGATAACTGCGCAAAAAAACCAAAAAGCATTTTGACAGACCTCAAACCACCTGTCCATGATCAGGGAAATATCGAATTTGCAGAGTGGAGACCTCAACATCGTGAGGACGGCAATGTGCACAAACCACGGTCCAACAAAACCACAGAAGAATGCTGTAGCTAAGGGCAGCCAGACAACCTGAGGATGAACAGAGAAGTCATGGAACTTGCCTCGTCCCCTATGGAGACCTGCAAAGCCAACGTGATAGAGGCTCTGCTGATAGGCAAGAGGACCATGTAGCCACCACAAAGAAGTTCTAGCAGCACAATCCCACTTCCAGTCTCCAGGCAGAAAATGGGAAGCCTCAAACAAATTGTGCTAATTCAACTGAACAAACAGAATCGAATCCTGTCCATCACCTCAGGGAAACACAAAGTTAACAAGGGATCCTGTCCACAACTTTGAGAACACACAAAGTTAGCAAGAAATCCTGTCCACCATCTTCAGTACACACAAAGCCAGCAAAGAATCCCCTCCATCACTTTGGGGGCTAATAAAGTCAACAAGGAATCTGCTCCATCAAATTGGGGACACACAAAGTCAGCAGGGAATCCTGTCCATCACTATGGGGACACAAAGTGAGCAGGGAATCCTGTTCATCAACTTGGGGACACACAAAGTCAGCAATGAATCCTGTCCACCACCTTGGGGACACACAAAGTCAGCAGGGAATCCTCTCCATCACCTTGGGGGCAAAGTCAGCAAAGAATCCTGTCCAACACCCTTGGGGACACACAAAGTCAGTAAGGAATCCTATCCACCATGTTGGGGACACACAAAGTCAGCAAAGAATCCTGTCCAACACCCTTGGGGACACACAAAGTCAGTAAGGAATCCTATCCACCATGTTGGGGACACACAAAGTCAGCAAAGAATCCTGACCACCACCTTGGGCACACACTAAGTCAGCAAAGAACCCTGTCCACCACCTGGGGGACTCACAAAGTCAGCAAGGAATCCTGTCCACCAACTTGGAGACACACAAAGTCAGCAAAGAATAATGTCCACCATCTTAGGGACACACAAAGTCAGCAAGGAATCCTGTCCATCACCTTGGGGACACACAAAGTCAGCAAGGAATCCTATCCACCACCTTGGGGACACAAAACGTCAGCAAGAAATCCTGTCCAACACCATGGGGACACAAAACATCAATAAGTAATCCTGTCCGCCACCTTAGGGACACACAAAGTCAACAAAGAATCCTGTCCACCATCTTGGGGACACAAAAAGTCAGCAGGGACTCCTGCCCACCACTTTGGGGACACACAAAGTCAGCAGGGAATCCTGACCACCACCTTGGGGGCACACAAAGTCAGCAGGGCATCCTGTCCATCATCGTCGGGACACACAGAGTCAGCAGGGAATCCTGTCCACCATCATTAGGACACACAAAGTCAGCAAGGAAACCTGTCCACCACTTTAGGTACACAGAAAGTCAGCAGGGAATCCCGTCCACCAACTTGGGGACAGAAAAAGTCAGCAAGGAATCTTGTCCACCACCTTGGGGACACACAAAGTCAATAAGGAATCTGGCTACCGCCATGGGGACATAGAAAGTCAACAGGGAATCCTATCCCTAGCTCGGGCACACACAGTCACCAAGGAATCCTGTCTGTCATCTTGGGGACACGCAAATTCAGCAGGGAATACTGTTCACCACCTTAGGAACACAAAGTCTGCAAGGAATCCTTCCACCACCTTGGGGTCAGACAAAGTCAACAAGGAATCCTGTCCACACAATGGGGACACACAAAGTCAGCAGAGAATCCTGTTCACCATCTTGGGGACAGAAAAAGTCACCAAAGAATCCTGTCCATCATCCTGGGGACACACAGAGTCACTATGGAGTCCTGTCCACCAAATTGGGGACAAAGTCAGCAAATAATCCTGTACGCCACCTTGGAGACACATAAAGTCAGAAGGGAATCCTGTCCATCACTTGAGGGACACACAATGTCAGCAAGGATTGCTGTCCACCACCTTGGGGACAATAAAGTCAGCAGAGAATCCTGTCCTCCATCTTGGGGAAACTCAAAGTCAGCGAGGAATAATGTCCATCAAGTTGGGACACACAAAGTCACCAGGGAATCCTGTCCACCACATTGGAGACACACAAAGTCAACAAGGAAATGTACCCAACATTTGGGGACACACAAAGTCAGCAGGGAATGCTGTCCACCACGTTGGAGATGCACAAGGTCAGCAGGGAATCCTGTCTACCACCTGGGGGACACAAAAAGTCAGCAAGGAATCCTGTCCACGACCTTTGGACAGACAACATCAGCAAGAATCCTGTCCACCATCTTGGGGTCATACCAAGGCAGAAAAGAGTAAAGTCCATCATGTTGGGACACACAAAGTCAGCAAGGAATCCTGTCCAGCACCTTGGGGACACACAAAGTCAGCAGGAAATCCTGTGCACCATCTTGGGGACACAAAATGTCAGCCAGGAATCCTGTCCACCAACTTGGGGACACACAAAGTCATCAGGGAATCCTGTCCATCGTTCTTGGGGCACACAGATTTGGCAGGGAATCCTGTCCACCATCTTCGGGACACACAAAGTTGGCAAGAAATCCTGCATACCACCTTGGGTACACAGAAAGTTGGCAGGGAATCCTAGTCTGCCACCTTTTGGGACAGACAAAGTCAGCAAGTAATTCTGTCCACCACCTTGGGGACACACAAAGTCAGCAGCAAATCCTGTCCACCAACTTGGGGACACACACAGTCAGCAAGGAATCTATCCACGACCTTGGGTACACAGAAAGTTGGCAGGGAATATTCTCCATCACCTTGGGAACACACAATGTCAGAAGGGAATCTTGTCCATCATCTTGTGCACACAGAAAGTCAGCAACGAATCCTGTTTGACATCTTGGGGACACACAAATTAAGCAGGGAATACTGTCCACCACCTTGGGGACAGACATAGTCAGCAGGGAATCCTGTCCACCATGTTGGGGACACACAATGTCTGCAAGGATTCCTGTCCATCATCTTGGGGACACACAAAGTCAGCAAGGAATCCTGTCTACCATCTTGGGAACACACAAAGTCAGCAGGGAATCCTGTCCATCATCGTGGGGACAGAGAAAGTCAGCAGTGAATCTTGTCCACAACCTTGTGGACACACAAACTCAGCAGGGATCCTGTCTACCATCTTGGGGACACACAATGTCAACAAAGAATCCTGTCTACCACATTGGGAACAAACAATGTCAGCAAGGAATCATGTCCACCACATTGGGAACACAAAAAGTCAGCAGGAAATCCTGTCTACCACATTCGGGACACACAAAATCAGTAGGGAATCCTGTCCACCACATTTGGGACACACAAAGTCAGCAGGGAATGCTGTCCACCACCTTGGGGACTCACAAGGTCAGCAGGGAATCCTGTCCACCACGTTGGGGACACACAAAGTCAGTAAAGAATAATGTCCATCATCTTGGGGACACACAAAGTCAGCAGGGAATCCTGTCCAAAACACTGGGGGCAAAGAACCTCAGCAGGGAATCCTGTCCACCACCTTGGGGACACACAATGTCAGCAAGGAATCCACTCCATCCCTTTGGAGACACACAAAGTCAGCAAAGAATCCTGTCCACCAACTTGGGGACACACACAGTCAGCAAGGAATCTATCCACCACATTTGAGACACAGAAAGTCAGAAGGAATCCTGTCCTCACCATGAGGACTCACAAAGTCAGCAGGGAATCCTGTCCATCATCTTGGGCACACACCAAGTCAGCAACGAATGCTATCTATCACCTTGGGGACACACAAATTCAGCAGGGAATCCTGTCCATCATCTTGGGGACATACAAAGTCAGGAAAGAATCCTGTCCACCTTGGGGAAACACAAAGTCAACAGGAAATCCTGTCCACCATCTTGGGGACAGAAAACATCAGCAAAGAATCCTGTCCATCATCCTGGGGACACACAAAGTCAGCATGGAATCCTGTCCACCAAATTGGGGACACACAAAGTCAGCAAATATTCCTGTCCACCACCTAGGAGATGCATAAAGTCAGCAGGGAATCCTGTCCACCACCTTGGGGATGCACAAGGTCAGCAAGGAAACCTGTCTACCACCTGGGGGACACACAAAGTCCACAAGGAATCCTGTCCACCGCCTTGGGAACACACAAAATCATCAGGGAATGTTGTCCCCCACCTTAGGGACAAAGTGAACAGGGAATCCTGTCCATCATCTTGGGGACACACGAAGTCAGCAGGGAATCCTGTCCACCACCTTGGGGACACACAACATCAACAAGGAATCCTGTCCACCTTGGGGACACACAAAGTCAGCAGGGACTCCTGTCCACCAAATTGGGGACACACAAAGTCAACAAATAATCCTATCCACCACCTTGGAGACGCATAGTCAGCAGGGAATCCTGTCTACCACCTGGGGGACACACAAAGTCTGCAAGGAATCCTATCCACCACCTTGGGAACACACAAAATCATCAGGGAATGTTATCTACCACTTGGGGACACACAAAGATAGCAGGGAATCCTGTCTACCACCTTGGGGACACACAAAATCATCAGGGACTGTTTTCCACACCTTGGGGACACACAAAGTCAGCAGGGAATCCTGTCCACCATCTTGTTGACACACCAAGGCAGCAAAGAATAATGTCCATCATGTTGGAACACACAAAGTCAGCAGGGAATCCTGTCCACCATCCTGGGGACACACAAAGTCGGCAGGGAATCCTGTCCAAAACCTTGGGGGCAAAGAACTTCAGCAGGGAATCCTGTCCACCACCTTGGGGACACAATGTCAGCAAGGAATCTTTTCCACCACCTTGGGGACACAAAAAGTCAGCAAAGAATCCTGTCCACCATCTTGAGGACACAAAAAGTCAGCAGGGAATCCTATCTACCACCTTGGGGACACACAACATCAGCAGGGAATCCTGTCCACCACCTTGGGGAAACACAAGTCAGCAAGGAATCTCCTCCATCACCTTGGGGACACACAAAGTCAGCAAAAAATCCTGTCTCTCACCTTGGGGACAACAAACTCAGCAGGGAATCTTGTCCAACACGTTGGGGACACACAAAGTCAGCAAAGAATCCTGTCCATCATCTTGGGCACACACAAAGTCAGCAATGAATCCTGTTCATAATCTTGGGGACACACAAAGTCAGAGGGAATCCTGTCCAATACCTAGGGGATCACAACGTCAGCAGGGAATCCTGTCCACCACCTTGGGGAAACACAAAGTCAGCTAGGAATCTGTCTACCTCCTTGGGGACACAGAAAGTTGGCAGGGAATCCAGTCCCTCACATTGGGGACACACAAAGTCAGCAGGGAAGCTGTCCATCACCATGGGGACACACAACATCAGCAAGGATTCCTGTCCACCACCTTGGGGACACATAAAGTCAGCAGGGAATCCTGTCCACCACCTTGGGGAAACACAAAGTCAGGAAAAAATCCTGTTCACCATCTTGAGGACACAAAACGTAAGCAGGGAATCCTGTCCACCACCTTGGGAACACAAAAAGTCAGCAGGGAATCCATTCCACCACCTTGGGGACACACAAAGTCAACAAGGAATCATGTCCACCTTGGGGACACACAAAGTCTGCAGGGAATCCTGTCCACCATCTTGGGAAAACAAAAAGTCAGCAGGGAATCCTGTCCACCACCTTCGGGACACACAACGACAGCAAGGAATCCTGTCCACCACATTGGGGACAAAGAACCTCAGCAGGGAATCCTGTCCACCAAGTTGGGGACACACAAAATCAGCAAAGAACAATGTCCATCATCTTGGGGACACACAAAGTCAGCAAAGAATCCTGTCCACTATTGGGGGGACATAGAAAGTCAGCAGGAAAACTGGTCCACCACCTTGGGAACATACAAAGTCAGCAAGGAATCCTGTCCATCACCTTGGGGACACACAAAATCATCAGAGAAAGTTGTCCACCATCTTTGGAACAAAGTCAGCAGGGAATCCTGTCCATCATCTTGGGCACACACAAAGTCAGCAACAAATCCTCTCTGACATCTTGGGGACACACAAATTCAGCAGGGAATACTGTCCACCACTTTGCAGACAGACATAATCAGCAGGGAATCCTGTACAACACCTTGGGACACACAAAACATCACCAAACAATCATGTCCATTATCTTGGGGACACCCAAAATCAGCAAGCAATCCTCTCCACCACTTGGGGACACACAAAGTCAGCAAGAATTCTGTCCATCACCATGAGTTTACACAAAGTCAGCAAAGAATCCTGTCCTTCACCTTTGGGACACACAAAGTCAGCAGGTAATCCTGTCCACCACCTTGGGGACACACAGTGTCAGCAAAGAATCTGTCCATCACCTTGGGGACACACAAAATCAGAGGGAATCCTGTCCAACACCTTGGGGACACATAATGTCAGCAAGGAATCTGTCCACAACCTTGGGGACACAGAAAGTCTGAGGGAATCCTGTCCCTCACATTGGGGACACACAATGTCAGCAGGGAATCCTGTCCATCATCTTGCGGACACACAAATTCAGCAGCAAATCCTGTCACCACCTTGGGGACACATAATGTCAGCAAAGAATCCACTCCATCACCTTGGGGACATAAAAAGTCAGCAAAGAATCCTGTCCACCATCTTGGGGACATAAAAAGTCAGCAGGAAATCTGGTCCACCACCTTGGGGACACACAAAGTCAGGAGGAATCCTTTCTACCACCTGGGGGACAGACAATATCAGCAGGGAATCTTGTCCACCACCTTGGGGAAATACAAAGGCAGCAAGGAATCCTCTCCATCACCTTGGGGACATACAAAGTCAGCAAAGAATCCTGTCCATCACCTTGGGGACAAACAAACTCAGCAGGGAATCTTGTACAACATATTGGGGACACACAAATTCAGCAAAGAATCCTGTCCATCACCTAGCGGACACAGAAAGTCGATAGGGAATCCTGTCCCTCACCTTGGGGGCACACAAAGTCAGCAACGAATCCTGTCCATCATCTTGGGGACATACAATGTCAGCAAGGAATCCACTCCATCACCTTGGGGACATACAACGTCAGCTGGGAATCCTGTCCACCACCTAGGGGTAACACAAAGTCAGCTAGGAATCTGTCCACCTCCTTGGGAACACACAAAGTCGGCAGGGAATCCTGTCCCTCACACTGGGGACACACAGAGTCAGCAGGGAAGCCTGTCCATTATCTTGGGAACACATACAAAGTCAGCTCTGAATCCTGTCCACCACCTCGGGGACACACAAAGCCAGCAAGGAATCTGTCCACCACCTTGGGGACACAGAAAGTCAAGTTGATTCCTGTCCCTCACCATCGGGATACACAAAGTCAGCAGGGATACTGTCCATCATCTTCGGCACACACAAAGTCAACAACGAAACCTGTCTGTCATCTTGGGGACACACAAATTCAGCAGTGAATCCTGTCTACCACCTTGGGGACACACAAAGTCAGCAGGGAATCCTGTCCACCCCCTTGGGGACACACAGAATCCATCTAAGAGCTCAGGGTAGGGGACAAGCTGCCTGGGAGCCCCTGGGAAGGTGTTCCTGACTGCAGGGCCGAGGGCCTTCCCTCTCCAGCTGGGAGGGAGACTCAGGAGGAGGAAGGCTGGGAGTGGAGTCTATTAAGTCAGGAGCCCACTCAGCACAGGACTGGTTCCTGGGGCTCACGTCACCGAGTCCGCCTGTTTCCTCCTGGGTTCCGGCTTCAGTCTCTCCAGCTCTCGGTGCTCTTGCGGGGTGACTCGTGGTCTCAGAGGCGATCCAGTTTCACTCTTTTGCATGCACATGCAGTTTTCTGGAAATATCTGTTGGAAGGATCTTTCCCCCGTGTGTCCTGGGCTCCCTAGTGGAGGGTGAGTGGAGTACATGGCTTGGTTTCGTTTCAGGGCTCTCTTTTGTGCCACTGGCATATGCATCTGTTTGGTGCTGACACCCTGGGGTTTCAATTGCCATTTGGGGACGTCTCACTGAAAGCATAAGCAATAAGAGCCAAACTAAACAAGTGAGCCTCCATCAACGTAGGATCTTCTGCAAAGCCAAGGAAATAATCAGGAGCGAACAGCAGCTCATGGGACAGGAGGAAATGCTTACAAGGCCCATATCTGAGGAAGCTGATGGACAGCTCCAGGAGCAGCCCCTGCCGGCCAGTGCAAAGCAGGCCCGAGCAATTCAGTTAGGTGTGCTCAGAAGGTACGCGGCCAATGGATAAGATGCTGCAAGTCACCGATCACTAGGGAATAAAGACCAGCATCACAGTGAGACACCACTTCACACCTGTTGGGATGGCCGCTGTCAGAAACAAGACAGGATATTGTTGTGCCCAAAGAAAATAAAATCATCCAAGCCGATCACGTAAAGCCAAAAGAAGCCTTGATGTTAGCTGGCCAGCGACGATCGCCCTTACTCCTAAGAGCAGTGTGCCAGGAAATCGGGTGTTAGTTCTTCACTGCCAACCTTTATAGGGCACGGGAAGGGATTAGGGTGGGGCTATAGGGCGGGGGGGACTGGGATAGGCCATAGGGAGGGAATTTGGGATTGGGGTGGGCTATAGGGAGGGGATTTGGGATTGGGGTGGGGCTGACTCTCTGGATAGCGCTGGAGAATCTCCCTGGGGAACACAACATTTTAACCTGTTTTCTGTTGCTATAACAATATGACAAGTGTCCACGGCGTGTGAGGCACTGACCCTGGGACACTGCCATGCGGGTGGATTCCCACTGCCCTGAGAGAGCAGCACGCAGGCTCCCAGGGAAATTAAACACAGGACTGGCGAACGATCCAGCAGCCCGTCTCTGAGCGCAGGAGGCCTCAGTGAGATGCCTGGGTTCCCAGGAGCATCATGGGACTGACAGTCATCATGGACGAAAGGGAAAGAAAATGAAGTACCTCATGCAGGGGGATGTTCTTCAGCCCAAGGAAAGAAGTTCCACTGTGAAAATAAGCCAGTCACAGAAAGACTCGATTCCTGAGACTGAAGTGGAGGGTCTTGGTCAGACACACGTGACCAGGGCTGGGCACGGGGCTGTCAGTCAAGCGGGGGAAGCTGCAGTCAGGTGCTCTGAGTGTCCCAAGGCCAGCTGCACAACGTTATGCTCAGTCTATGGTATGAGCATCATACACATAGACATTTCCTAAGAGGGTGAATCTCACACTGAGTGTAGTTAGAATTTAGAGATGCCCACCATTCAGAATTATGGAAGGATGTACTTCAATACCTATATTAAAAATAAGACCCACGACTCAACAGAAGATAGAGGAGTTCCCACAGAAGATGTCCCCGTGACTGACTACCCATGGGGAAGCGTGGAGTTCCGTTAGACATCAAAGCCACGCAAACTAAAATCACACTGCGTTCAGTTCACCCAACAGAATGGCTTAAATGAAAAACCAACCAACCAACAACAACAAGAAAAAGCAAGTGACAGTACTGAAGTGGAGGGGGCGAGTGTGGAGCAAGGCGAACTTCATCCACTGGGGTAGGAGAGGCCAGCTCAGCCACGTGGAAGGGGTTGGAGGGCATCACGCCTAACAGACACATGAGCACAGTCCTGAGAATTCATTCCAACCTGCATGCCACAAAAATGGACATGATTACATTCACCAGAAGGGACAGAAAAGGGTAGCCCAATCCCTACCAGTAGCCGAAAGTGTCCCTTTGCAGGGGCAGATCCACACCCGGGCGTTGTGTAATAGTGAAGGCAGTACCAAGGAGAGCGGCTGGGGCTCCCAGGGGACTCTCAACAACAAGTCACACGTGGGGCCAGAGGGGCCAGAGCAGCAAGGTGACTGGAATTGTCCCATCTACACACTTGCAGATCAGGTGGCGGTGGGCACAGAGTGGACCCCAGGTGTGGTACTGGTGGACAGAGATGGACCCCAGGCATGGTGGTGGTGGGCAGAGACAGACCCCAGGTCAGGTGGTGATGGGCAGAGATGGACTCCAGGTTGGGTGGTGATGGGCAGAGATGGGCCCCAGGTTGGGTGGTGATGGGCAGAGATGGGCTTCAGGTTGGGTGGTGGTGGGCAGAGATGGGCTCCAGGTTGGGTGGTGGTGGACAGAGATGGACCCCAGGTTGGGTGGTGATGGGCAAAGATGGATCCCAGTTGTGGTACTGGTGGATAGAGATGGACCCCAGGTTGGTTGGTAATGGACAGAGATGGACCCCAGGTTGGTTGGTAATGGACAGAGATGGACCCCAGGTTGGGTGGTGATGGGCAGAGATGGGCTCCAGGTCGGGTGGTGGTGGGCAGAGATGGACCCCAGGTTGGGTGGTGATGGGCAGAGATGGGCTCCAGGTTGGGTGCTGGTGGACAGAGATGGATCCCAGGTTGGGTGGTGATGGGCAGAGATGGATCCCA
>JAJEJO010004149.1:8457-33129 GCA_020662805.1 Glaucomys volans
GACGACCTCTTCAGTCACTAGTTCTAGGACAGAGACAAGTACAACTAGTCCAGTTCTGACTGTTTCCCCAGGTCAGTTGGGTACCACAACCTCATGGTTCACCCGTCCTGGGGCAGTTGTCAGTTCAGCTGTACCAACTCTGACTATTTCCCCTGGTGAGCCACGTTCAACAGTCTCTGGGGTCACTCATCCTGTGGAGACCAGCCCAACAGTCCCCAGGACACCCCCAGATTTTTCCCATAGTGAATCATACACCACACCCTCAATGGCCACCAGTCCTGGGGCAGAATCCAGTTCAGCTGTGCCAGGAAGTCCTGTCTCACCTGGGGAAGCAGAGATGGTGACCTCACAGGTCACTAGTTCTGAAATACCAGCCAGTATGACTGTTCCCAATACAACTCTTTCTCCTAGTGAACCAGAAACCACAGCCTCCTTGATCACCCACCCCAGTGCAGGGGCAAGCACCAAAGTCCCTGCTTCAACTATTTTTCCTCATTTATCAGAGACCACGGCCTCACTGTCCATCAGACCTGGGGTGGAGGTTAGTACAGTTACTCCAACTCAGACTACTATGCTTGGTGGGCCAGAGATGGCAACTTCTCTCTCCACCTCACCTGTGACTGAGACCAGCAGAGCTGATCTAGGTCCAACTGTCTCAACTGGTGTTCCTGAAGAAGCAGCTTCACTTTCCACCCACCCTGGGACAGAGACCAGCAAAACTATTCCAACTGTAACCCTTTCCCCTGGTTTAATAGAGACCACAGGTTTATGGGCCACCAGACCTTCAGCAGAGGCCAGCACAAGTACCCCAACTCTGACTATTTCCCCCAGTGTCCCCGGGTTTGCCAGTGCCCCTACAACAAGTGAGCCTCATACCGTAACCTCCTGGAGCACAGAAACTTCACTGCCTGCAACTTCAGTTGGACTCACAGATATTTCCAGGACTGTCACAGATACCACTATGACCTTGATACCATCAGAGACCCCAACATCACCTACAGCCAGTCATGGAGAAGGAGCAAGTCAAACCACTGCCCTGAACACTACAACTGAGGGGACCACTCAGCTGGCTGCCACAGGTTGGAGTTCCATGATGACTGAGACCAGAACCACCTTCGGCACACTGCCTGGAAGGCCCTTTGCCCCTCTGACCACACCTCCGATGTCCACCTGGGCCCTTGAGAGCATGCCTCCAGGAACAGGTAAGAATAACTTCTCTTTATTGTGGTAAAGTAAGTAGAGTATACAATTTGCCATTTCGAGCATTTCAGACATAGAATTCAGAAGCATTCATTATATCCTCACCATCATGTAACTATTACCAGTGTTTTTAAAACTTGTATCACCCCAAAGAGAAACTCTGCCCTTTGCGCAATAATTACCCATTCCTCCCAGCCCTCAGTGACCTTTAATCTACTTACCCCATGACTTTGCCCATTCTAGACAGTTCATATCATCGAAATCATACCTCATTTTCCCTTTTGTATCTGGCTTATTTCACTTGGCATAATGTTTTCACTTCACTGGACCAGGATGTTCCAGAACTTCATGTCAGTTATGGATGAATACAATTCTGTTGTGTGGACAGACCACATGTTATCTAACCATTCATCTATTAATGAACGCTTGGTCAGTTTCCACTTTTGGACTTCATGAATAATGCTGTAATGAACATTACTGCACAAGTGTCTGAGTCCCTTCTTTCAGTTATTTTGGGTATGTTCTTGGAAAGGAATTTGGGGGTTGTATGGTGTATGAGTTCACTGGTGTTGCTGAAACAACATAGCACAAACCGGGAAGCTTCAAAAATGGGAATTTATTATCTCATAGTTCTGAAGTCTAGAGGGAAGTCCTGGGGAAATGCAGAGAATGTGCACCTTGGAGTTACCTGTGAGGGGTTGAGAACTACGTATTTATCCAGTAACTCCCATCAGGCATTGCTACAGGCTTGATCACTGGGCTATGAATTCCCCCACCACACAAGTGCTGGTGTGTGCTGACATGGTAACAAACAAGGAGATGAAGGATTAGGGTGGTCTTCTCATATCCATGTGTACAAAACTGTCTCACATTATTTTTATTTTCATTTATTCTCATGATTTTAAGTATACAAATTTATGGGCTACAGCATGATGCATACATGCACGTACACACGTTATAATGTTCAAATCAGGGCAGTTAGCATTTCTGTATCCTTGAATGTATTTTAAATTTTTGATTGACATGTACTAATTGTACATATCTCTGGGTCACATATCTCTGGGGATATTTCCACACATGTACAAAGAGTGTCCCGAACAAGTCGGGGTAATCAATGTTTCATTCCTTATTGTTATTTTGTGTTTGGAGTGTTCAGGTTCCTCTCCTCTAGCTATCTGTAAAATATATAATAGGTTATCCTGAGCACTAGTCATCCCCCTGAGCTGTAGAACATCAGGACTTTCCCCTTTGTGTTTTTGTACCTGTTATTTAATTCCCTCTGTCCCCTCTACCCCAGTTGCCACCATCATGCATTCAGATTGACTATTTTATTAGTTAAGTTTAGTTATAGATAATATGGGGTTCATTTTGACATAGCTATACAAGCATGGAATCTCAGTGGCTCTAATTCAGTCCCCAGTGCTTCCCCTTTCCCTCCACCACCTCCCCGTTCCCTTCCCTCTTCTCTAACATCCACGTAGGAGGGAGAAAGAGCATGCGGGACTCAGCTTTCCCCACCTGACCTATTTCACTTAACGCAATGTCCTCCAGTTCTTTACATTCTGTTGTAAATAATAAGGCATCATTCCTTTCTGCGGCTGAGGAAGATGTGTATGCACACCTGTTTTCTTTATCCGTCCATGTGTGGATGGGCACCCAGGCTGCTTCCACGCCTTGGCTCTTGTGGACAGTGCTGCAATGCACATGACCATGGTGGTACAGGACATGGGAACTCTCTCACTTTGAAACTGCATCCCAGGAGTTCACACCATCCCTAGCCAACTGAGACAGTTGGTCACCCTCTGCAGGAAGTTCCTCGTGTGAGGACTCGTGAAGCAGTTCCGCAGGACAGACCAGGCCAAACCCTCTCTGGGTGCCAGAACTGAAGTGTGTCCTCAGAGCGAGCCCACCCTCCTCCCTCCCTCCTTCGGGCTCCTCCCCAGGACTGACAGTCTGCCCTCCTCTCACCCTCCCCCACTACAGCTGAGGTTCCTTTGATGGCAAGTTTTACTATCAACTTCACCATCACCAACCTGCCCTTCATGGAGGACATGGGCCTCCCAGGCTCTGGGATATTCAATGCCACTGAGAGGACCCTGCAGCATCTGGTAAGAGCCCCTCACCAGTGCCCACCACCCTACAGCCTTGGCCCCTCCTGTTCACCTCTTTCTCCTTCCTCCCCAGCTCAAGCCCTTGTTAAAGAGCAGCAGTATTGGCTCCTTCTATACCGGCTGCAGGCTGAAAATGCTCAGGTGAGACTCCCTCATGGCAACAACAGCAACCTCAATTCTGTCTTTTCTTGACCCTCCACATCCCAGATAGTCACAGCTATTTGGAATTCTGCTGAGAGGCAATGTAGAATAGTAGACCCCAGACCGGAGTTTGAATCTGTGTTCTTTCACTTGCTAGCTGTGTGACCATCAGCAAGACATATAACCTCTCTGTTCCTCAATTATATTATCTATAGACTGGTGAGAACAACAGGCCCTTACTCTTAGGGCTGTTCATTATTCAGCACAGTGAAATAAGCCAGACACTGCCTGGTCCAGTGCAGTGCCTGCTCTCGGTTTATTGGATCTCAAAGTGATAGCCAGTGTAGCATCTTTGCTGACATCATCCCCAGGACCCCTGACATCCTCCCTGACTCAAACCATCTCTGCAGTTTGTTTCCTGAAAAGAGGGAGGGATTTGCCCAAGTTTCACTAAACCAGAGGAAAAAGAAGTAAATGTTGGGCTGACACAGGATGTGTTGTAATTGATCATAATCTTCAATGGATCTGAACACTCTGCAGTAATGGCCTGTCATCTCTGCCCTGCCCAAGCTCCCTCAGTGTCCTCTGTGGTCACTGGGGCTCAGCACCCTCCCATTACAGCTTATCATCCTGTAGCATCTCCATGGAGTCCTCCATCCTGGCAAAGGGAAGGACTCACCACCTCCATCCTCCAAGTGGAGAGATTCCTGGAGCATCACAGATGAGAACAGTCCTCACTGAGCTCCACACATTCCTCTGGCCCCCTCCTTCCATAGTTTGAGGGAATTGGTGACGATGGCATGGCTACCTGCCACCCTCAGCCTAGTGCCTTACATGTTTTCATTTAGTTTCCAAGTTTGAAAACCATACAAGTATGATCCTACTCTGTAGATGAGAAGACTGAGGCTCAAAATAATCAAGTTACTGCTTGGGAAGAGCCAGGATTTGAGCCCAAGGGTCCTGATTCTGGAGTCTCTGCTCTTAACCATGATACCAGCAGACCTCAAGCTTATTGGGGTCAACACCCTTTGCATTCTTTTTTTCCACCAGCCTTACTGACATGTCATTGATACATAACATTGTACATTTAAGGTGTAGGACTTGATTCTGTGATATATGTAGGCATATCACAATTCATCTAATATTCAAAATTCAGCTAATTAGCATGTCTACCACCTCTACATAGTTGTGAGTGTTGGAAAGGTTTACTTGAAGATCTATCCTCATAGCAGACTTCAAGTGTGCAATTCAGTATTGTTAACTGTCATCAATATGCTGTACAACAAATCTCCAGAATTGATCCATCTTATCACCAAATCTTTGTAGCCTTTTACCAACATCATCCCACTGGCCCTTCCTAACAAACTAACATTTTTAAAAAGTGCTCAGAACTCCAGAGAGCTTGCAAGTTCTATCCACCCATATTTACTGTATTGAAAATTATTAAAGCTGATATATTTTATAGTATTCATTCATTAAACATAATAAACCTAATGCAGTCATCTCTTAGCATCCACAGAGGATCTGCTCCAAGATCCACAAGGATATCCAAATCTGCAGCTGCTCGCATCCCTTATATAGAGTGTCACCGTATTTGCATAACCTACACTTCTCACAATTTAAATAATCTCTAGATTGCCTGTAACACCTAATAGGATGTCAAGACCATGAAATAGTTGCTATACTGTATTGTTTAGGGGAAAAGGCAAGGGGAAACTTCTGAATGTACTTAGTACAGATATAACTTAATATATGCTCAAATCTACAAATGTGGATCCCATGCACACACAGGGAGACTACACATATCAATGCAAATAATGTATTTTTAAGAACAACAGCCATATTCATATGTATATATATGGAGAAGGAGGGCATTGTTAACATGTTTGCCAAACTTTGCAATGTCTGGCTTAGAAAAAGACAGCTGAATATAGGCTTCTGCCTTCAATCAGTTTGAATATTTTACCTTATGGGGCCACTGGGGGAAAAAAATCACTGTATACTCCTAAGTAAATGAAAAGGAAAAATAATGTCTAACCTGGTGGACTCCTTGTAAGTGTTTGGGGACACCAGGAGTCCCTAGACCATACCTTGAGAACAACTGTACTCCACTCCTGGACATGAATGAGAAGAAAGGGTTTGAACAACACGGATAAGAGCAGCAGAGTTCCTGGGCCAGGACAGGCTACCTCTTCCCCCCAGTAAAGCCCCTACCCTGGGGAGAATCACTGTCAGGTCAGCCTAAACTCATGACAAAGATATTTTGGAATCCCATTGCCTCGTTACTTGTTTAAAAAAATTAGTTGCATGTGTAACTACAATGCACTAATGAAAACATAAAAATCTAGATGACATAAGATATTGTATTTATGAGATATGATGTGATATTTTGATACAGGTACATAATGAATAATGATCATATCAGGTAATTACACTTCTATCACCTTCAACATTTATCATTTCTTTGCACTGGGAATACACAAAGTCTTCTAGCTATTTTGAAATACACAGTAATTATTGTTAACTGTGGTTCCCTTACTGTCCTGTGGAACACCTGAACCTATTTTCATGCCAACCTCTCTGCCTCTATCCTCCTCCCTGGCCCTTCCCTGCCTCTGGGAACCACTATTGTACTCCACAACTCTGAGACCAGTGTTTTTTAGCTTCCACATATGATTTGAAAACATGTGGCAGCTTGTCTTTCTGGCTAATTTCACTTAACATAATGTCCTTCAGGCTCTTCCATGTTGCCAAAAATGTCAGGATTTCATTCACTTTTATGGTTGAATAGTGTGTGTATGTGTGTGTGTGTGTGTGTGTGCGTGCGCGCATGTGACATTTTCTTTTTTCCTCTCATCCATTAATGGACACTTACTTTGATTCCGTATCTTGGCTACTATCAACACTGCCACATGATTTCCCAGTTAGAATGGCTATTATCAAACAGACAAAAGGAAATAACAAGCACAGAGAAGAAGGAACTCTCATACGCTTTTGGTGGGGATGTAGATTGGCACAGCTATCATGGAAAACAGTGTGAAGATTCCTCAAAAACCTAAAAACTGAACTACCCTGTGACCCAACGAGGCCTCCTAATTACTTCTTATTTTGTATTTTCCTCCAAACTTGGTTGCCTACCCAAAATGGTTTCCTGAAGGGCTGAACCCAGCCTTGGGATTCACCAACTTCTAATGAAGTCACCCTGTCAGGTTCCATGATGCTGTTCCCCCTGCAGCCACCATGGGGATGGTGGGCCTGTCCTTCCTGCCTCTCCTTTCCACAGCATGGTCTGGTCCCAGGTTTCTCAGTTTCCTCCCAGGAAGCACCACATGCCCAACCCCATGGCCCAAGCAGAACCGGGCTCCTCCTGGACTAGATGGGAGGGAGTGTGTGGGACTGGTGAGCTCCAGTGAATTAGCCAGAAGAACACGGGGAGTCCAAGAAGAAGACTCCGGCAGCAGCCTGAGGCAGGCTACATTTAAAGAGGTGGGGTTCTGGATCCCCAGATGAAACAGGAAAAGATGCAATCGGAGAACAGGGCAACCCAGGCAGAAAGGCTAACATCAAAAACGAAGGGCACACCTGGAGGAAATTGTGAGCATCCAGCCCTGGGTCTCACGTCCCTCTCTCCCCAGAGCCGAAAGGGATAAGATGAGCACCAGAATCGACGTGGTGTGCAGCTACTACTCAGGTGGCGTAGGCTCCAGGCTGGACAGGGAGCAGCTGTACTGGGAGCTGAGCCGGATGACCCACGGTGTCACCCAGCTGGGCCCCTACTCCCTTGAAAGGACCAGTCTGTGTGTCAATGGTGAGTAACTGTGCCGCAGGGGTCCCCAGCTCCCTGAAGGGTCTTCCTGCACTGGGGTTTCTCCATATCCACTAAACAGTCCCAGGCCAACCTAGAACTTCCATGGGGGTTCATTCTTCTCCCCTCGAAAATCTTAAAAATATGTTTCCGCTGCAAAGATTCCTTCCACACTCATTCCTGTGCCCATTCACAGGCCCAGTGGGGGCAGAATGTGGCATCAAGGAAGAGGGTAAGCCAGCCCATGTGGCTGCTGGGGTTTACTCTTCCCCCGAGACCCCAGGTTCCTAACCCCAGAGATGGGTCACCTCTTCGCCTTCCTCACGGCAGCCTGTGATCCTTCCTTATCTCCCAGGGCCAGCTAGAACCACACCTGTCCTGACAAACTAACCGCAAAGCTCCCAGCAAGGCTTTTAGCAGTGAAGTCCTGTGCGACAGCCTTTGGCAACAACAGCATCCATAGTGACACCTGTAAGAAAGGCTAACAACTATTGAGCAATTGCTATGACCCTGACCTTCACACACAGAGTCTACTCACACCCAAAACCATGCACATTCTATGTCACAGACATCCTCACTTTATGGGAAGAAAAAGAAAAACGTGGGAGTGGTTAAGGGCAGGGAATCCCTCTGAAGTGCATGAAGAAAACCCCAAGGAGGCTGGACACACACACAGGGTGCTGTCTCTATGACTCACTTAGTGATCCGACATTATTCCAGGTACACAAGAACCCACACACACAACAAGGAGGGGACTCTGATGATTGCTGTCTTCGTGGTTCATGATAATGAGATGATAATACTGTGAGCACCGGCGTACAAGGCGATTAACTAGTAACAGTAGATGTTATTATTTATTGACTCAGAGAAAGTGTTCAGGAAGACCTGTATAGTTTTGTTTTGACTTCTGCTTCTCACCCATTTTGATTTTTTTTCTTTTTAAGGGACACAAAATAATTGCACATACACACAGGGTACAGTGTGATCATTCGGTACATGTGTGTACTGCATAATGATCAAATCAGTTAATTAATATTTCCATCTTCTTATCATTTGTGTCTGAAGCCAATGAACCTCTCTTCTGGCTCTTCGTAAAATAATAGTTTGTAAACTACACTCATTCCGCTGTGGTGTAGATACTAGAACTATTTTCATATCTAACTTTATTTATTTATTTATTATTTGGTACCAGGGTTTGAACCCAGGGGCACTTAACCACTGGGCAACATCCCTAGCCCTTTCTTTTTTTTTTTTTTTTTTTTTTTTGAGACAGGGTCTCACTAGGTTTCTCAGGGCCTTACTAAGTTGCTGAAGCTGGAGATCCTTACGATCCTTCTGCTCAACCTCCCCAGGTGTTGGGATTATAGGTGTCCACCATCCAGGCCCACCTCATGTCTAACTATACTGGGTTACCCACCCAATGTCCAAGGGCCCTCTACTCCTCTCAGCCTCTAGCAATCACTGTTTCACTCTCTTCCTCTTTGAGATCAACTTTTTTACATACGAGTTGGAACACACAGTATAGGTCTTTCTGTGTCTGGTTTATTTCATTTGACATAATGTCCTCAGGGAAATACAAGTCAAACCCACAATGAGGTAGCATCTCACCCTGACATTTAACAGATGGGGCTGGACACCCGAGGAATTAGCAGGAAGCAGGTTTATTGGCTGAAGTGATCCAGAGTAAGACTTGTGCCTAAAAAATCCCTCTGGACCCCGAGTCTGGAAATTCTTGGAACTAAACACCAAGTGCAGAGAGAGGGGGCTTGGAAGTTTGCATTTTTGTAGGAGTCTACATAAAAGTTTTTTTTTAGTTCACAAAAAGTGCTTTTTGTCCTATTATTTAGATTAGTCAGAGGTTTTACAAGTTTTACCACAAAAGCAGAAGTAACATCCTCAAGTCTGTGACCAAACTTAGCTTTTGCTCAGAGCAACTTAGTCCTCACAAAAAAAATATGAAGTCCTACCCACATTGAGTTCTTTGCAGAAATATTTGCTGATATTCTGTTAATAAGACCAATTATTGGGAGGGTCTCTGGAGAAGCTTAATTAAGATTCTTTGGTGGAGGAGGGGGCACCACTACAACCCCAGTTGGAATGGTGATTTCCAGAGAAGAAAACAAGGTGATGGTAAAGATAGGGAGAAAGGTGAACTCTCATGCACTGCTGATGGGAAGGGAAAGTGTAGCCTTCATGTGTGGAGATTCTTCAAGAAACTAAAAACAGATCTCCATGTGACCACCTTTCCAAACCTTCTGGCATCTTACTCGTTCTTCCCTCCCTCTGCAGGTTATAGCCATCAGTACTGGATCCCAACCAAGAGCAGTGAGTATGGCCGGCCCTGAAGTCCCCACACCCCAGCACCCTTCCTCCCCAAGCTTGAGATAGTGTGCCCAACCCCTAGGTTCTCAGCCCCAGAGACGCCCCAGACCAGAAAGTCTCGGGCTGGACCCAGGTGAAGCCTCAAGTTCCCACTAACAGCTGGCCCTCTTGTGGCTACCTGATAGGACTCAGTAATCCTGATTCGTGTTGTATTTTCTTTCAGCTCTAGTGACCCCCACATTCCCTCCAGGATCCCCATCATCTGTGACTCCTGCTTCCAGCTCTACAGGTAGGAATCTGGTCTCTGAGTCCCATGAAACCTCAACTCCCATTCAGCAGCTGACAGATACTTGCATAGTCTAGACCCAATATCTCCCTGCGCCAGCCTGCCCCACTCCGTCCCTCACTGCCTCACCTCTGGCCATTTCAGCCTCATTTCAATTCCTCCAGGGTCCACACATCTCTCCTTTTCCAGGGTCATTTCATTTCCTGTCCTTGGAATTCATCTGCTGGTTCCTCCTTGTCCTGCAGATCTCAGCCCAGGGTGTCTTTGCTCAGATCACCATCTGTAAAGGAACGTGCCCCCTTTCACAACCCATTTCACATCCCATACACACCTCCTTCCTTCATGGCAATTATGACTATTTGGATTTTTTACTGCTCAAGTATTTGTGGCCCAAGACCTGAGAACAAAAGTTCTCAGCTCCTCCTCTTATCAATGAAAAGTCCCTCATCTGTCTGCCTTTGTCCTTCTGGGCTAAGGGGACTGCGGGTCTCTTTTGAACCACCATGGAGGTCCCTCCCCTCCTTCTGGTTGGCTGCAGGCTAGCCCCAATGGACTATCCCAGGCCTCACCTGGTGGGCACCGCAGCTATGGAGATGGAGTTAAGCTCCTCTGCCCACACATAGCTTAGCACTACACTGACCAGCTCTCTTTCCCTTGTCCTCCCGCTGCAGGTCTGCACCCAGTCCTGGTGACATTTACTCTGAACCTGACAATCACCAACCTATACTACACCCCAGACATGGGGCGCCCCGGCTCCCTGAACTTTAACTCCACGGAGACAGCCCTGAACCGCCTGGTAAGGGCCGGCAACGCCTCCACTGGCCTTCTGTGCCTTTATTCCCCACCATTCCCCTCAGCCCACCCCACTCATCTCCCTGTCGCCCTCCCAGCTTGAGACCTTGTTCAAGAACACCAGCATCGGCTCCGGCTACTCTGGCTGCAGACTGACTTTGCTCAGGTGAGACTCCCTTCCCTCACGGCATGAGGGACTGTGCTGTCACACGCAAACCCATCTGGAGGCAAGGGCCTGACCATGGCACCTAGAAGGCAAGGATCGTAAATGGCAGAGGTCTTCCAGGAATTCAGATGTGGAAGACACTTTCTTTGGCTAACAGTATCCAAGAGGGATTCCCCAAAGGGCTGGCTGCCAATGGCCTTCAATTATTTGGACAAGCAAAGTATGGAGCAAGTGGGTTCATGGATCAGAAAGGGCAGCACCGACTCATTAAGTGAACAGGAATGACACCATTCCTGCAATGGTACTGGGGACACTGAGGTCAACTGTGAGCCCCTCCCTCTAGGCACCCCACCCGTAGAGAGGCAAGCAGTCACATGAACCTGAAACCATAATGTGAACAGGGCTCGTGTGACCACTGGACTCTCCACAGGGGTCACAGGAGCCCAGAGCAAGGACTTTTAGCTCAACAGGGTGCCAGGTAGAGGCTGTCCAGAGAAGGGATGCCTGAACCCGGTTTTGACAGCTGAGTGTACATTCACCAGAGGAAACAGTGGCAAAGGTGGCATCTCAAGGGGTGGGCCACATAAATAATAGGACAGGTGGGAAAGAGCATGTGTGTGAGCCAAGCTAGTGAAATAGGAGTGGAGGGTGGGACACAGCCAAGGAATCCAGGAATGGGGGAAGGGAGGGAGGGAGGGAGGGAGAGAGGAAGAAAGGAGGGGAAGGAGGGGGAGGAAGAGGAGAAGGAAGGAGGGAGGGAAGGAGGGAGGGAGGGAGGAAGGAAGGAAGGAAGGAAGAGAGGGAAGGAAGGAAGGAGGAAGGAGAAAGGAAGGAAGGAAGGAAGGAAGGAAGGAAGGAAGAAGGGAGGGAGGGAGTGAGGAAGGAGAGGAGGGAGGCAAGGAGGAGAGAAGAAGGGCATGGAGCAAGGAGGGTGGAGGGAGGTGGGTTGCTGGGGACTGGCTGCTGGAGGGTGGAGATCACAGCTGCTGAGGCAGGGCAGAAACCACAGCCTGAGCGGAGCCCACAAGGGACTCGGCCAGTGGAGAGCACAGGCCTTTTGAACAGCAACAAGGTGACACACAGGAGCCTGTGGTGTCCAAATGCATGGCATCACATCCTGTTTCTGTCCCTAGCTGTATGATGTTTGGGAAGTTCTTTAACATCTATGCGACTTTGTTCCCTCCACGGTAAAATGAGAATGCATCCCTGAGGTGTGAGAGGTAGCCCTTGAGTGTTCTCAGCACACAGACTCACACTAACACACAGAAAGAGAACCAGTGAAGGTCAGCCAGCTTGACGGTGAGCAATCACAATGCACATGTGCATCAGAACGTCAAATTATATTTCCATGAAGCTGTAATTCAAAATTTTTAAGAAATGGGAAGAGTATCCGCATATATTTCATAGAGCTGCGGGCAGGATCAAGTGGGCTGGCCATGGTGAGAGTCGAGCACCTGGTAGTTGGCCCCTAAATATTTGCACTGAGGAGTTGTCCTGTAAATATTGATTCTAATTCTTCACAGCCGTGGGGGTCTCTGGAGTTGTCAGTGCAGCTCTGATTGGCACGATGTGGTTTATGTTAAGCAAGCCACTAGCGTATGTGGTCAGGGATCATTTAAAATGATGCTGGATCAGAGAAGTTGGGAGGGCCATCGAGAAGAGAGGTGGGACCTGGGTGCACAGCAGCTGTGGGGAGAAACACTGGGAGAAGGTCCGGGAGGCTCCTAGGCCTCCAGCACTGATGCTAATTCAGGAACGCAGGGAAGGAGCAGGTTTGGGTTTTTAGGGGGACAAATGGCAGGCCGAGCTTGGGATGCATGGGATCAAAGGGGTCTGAGGACATCCTTGAGGCTACTGGTTACATGAAGCGAAGTTCAGGAGAGAAGTGTCATCTAAAGTGAGACTGTGTGTCTCATGATCATGAGACGGCATCTGACACATGAGCACTAGCCAAGAATGGGATCCAAAAAGAAGTTGGTTGAGGCTGAAGCTCTGAAGACCCACCAGCTTACCGAGAGTCAGGGAGTCTGCATAAAGAGGACCCAGCAAGGAATGTGTCTGAGAATCCAGATGCAGCCCATAGGAGAGAGCTGAAATCAGGAGGGGCTCCATCTGAGGGAGAGTGTCTGGCTCTCTCGTCCCCACTCCCACATCCCTATCACTCTAGGCCCAAGAGTGAGGCGGCTACCACTGTGAATGCCATCTGCACCTATCATCCTGACCCCATGAGTCCCAGTCTGGACCGAAAGCAGCTGTACCATGAAGTGAGCCAGCTGACCCAGGGCATCACCAAGCTGGGCCCCTACACCCTGGACAGAGACAGCCTCTATATCAATGGTGAGTGTCCACACCACCACAGGGTCTCTGCAGTCCCAGATCTCTCTGGACCAGTGGTTCTTGACTGAGGATGACTTTGCATCCCAGGGGACATTAGGCAATGTCTGCAGACCTTTTTCATGTGACAATTGTAGGGATGCTCACAGCATCTATTAGGTAGAGGACAGGGATGCTGGTAACACAAAAAGTACAAGACAGTAGAAGAATTAACTGGACCCCAGTACCACAGTGCTGTAGTGGGGAGAGTGCTCCAGACAAGCATCTAGTTCTACACACACCTAGATCTCCTTGAGGGCTCGTTCTCGGTGGTTAGCACAATAACAGAGGCTGACTTCTCTCCCTTCCACCTTGTGAGATGAAATGTTTCTTCCTCCTCCTTATTCCCATCTGCTTCTATAAAAGCCCAAGAGGCACACCCAGATGCTGCAGGGCATTTGGGGTGCTGCAGAGTCCTATGGTTAAGTCTCCCCCGGGAGTCTCCAGGTGTCCAGTTCAAGTTCGCCCTCACTCCACTCCTTTCTCTTTTGTGGTTCTGGGGATTGAACCCAGTGCCTTGTGTATGTGAGGCAAGCACTTCACCAACTGAGCTACATGCCCAGCCCTCCTTTGTCTTCATCATGACAACATAAGGCACATTCTCAGGCCCCATGAGCCACCTGGAACTACAATGCCCTCCTGAAACCTCACCACCCTCAGTCAATACACCATGAATGGCAGCTGTTGACACATCGTTGCCAAAAAAAGAAATGAAAAAAAAACACTATAACACTACTGCCAAGAGTAAAGATGGTAACAGCAGCTCACAGTGATTCAAAGTTTCCTGTCCACCAGGAACTTGTGCTGTTTCATGTGAATCTCATCCAAAACTCTGTGAGTTGTTAGGCTCATTTTGACCTAGAGCCACCGTGCATTCAGGGAGAAAGCCATTTCCCCAGGGATCACCCAATTATAATGCATGGCAGAATGCAGACGCCACCCAAAGACTGGAGACAGATAAACACCAGACTCCCAGGCAACTCAGCAGACCATTCCAACAGAGCAACCTCTGAACAAAAGGACAGGCAGGGGCATTTGGTGACCTTGAGTTTAACAGACTAACCAAACACTTAGTTATCTCCCATCTTCCTCCACTTGGAGATTTCCTTACCCCTGGTTTGCAATGCATGTTTCACTGGATTATCTACAGCACATACTGTTCTTTGCCACATAGAAGGTTTGCTCCAAAACTGCAGCTAACTTGCAGCTGTGGCTAACAGTGTGGACACTGGTGAGTGACAGATCTGTTTTGCATGATGCAGGACAAGTCATGCTACCCCTCTAGGTCTCAGTGTCTGCAGAATGGAATAAAAATACCATGTGGGATTGTTCTGATCATCACATGAGCTAATTCAGGAATAACCCTAGTAAATTTCAGGGCTCCTCGGGGTTCAGTCTCATCTCTTATAGAGGGTTAGAAGAAATGCCATCCATGACCCAGACCGGACACTCATGAAAAATGCAATCTTTTACCCAGTTGCTTTCGGGCTCCCATTTGTTATAACATCCATCTGACCCTCAAGTCCCTCCCTGTTTACACCATTCCATGCCTTTATCCAAATTCTCCTCAATATTCCAAACCATTCATGAAACTCTTTTCCTCCGCCTTTCCATATTCTGACCTCCACGTGCCCCTCTCCATCTGCCATCATTTTGTCAACTCCACATTGCAAACACCCAGATGCTGAGCTAGAAGACAATCATGCTGTCACAAAATATTATGGAGAGGAAGCTGAGAGAGCAAAGGTAGAATTAAATTATCCCTATGGATGGGGAAAATGTGCAGAGTGTGTTCTGACCTGTGTGAGGCGCTCTTGCCAGGACACAGCATGTCGCTCTCAGTTACCACAGGCACCTGTTAGTAGAAACGGTGGCGGTGAAGTCAACCATATTATCACAGAACGAGGCACAGAACCGGCACCCAGTAAAGTTTGTCTTCCTATCTCAGAAAGCGTCTTGGCAACTTGGTTCTCCAGGTCTTCCTCCTTCCCCTGCCTTTGCCCTGGCCATCCTCACAGTCTTCCTTGCTCTTTCCTCCCTCTGCAGGTTACAACTATCGGTCCTTGGCCCTCACCACCAGCAGTGAGTATTCAAAGCTGTGACAGACACCCCAACGTCCCCAGGACCTTTCCTCCTAAGAGATACTGAGATGCCCTCCTGCTATGCGCCTCAGGGCAGCCCACAGCCCATCCCAGGTCGTGCTCTGAGTCCAGGCAGAGCCCACATTCCAATCCACCACTTGCTCCCCACATTCTCTGAGGGGGGAGCCCAATTCTCCCCAGTCCTTTTCCCTCAGCCCAGTGACTTCCGCCTTCTCCTCAGGACCTCCTACCTCCGCCACGGCCAGCCCTAGGCAGGAGCCTGCTCTCTGGCCTGGCCCCCGCTGACCAGCAGCTCAGCCCATCCACTCTCCCTCATGCCCACGCTTTGGCCACCTGAGATACTTGTTTGTCTTTCTGGCACCCTAGCTCTGTCCAACCTGAGGACCTGACCCTTGCTGTTTCTGGAGACCACTACCCCTTCCCCTGTACCTTCAAATTTTCCAAACCTCAATTTGAGCATCGCTTTCTCTGAAACAGCCCCCCAGGCCCCCTTCTGTGAAATGGCACCTTCCCTGCTTCCCACCGAGCCCCTGGGTTTCACCATCACATCACCCTGGTTATTCCCTTGGTGTATGTCCCCAGGAACTGAGCACCTACTCAACACCCACTCCCTAGTTATTGCTTGAATGTGCCCAAGAATGAAAGAAGCAGCCTCTGTATGTTATTAGTGGATTCTATTCAAACATCAGCAAATCATTAAAAATCTTAGACAAGAGTTTGATTCTTGCCCTGGCCCCTCATTCTTCCCAGATGTAGGTCTGAGGGCTCCTAAAGCTGCAGAAACCTGCCACGTAAGGCTTTACGCCATGAAAACTGTCCTACCCAAACTCTGAAGCCTGAACCAGGCTCCAGGACCCAACCTCTAACCTTATGTCATTGAGGAGACGAAGATGTGGCACAGAGAAATGTCTATTTAGCTCAGAAATAAATACCTTTCTATTTGCACATCCATGTTCACAGCAGTATTATCCACAGAGCCAAAAGGTACAAGCAACCCAAGTGTCCACTGATAGACAAATGGGTAAACAAAAATGGGACATATCTGTGCAAGAGAATATTATTTAGCCCTAAAAAGGAAAAAAATTCTGACCCATGTTAAAACATGGATGAACCTCGAAGATATGTTGCTCAAAGAAATAAGCCAGTCACAAAAAGAGAAACAGGCAGTGTAGAGAGTGGTCCAATTAACATAAATAGAAAGCATCATGGTGGTGGCTAGGGGCTGGGCAGGGAGGGGAAATGGGGACTGTTTTTTAATTAATATAGACTTTCCATTTTGCAAGATGGAAAAGCTCTAGAGATTGTTGCACAGCCAACACAACTGACCCCTCCACCGTGCCATCTCAGGTGGAGCTCTGAATGGGCTGCTCCTCCCTCTCTCCAGCTGCAGGTACAAGCCCATACCTGGTATCCTTCACCCTCAACTTCACCATCACCAGCCTGAACTACACAAAGGACATGGAGCCTCCAGGATCTGAGATATTCAAAACCATAGAGAGGATCCTGAAACGCCTGGTGAGAGCTGGCCAACGCTCACTGTCCTGCCTCAGTCCCGTCCCCAGCCCTTTGTCCCACTAGCTCACCTCCCTCCCTCTCTCCATCCCCAGCTCAGGCCCTTGTTCCAGAATAGCAGTATCGGGCCCCTCTACTCTGACTGCAAACTGACCTTGCTCAGGTGAGTGCTCCAGAGCAGAGGTGCAGGCAATGTGGGAGGTACCACAAGTTGGGCCCCCACACCCTGCATCCCCTGCCCTGAAGGCAACTGACCACCAGCTCCCACTCGAGTCCCTTTCTTTGGAAAGAGAAATGGAAAATGTGGACTTCTTATATTCTTTCCTTCCTGAGAGACAAGAACAAATGCTTTCATGGAGTGTTTACACAAATGTTAAGTGTGATTGCCTCATTTCATGGATGAAGAAAATGAGGCACAGAGAGGTTGAGACATTTACCCAGAGTCACCCAGTAAGTGAATGGCAGAACTGAGATTTAAACAAGTTGACACTGCCTTCTTTCACCTTCTCAAATGCCCAGATTCCTTTCTTCCACCCTTTCATTATGCTTCTGTCGTTGGGGTGTATGAGGACTTGTTACAAATGTCATTTTAAAGTTTAGCACACATATTGAATTTTGTTGGAGTTTTTGGGGTTTTTTTTTTTTTTTTTTTTTTGGTACCAAGGTTTGCTTAACCACTGAGCCACATCCCCGTTCCTTTTTTTTATTTTGAGACACAGTCTTGCTAAGTTACTGAGGCTGGCTTTGAACTTGCAATCCTCCTGCCTTGGCTTCCCAAGATGCTAGGGCATGCGCCACTGTGCCTAACAAATACCAACATTTGTAGATGCTACATCCTCTTTGTTTGGGGACCTTGGCTGTCCTACACATTTCCAGCCCAAGGCCAGGTGATGGTCCACCATTCTGCCCACTTTCTTTGCCCCCTCCTTCAGTGGAACTTTTCAGGACCCCAGCCTGGAGTCTCCACCCTCCACCCCTGTGTCCCTCTCTGCCCAGGCCTGAGAAAAACAGAACAGCTACTGGAGTGGATGCAGTCTGCACTTACCGTCCTGATCCCATGGGCATCGAGTTGGACAGAAAGAAGCTGTACTGGGAGCTGCACCATGAGACCCACGAAGTCACCCAGCTGGGCTTCTTCACCCTAGACAAGGAGAGTCTCTATGTCAATGGTGAGCAGACTTTAGTAACCAACCACAAGCCAAAGTTGAGAATGCATCCCTAACAGGTACAGGCTTCCAGCTTGCCCCAGACCCGCCCCATGAATTGTCTTCTGCCTGAGCAGCCTCCCTGGATGGCCTGAAGCACCCATGAGCCCTCAGGATTGCAAGTCCCTCTCTTTCCCTCATAACTCCACATTCCAGGGCTGTGACCTGCACCAGTCTGAGCCACAAAAGACTTTTATTCAAACACATGAAAGAGAGTATCCCTCTTGCTGAAGTCAACGGGGAGTCCAGAGTCTGCCCATTCATCTTTCTCCCCCTCCATGTCTAAAAAATATCCCCTCCTGATAAACATGGCTTGCAAATCTATGCCATAGGAATTGGATATATTTATCTTCCCAAGTAATTGCAAGCCCATGAAAACAGAGATGGGGTCTTCAACTTTTCCATCTTTTAGGAAAACACAGGGCTAGTCCCAGATCATAACAATTCAACTGCATGGGTTTGAAGTCTCTGCTGGAGATGGGGACTAAGGGGGACTGAGGGGAACCCTGCTCCTGTCTGTGTTCTGATCCTTCTCTTCTCCTTGCAGGTTATAACCACCTAGCTGCTGCTGCTCCTCCCAGAAGTGAGTACTTATACTTGACGACTGGGTGCACCGAACCTCTTGTGAACAGCTGAGTCCTCCCACCCTGAGTCCAGGGACTTGGGGAGAAAAGAACCAGTGGACTGTGTTGTCCCACCCACCCCCATACACTCAGTGGCCCAGGCTTGTCAGGGAAGACACTCATGGCAGCATCCATGCCCAACCCAGATACCCCACCTCACTCCATTCTGTTTCTCCTCAGCTGCTGTGAGCTCCACGTTGTTCCCAAGGACCTCCACACTGCAGGCCCACCTCGCCAGCTCCAGCTCCACAGGTGGGTGACTTCTCTTTCCAACTCCTTCTAGGAAGCCTATATACATAGCCTCGAAGCTATGACCTAGGAGATGCTGGGAACAGGTGGTGTGGGGGACCTGGAGCTGCCATGGCCACCTGCTGCTCTGCTCTGAACTCTTCAAGAGCAAGGGGACCTGTGCTCCTCATTTCCCAGCCATGTTGACCTTGGGCAATTGACCTACCCTCTTGGTGCCTCAGTTTCCTCACCTGCCAAGTGGTGCTACTAACATTTCATAAGTTTGTTATGAACATTAAGTGAAAATACAGCTGGATGTCCAATGATGACATTTCAGTCAAGGATGGGTCACATATGTGACAGTGGTCCCATAAGACCATATTGCCCAGTGACGTTGTAGCCATCCTGCTTTGTGAGTACACTCTGTGATGTCTGCACAAGGGTGTCAAGCACAATGATACGTTTCCCAGTGTGTGTCCCCCTCGTTAAGCAATGCACAGGGCTGGCAGGGAATTTAGTTGACAAGCATTAATGGGGCACCTGTTTCAACGGGGCATGGGGATAAGACGTTGAGTCAGTCAGATGTGGTCCTTCACCAGGGTGAGTGGCCTGGGTCACCTGGAAGGACCATCTCGTTAGAACTGATAACAGTAAGAAATCACCATAGTATTCAGCACTTACTACAGGTCGGAACACATGCTGTATTCTTTCAATTCTCAACTCCTCACTTTGAATAAATGATTATAGATTCAGGGAATATTGTAAAAATAGTCCATAGTTCCCCTAAATCCTACACCCAATTTTCCTCATGGCTACACCCTGCATAACTCTAAGACAATTTTGAAATCAGGAAATTAACATTGTTAAAATCAAGACCTCAGACAAATTTTACTAGTTTTACATGCACTGCTGATTGTGTGTGTGTGTGTGTGTGTGTGTGTGTAGTTCTGCACTGTTTTCTCACCTGTGCAGATTGCTGTAACCACTGCCACAACAAGAGACAGACCTGCTCCAGGCCCACAAAGATCCCCCTCCAATTACTCCTTCAGTCAGGCCCATGCAGCCCAGACCCTGGCTCTCACCAATCGAGGCTCCACCTCTATCATTTTATTTTGAGAAAAATTAAATACAAATTGGGGCTGGGCTTTATTTCATTCTGCACAATGCCCTTGAGCAGTGCTAACTCTTTTAATGGTCACTTAACTTTTATGATTTCCCTACAAATAGGATTTTCCCCGTTTACAGTGGAAAAAACTGAGGTTCAGGCAGGTAACCTGTCCACAGTCATCCCGATAGTGAGGGGCAGAGACAGGATTGGCAACCAGATCCCACTCAGCAGGGTGGCGTACCCACAGCAACCAGGCTCCACAACGTGGTCTCTCCATTAATGGACAAGTTCTGGGAGCTATGGGTTGGGGTGCGGAGGGGTAAGCCAGTCAGTAGGTGAGAGACGACCTCCTTTTAAAGACTGCTGTTTGGCCCATGTTTAAAGAAAAAAAAAAAAGTTAGTTAAATATTAAGTGGGACTGAATGATTTTTTCCCTCATGCTCCAAACCAGATTTCCCCAATCTTGTTCCTTTTAACTCTTTAACCAGAACCTGTTAGGGCTCAGAACTCAATTCCCGGCCATAGTCTGGTCCATACACCTATTCAGGTCCCTTAATCTGAGTCCTGGCTTCTAACCTGCCCGCCTGCTGCAACCCGCCACCTGGGTCCTCTGAAGTTGCCTCAGAGCCCAGACCAGGTCTGGCTTAAAAATGGTCTCCGTTTCTCGTCCCGAGCTGCAGTGGCGGTCCCTTTCCAGTTGCCATTCACCCTCAACTTCACCATCACCAACCTGGAGTACGAGGAGGACATGCAGAACCCAGGCTCCAGGAAGTTCAGCTCTACGGAAAGAATCCTGCAGTATCTCGTGAGAGCCCCGCCCACCTCACTCAGCCCCGCCCACAACGCCCAGACTGTTGCCAGCCCCACCCCCCTCACCCTGCCCGGCCCCGCCCACCGATGCTCCAGCTCCAGCAGGCTTCTCTGCTGGCTCCTTCTCACTTGCCCTTTCTCACCTCGCAGCTCAAAACCTTATTCAAGAGCAGCAGTCTGGGATACCTCTATTCGGGTTGCAGACTATCCACGCTCAGGTGAGATCCTCCCCAAGAAAAACCCAGCTGCACAGGTGGATGAGACCCTAAGCCCTGGGCTCCCTCCATACTTGGAATCACTACTGACCATGGATACTAAGCATCAGCAGCACCACCAGTGGCTGGCACTAAGACCCAGAGCTTTGTGCTGTGTATTTTCTGTTTAACATTTTGTCTATCCAGTCAAGAGCCTCATGAAGCTGTTGGGGAACAGGAGAGACTGAGGCTCAGAGGGAATAAGTGGCTTGTGCTAGGTCACACAGAGCCATTCCAGCACTTCAGGTTCTGGATCCAGACTCCCAGCCCCCGTACTGGCCTTGCAGATGTGGAAATTCATAACTGTTCAGAGAATCAGGGGAGGAAAGGCAAGCAGGGTGTCACAAGGAGATGGTGTATTCCCAAGTGGGCCTGACTCAGCTCTGGGGACGTGCCCTGCCCTGGGGTGAGTGGCAGGTGGGATGGAGACTGTCCCTGGGTGCTAGGAAGGGCAGGCAGCCCAGGTTAGAAACAAGTTGACCTTTTTTTCCAACATCCCACATCTCTGACAAAGAATCTCTAGGTCTGGCTCTTGAGAAATTCATGTTTTCTCGTACTCATCTACCCCCAGCTCTCCTGCCTTCCCAGGTAAAAAGGGAAAGGGGGCCTAGTGGCCAAGGGCCTTGATATCACAGAGACCTGAGCTCCAGTCCCAGCTCTGCTGTTTACTGCAGTCTATGACTGATGAAGGAAAATGCTCAGCCTTCCTGCTCCCTGTTTCCCCATGGGACAGCCCACCTCGGAGTGGTTGGGTATCTGTACCCCAGATACATGGATTCAACAGTATGGATTGAAAAGAGTCAGAAAAAATAATTGCATCCACTCTGGACATGTACAGACTTAATCATTATTTCCTAAATAATAAAACATGACACCTAAATACATTGCATTAGCTATTTGAAGTGTTCTAGAGAAGACTTAAAGTCTATAGGAGGATATGTTATATGGAAATACTCCATCTTTTTATTCAAGGAACTTGATCACTTAAGGATTTGGGGACCCCGGGGGTCCTAGACTCAATCCCTGATGGATACTGAGGGAACAACTATGTGGGGGGGCGGGGATATACCTATGTGTGTATATCTTCCATATATGTTTATATAAAAATAGTTAGCTGTAACTAGTTTAATATAAAATTTAGGTACAAATATAAAAATAACAGCATAATCTATAATATAATTATATATGATATGATCATATATAAAATATATATTTACATATTAAGTTTATTATTTATATATCTCTATATTATATTTTAAATTCCATGGAATTTGTCATATAATCATCCTGGAAATTGAGCAATACCAGACCATAAGGATGCTTTAAGGATGAAGCAAAGTGGGCTGGGGATATAGCTCAGTTGGTAGAGTGCTCGCCTCATAAGCGCAAGGCCCTGGGTTCAATCCCCAGCACAGTCAAAAAACAAAAAATCCTATTGGTCTGGGTTGTGGCTCAGTGGAACCGTGCTTGCCTGGCATGTGTGAGGCACTGGGTTCAATCCTCAGCACCACATGTAAATAAATAAAGGATGAAGCAAAGCAATTATGAGTACAGAGTACTGGGTTGCTGCTTTGCAAATATTGAATAAATATTGAATAAATGGTAGTGGTTGCCCTGGAAGGCAGCTCCCACACTCTGGATCCCCTTTCCCTCTGAACTGCTCATTGTATGAGTGGGTGGCTGGGTGGGTGGGTCTACCCTTACCCTGTGGCTAAGGATGCATGTTGGGTCATGCGAGCCTTCTGACCTCAGAGTTTCAGACAGGTCCACCAAAAGGCCATCTCCCAGGTCATTTACTAGCCCGGTCTCCTTGGAAGTGTCCCAGCTCACTTGGAAGTGTCCCAGCCCTGCTGTTCCATCGAGAGAGTCACTTTAGCCTTCTGATCATGCCAGCTCTCCAAAGGACAATGTCACTCACTGTGCCATGGTCCCCTTCCTGGGGGCCTTGCTGCTCTTTACACCCTGACCCTCAGCACCTTGTTGTGTCCGTCAGAACCTGTGTCAGGACCCAGCAGTCCTGGCCTCATTGGGATCTCTGGCCCCCATCAACAGCAGCCCCTCTGTGTCCATTATGCATCTGGTGCCCCAGGGCATGTGGTGCTGGCATTATGGTCCTCATGATTGTTCATGGTGGGGTTTCCACGCAGACAGCAGCTTTCTTATCAACTAGGGTTTCCCCAGTTTCTGGGTCAGGAACTGGCAAAGAAAAGGAGGGTGGAACAAATAGATGGAGAGGTAGTTGGACCATGTATGGTGTTTACCCAGGCCTGAGAAGGATGGGACAGCCACCAGAGTGGACATGGTCTGCATGCATCGCCCTGACCTTAAAGGCTACACACTGGACCGAGAACGATTGTACTGGGAGCTGAGCCAGCTGACCTATGACATCACCCGGCTGGGCCCCTACACCCTGGACAAGAACAGTCTCTATGTCAATGGTGAGCAGCTGAGAGGTGGTTGGAGTCTCTTCCTCCTTGTCGTCACCTTGTGCTCTGGCTGTGGTCACACTCCCTGCCTGGCCCCGTGGGCTGATTCAGGTCTGGAGCTCCTGGTTTCTTCTCATCTTGGACTGATTTCACCCTCAGGGCTCTCCTTCCTGACGTGAGGGTCCTGATGAAGAATCCGCTATAGTCCTTGCTTCACAAACCCCTGACACTGCACCCTGGCAGCCCTGAGCCTCCTTAGAACCCTGCCTCTCTGGAACCCTTGTCCACCACCCCCCTTTTCCCTGCAGGTTTCACCCATTGGAGCTCTGCACTCATCACCAGCAGTGAGTATCAACCGATGTTCCAGTGACCCTCCCCACCAAGCAGAGCAGGATCTGACCCTTCCTCATGCCTGCCTTGTCCTCTCCAGAAGCAAAAAGATCTGAGAGTGAAAAGTTAACTTATTATTATTATTATTATTATTATTATTAATAATTTTGAGCCAGAGTCTTGGTAAGTTTCCCAGGCTGACCTCAAGCTTGTGATCCTCCTGCCTCAGCCTCCTGAGTCACTGAGATTACAGGCATGCACCACCATGCCTGGCTAGAGAGAGCAAAGTTTTTTTACCCTCTGCTCTGCTCAGCTTCAGAGAGAGTCCAAGTTCAAGCCCCAGGTGCAGCAAACCCCATGAATAGTCCTTCCTTCTGGCATTTCTTCCATGAGGGTGCCTTGCTGCTTTCACTAATGAGGGCTTCTCCTCAGCTCCTAGGGTCTCCACAGTGGACCTGAGAACCTCTGAGACTCCATTATCCTTTCCCAGACCCACAGGTAAATACCAGTTCATGGCATCTATGTTAGAGGGGATCTGATGAGTCTAAATGTCTCTGGCATTATTCAGTCATCTAAAGATGGAAAATCATAGTAAACCTAGTGATGACGAATCAACCAACAATCAACCTGATGAAGCACCTATGTTGTGCTGGGCCCTGGAGATACACCAAGGAACACAAAACAGATCATCACTGCTCTCTGGGAATTTATATTCTTGTGATGGTGGTGATGGTGGTGATGATGGCAATACTAATGATGATGGCAATAGTGATGATGGTAATGGTGATGCTGATGATGGTGATGATCATGGTGGTGGTGAGTGACATAGTTGTGTCAATACTGTTAATGATGATGGTTATGGTAATGATGATAGTAGT
>JAJEJO010004149.1:33229-78256 GCA_020662805.1 Glaucomys volans
TGGTGATGATGATCATGGTGGTCATGCTGATGATAGTGGTGGTGATGATGGTGGTGGTAGTGGTGGTGATGATGACAATAATGCTGGTGATATGATAGTAATGGTGATGATGACAATGATGACAATGATGGTGTTAACAAAAGTAGCAGACAATATCTGAAATTATTGAGTGCTGAATATTCACTGAGAGCTATGTTCTGCATCTCACTGGCATGATTTAATATGCTTTCTTTAAAAACTTTGTCATTAGAGACAAGAGGCATGGAAACCTTTGTCACTTTTAATTTAATTTTAAGTAGACTGGTTTTTAGAAATAAGTCTGCTGCAAACTTTTGAGCCTTGTGCTTTTGAACACTGTGTTTCCTTCCATTGGCTCCAGTGTCGAGTATGCCCTCTGGATAGAGCAAGTGTGTCTTGCTCTTTTGTGCTTTTCCAGTTTCAACCATGGGCCTCGTGTCTGGGAGAGCTGTAGGAAATGCGTGAATTCTCCTGAGAAAGGGAGGGATGAGTATGCTTTCTGGTTATATATGGAAATATTCTTTTCCTTCCCTGGTTCAAATATGTGATAATTCTGTCAGATTCTACCCAGGACAACCATGTGGCACCTGTGCCACTCCCTCCTCCGTGGCAGACATCACTAATTGATAAGATCCAGCATCCATTCTTTCCAAGTTCAATACAGCTCCAGAATCCTCACCCACCAAACACCCCAGGCAATGGCTTCCAATTCAGTTGGAGTTGTCACAAAAGTCTAGGACCCTGGTGATGTGTGGGAGCCTCTGGTTTTCCTGGAAAGCATCTGCAAGTTGAAAGGCCCAGCTGAGACTCGCCTGGGTATGACTGGATCCCAGGCTGCTCCTCTACGCAAGCAACAGCCAGAAAAGGGCCTCCGCAAGCCTGGACTGCAGTAGTCCAGACTGATTTCTACTCAGTGACTTTATATTCATTTTCCCTGAGCCACAGTTGCTCCTTGGTCAAAATATCACTATAGGTGCCTCATGGCCTGCAGGAACTGCACCCTCATGGGTCTGAGGGAGAAGTTGAATTAAGTTGGAATTAATAGTACAAGTTCTGGATTTAGGTGACAGGAGGCAGCCTCCGCCCAGACCTGGCACACAGTCAGCTATCAAGAAATGAAATGGTCAGCACATTTGTCCCTCAATTTCTGCAGGCAATTTCAGTACCTCCTGAAAATACCAAAATCCAAGAGTGCTCAAGTCCCTTATATAAGAGGCACATCCTTTATAGCATCTACGCACATCCTCCCAGAGACTTTAAACATAATTTCTAGGTGATTTGTAATACCTAATGCAATGCAAATGCTGCATGCATCTTTGCTATACTCCATGCAACAATACAGTGTAACAATAATAATGGAAAAAGAACAAGAAAATGTCTACACATGTTCATTATAGACATTACATTGCAATTTTTAAAAATATTTTCCATCTTCAGGTGGTTGAATCTTCAGATGCAGAACCTCCAGATACAAAGGACCAACTATATCTTGTCCTTTTACGTAAGGGTCTTGAGCAGCTAGAGATTTTGGTGTCCACTGCAGGGGAGGAGAGGTCCTGTAACCAATCCCCATGGACACTGAGGGGCAAAGGTATCCTTGAGCAGAGGGAGGTTTGCAGATGTAGAACACAGATGGAAGTTGACACCAGTGGACACTCACAGTCTAGAGGGACATAAGGGGCTTTGTAGGGTCCTAGCCAACAGCCTTGGGGCCAGGGGGAGGGGATGCAGAGCCTCTGGTGCAGAGCAATAGGAATTTGTTTCTAAAGCAAGAAACTGAAGCAAGTCCTGGCCCCTTCCTTCCCTTTCACTCCACTTTTTAGCCTTCACAATCCATGGTCCATTCATTCTCATTGCCACTCCAGCAGTCAGCCAAGCCACACTGCCTCTCCCAGACACCAGCAGTGGTTTCCATGGGGGTCTCCCTGCTTGCATTCCTGCCCCTGTTCTCCACACAGCAACCAGAGGCAGCTTATTAAAATCTACATCCGAGCATGGCCAGACCTTCCTCCCACCTCACAGATCCACAGGTCCTTCAAGGACCTGTGGATTGTTGACACCTTTTTGACTTCATCTTCTGTACTCTGCTTGACCTGCCTCAATGTGCATATTGCTCAACTACAGCAAGTTCTTTCCAAGTTCATGGGCTTTGCGCTTGCTCTTCCTCAGCTTAAAGCACTTCCCTCTGTCTGCTTGTCCAGCTGATTCTTCTTCTTCCTTCAGGTTTCAAGCAAATGCCAAGCTTTCATAAGAACTTTGTCTGACTCTTCTAATTAAATCATATCCTACTGAGGCTTTTAAGTCCTTCACGGCACAGAAGCTTTTTGATGTAGGATGCATGGGTTTACATCCCAAAAACCCATCATAAGTTGAAAATATTCTAAGTTGAAAATGCATTTAATATAGCTAGGCTACTGAGCATCCTGCCTGAGCCCAGACCATCTTAAGTGTGCTCAGAACACATAACATTAACCTATAGTTGGACAAAGCCATCTAAGGCAAAGCCTATCTTATAATGAAATGTTGAGTATCTCATGTAGTTTAATGAGAAAGTATCACACCACATAGCACTAGCCCAGGAAAAAAGAATTCAAAGTACATGTTTACTGAATGCACATGGCTTTGCGCCATTGTAAAGTCACAAACCATCATAAGTCGGGGACCATCTGCACACATGACCCTTCTGCTGTATCTAGGGGTTCACGGTCTGCTTCCCCCTTCTAGGAATGCATTCGTTCTCCACCCTTCCCATCCTCTGCTCTGTGGACTCTGACCCTTGAAAACTACATTTCCCAGGTTCCCTTGCTAGGTCCCTGTTAGTGTCAGCCAACAGGAGGCACTGGTGGGACCAGGGTGGTTAAGGCTGCAGATTAGCCAGGGCATCTCCCCCCACCCCCCTACCCCGTGCTTATGTAGCATCTCCAGCAAGGGCCGTGTCTCCTCCACGCATTGAGCAACATCTGGTGTGCCACCATCTTGTCCTTCTGTCCCTTCAGTCCCGTGGGACCAGAGGCTTCCTGGCTTTGCTAACCTCTGCTACCCTTTCAGGGTGCTTGTTGTTGTTGTTTTGGTTTCTGTTGAACTCCCTCTTTTGAAATATTTGACATGAATTCTATTTTCCTAACTAGGAATACATGTGCCAATAACATGACCATGCCTCCTCGGGTATGGTGGGTGCTCAGTAAATATTCATTGAAAGGAGGAAGGGAGGGGGAGGAAGGAGGAAAAGGAATTGCATGACATGAGCCCGGTCACGTAATTGGGTCAACATGCCATAAGTCAAGATGGGGTGACTTTGGGTACTTCCAAATCAGAGATCCTGGGAGAAGAAGCAATTCCAAATACAAAGAGTGATTGGCTGTGACGTAAGTGGGGGTCCCTGCATGCACTAGAACCAAGCTGCGTGGAGCTCTGATGGCGAGGATCAGAGCCCTGTGTGCAGGCCGGGGCAGGCTGGAGGGGGAGCTGGACAGGGCTCTCCTGCCAGCTCAAGACAGACTCTCTCGTTGCAGCCGTGAGCACTACCCTGCTGTCCTTTACCCTCAACTTCACCATCACAAACCTGCAGTACGTGCCTGATATGAGGCATCCGGGATCGGACAAGTTCAACACCACCGAGGCGATCCTGCAGCGCATCGTAAGAGCCCTGAGATGCCAGCTGCCTACCCCCACCTTGCATGGCCCAGCCCTCTTACTCCCCTCCCTCTCTCTCCTCAGCTTGGTCCTGTGTTCAAGAACACCAGCATTGGCCTCCTCTACTCTGGCTGCAGACTGACTTCACTCAGGTGAGCTGCCCACACTCCTGGCCTCCCAGGTTCAGTTCCTGAATCTACCCTGTTCCCCACCTGCCCAGTGTGGCAACTCTGGAGACCTGCAGTGCTGCATCTGCTGAGCCCTCTCTGCAGTCTTTGTCTTGTCAGTCTTCCCTTCTGACTTTTCCCCTTGGTCTTAACCAACGTGTAGAACATCCCCCAGGAGTGAATGCCCAGCAACTTCCAAAATTATTCTGTACTTGGAAAACATTTAAATGCAAAAATGAACAATCTTTGTGGCATGAACATTTCTTAACCCACCTTGAAAGTGCTCAGATGTGATGTGCCTGAGGTATCTTCAAGATCTTGGGCTGCCTGCCTATTTATCCATTTGTTTTCTCCCTTGGCTTAATCTGGGAGTGGGGTGATGGGAAGCCAGTACTGGTAGTGCATCCCTAAATCTCCAAAATGTTCAAAAATCTGAAACTGCTTGAATGTAGTATTGGCATTCAAAAACTTTTGAATTTCGTGGGATTTCAGATTTCCAGATAGGGGATGCTTAACAGGCACAATTTGTGCAAATATTCCAAGATCTGGAAAACTCTGAAACAGTCTGGTTCCAAGCGTCTCGGATTCGGGATCTTCTGCCTGTATGTGGATGGGGAACAAACATGGTGCCGGCTCTGGTCCCAGCTCACCTTATCTACTGGTCATTTGTAAATTTTAGATTTCTCTCTCTCCCTCTCTGTTTGTTTTTTTCTTCTGAAAAAGCTTTGTGACTTTTCCAGGTATTATATTACTATTCTTGCAAGTCACACTCAGTGTCAATCTTGCATATGTCCCTATCACCACGTCCCCCTCCACCCAGGTCTGAGAAGGGTGGGTCAGCCACCAGAGTGGACATCATCTGCACCCATCGCTCTGAGCCCACAGGCACTGGGCTGGACAGAGAGCTGCTCTACTGGGAGTTCAGCCGTGAGACCCGTGGCATCACCCGGCTGGGCTTCTTCACCCTGGACAAGGACAGCCTTTATGTCAATGGTGAGCGGGGCTGCGGCTGCAGTGCAGCGTCCCCCAGGGTCTCACGGCAGGCTGGGTGCTCTGGGCTCATAACACAGAAAGGTGCATATTCAGGGCTCTTCTGGAGAGATCAGACACTTAGGGAAGGGCGGGAAGTGGACAGAGGGCAGAAACATGAACTGCAGTTAACCTAATACAGAAATTCTCCCCTGCACTCCCGTGGTATTCTCTGGGATTTGGCTATGATCTGCACATGGAGTGCACTCTCTAAATATGACTTTTAAATAAATCCTAGGACCCCAGATCCCTGCCTGTTCTCCCCATTCCCCATCCTTCCCATCTTCACGCTCTCTCTCCTTCTTTTTCTTCAGGTTACACTCACTGGGCTCTGACTTCCGTTGCCACAAGTGAGTAACTTGGGTCCTAGCACTGGATTGACCCATCCATTCTCTCCCCTGTCCATGTCTCCAAAGAGGAAAGGAACCTAGAAAGCCCCTGTCCTTCCCCAGCCCAGAAAAGCATTGCCCGCCACAAGCTTGAGGCTGAATAGGAAATGGCCTTAGGGTTCCATCTTGGGCCCTCCTTGTTTGGGGAGCCCCTTTCTCCCACCACCTGTGCCTTCCTGTGTTTTCTCCTCAGCTGATATGGCCTCTGTCATCCCCCCGGTGACATCTACACTCCCCGTCCCGGTCTCCACAGGTAGGAGCTTCCTCTCAGTGATTTCTCCCCAAGCAAAGCTCAACCATCCTGGGCCAGAGGGAGGCATCGTTAGGGGAGTGGGGAAGCTTCGTTCATTTTTTCATGGGATGAGTATTTATTAAGCACTTATTCATCAAAGGCTCTGATAAGGTAGCATCAAGGGCATAGATGGTCTTTGATGAGCTCCCAGCAGGGAAAACAGAAAAGAAAGAGGTGACTGTGCAGCCAGGTGCTGAATCACGACATCACTCAGACGCTCCTGGTGTCAGTTTAGCAGGTGTGTGGAGGGGCTTCTCTCTTGTGGACTTAGTTTTCAATCCCAGGAAAGAAGAGAACAGTGTGAGCCATGCAGAGACCTGTAAACCACCTTCTTATAGGTCATGCTGACTTAGGAGTTGGGGGAATTCTTCTGGGGCAGGCTCTGCTTTCCAGTGGCCCACGGTGGATTTCCAGACCACCACTGGCCTGCTGAGGTCCTGGATAAGTTGGCATCGCGGCTGTCCCGGGTCTGTGGGTTACACATCAGCCCATGCCTCCAGAGAGTGTTCCCACCACTGGCCTCTCAGGCAGACTGAGCTGTCATTGTTCCTGCCTGTGGTCCCAGGGGCCACAAGGCCTGGATTCAAATCAGGTTCTGCCAGTTAGAGATAATGTGACTTGGAGCAAATTATTTAGCTTCGTATTGGCTCAGTCTTTACATCGGTAAAATCGGCATGGTTATACTGTCATGCTCAGGGCCTGGCAGGTACAAATGTTTCTTCAAACATTTTTTTAATCAATAAATATGTGAATCTCAGAGAAACAATTTGGGCTAAACAGAAACCCAGGAAAGAAGAATGTCACAATAGTAGTCACCTGGAGGGTCAGCCTGCCACCTGTGCTCTCTGCTAGAGGAAGCACTTACCTCCCTGGAGCCTGTTCCCACTCATTCTTTGCATCTGCTCTCTGTTGCTACTGACGTCTGGGGTCTCCTCCCTGAGGAAACCATCCATCCTTGAGGAAGACCCTCCCCAGTGCTTGAAGACTCAGTGTGAGATGCCCCACACGCAGGTTCACAGACCAAGAATACTCAGTGGGTGTCTTTCTCCAGCCCCCACTGCCGCGGCTGACTCTATGCTGGTGCCACTCACCATCAACTTCACCATCATTGATCTGATGTACGAGGAGGAGATGCATCAGCCCGGGTCCTGGAAGTTCAACATCATGGAGAGAGTGCTGCAAAAGCTGGTAAGAACCTGGTCCTCAGCAACTTGCCCCACCCACCTGAGTAAGGCCACACCCTTGGAAGAAGACCCGCCCACCTCACACCCCACCCCTACTTCCTCAGCCCTTCTGCTTACCTCTCTCTCCATTCCCCACAGCTCAGGCCCTTGTTCAAGAATACCAGTATTGGCCACCTGTATTCCGGCTGCAGGCTGACTTTGCTCAGGTGAGTCCTTAGACTAGCAGACCAGGGCTGCGTCTATTGCTCCCAGGCCCAGGAGTTTGATTGGCTTCTTTCCTGCTGTCCCTCTGGATGTCCTCAGCAGAGGTGGAATTCAGGAGACATCAGCTCCAGCACCAGAATGTCTCCTTATCCTACTGCTTCACCATGACCACCCACCTATGCCAAAATTCTGCAGAGTCCAATAGCAGGGCTGGACCCCTGCCTGAGTCAGACTTTCTGAATTCTCCAGCCCTCTCTCCCTTTTAAAAGAACAACTTATCCTTTAGATTTTCACTTCTGTCACCAGGATTTCTCTCAAAACAAACACTTTCTTCATTTGCTCTAATGCCCAATCCCAGGTCTTCACTTATGACCTTTCCTATCCCCATGCCATGAGGATGAAGGCTTGAATCTTGCATTAAATAAGAATTCTCCAATCCACGACTCTGCTCACAGTCCCAGGCTGGCTACAAGTCAGCACACTCAGAAAATCTAAGTCGGGCTTCTCACCTCTCTAACATCACCACTGACCCGCCCTAGACACTCCACTTACTGTCCTTTCCCCCACCTGTCCTCGCCAGATCTGAGAAGGGTGGAACAGCCACTGGCGTGGATGCCGTCTGCACCCACCACCCAGACCCCTCAGGCCTAGGGCTGAACAGAGAGCGGCTATACTGGGAGCTGAGCCAACTGACCCACGGCATCACCCAGCTGGGCCCCTACACCCTGGATAGGAACAGTCTCTATGTCAATGGTGAGCAGCGGTCATCTGTGCTCTGCTGAATTGCAGGGTCCATCCATGTCCTCCCCTCCCTGGCCGTCATCCCACCCCTCCTCACTCTTTGTTCCTTTTTCTCTGCAGGTTACACCCACAAGATCCTAACCACCACCCTCAGGAGTGAGTATTCTGAGGCTCTGTTAGTCTCCACCATACCTATAATTCCCAACCCTTTGGAATGAAGGAAGTCAAAGCCCAGTCTCCATTGTACCCACTACTCCACCTCTAGCCTAGGAGGAACAGGGTCTCCCTCCCTAAAAAGCCCAGGGCCTGGACATTCCCTTCCTGCTCTCTCCAAGGTAATGAACAGGGTCCCTACTCCAAACATGGGTTTTTTTCTCCCCAGCTTCTATGATGGCCATCATTTCTGCAGGGGTGCTGACCCCTTTCTCCAGTCCCATAGGAATTCTCCTCCCTAGAGATTGTTCTAGTGGTGTCTATAATCACAGGAGGGAGTAGGAAGGGTGGAATCTTTAACCTGTCTCAGGAGTCCAATGTTGAGTCTGGACGTATCTGACAGGGTCTTCCCAGGTCCCTGAGAATTCCTTGAATGCTGCCCCCCCCCCCCACCGGCACTCAGCAGCTCAGCCATTCTCTGGGACCTGTTTCTGGAACCTGTAGCTGACCCTTCCTTCTAAATCCTTCCCCAATCCTTGGAAGAGCTCAAACCAGCAGACTGATTTGCTGAGAATAGATTTGTGCAGTGGCCTGGGTGCCGGAGACCAAGTCAGTAAGATCATTTCCAGAGTTTACTCAATCAGTCAACTGCATGACGGCTTGTTTTAATGAATACTCCTCCTGAATAGATAAGACTATTCTTGCTACTTCTTTATGAATACATATATGTATATCAGCTCCCTGTCAATAAGCAGGGAATACAGTCCTTTCTTTTCAGCAGAATTTTAAGGAGAGTTGAATTTCTCCAAAATCTAGGAACCATGAGATTATTTCTGTATTTCATGAATATTTTATGTTTGTTCCCAACCCCTCCAACTATTTTATTATGAAAATTGCCAAAAATAACAGAAACATTGAAAGAATAGCCCAAGGAGCATCCTCCTCTCCACCCTGGGATTCAGCGATTGGTGACATCCTCTTTGTTTCGTGTATACAGTAAGCTGTGCTATAACATCACGTAGGAGTTCCTAAAAATTGCCATGCTATACAGAATTATCACATGGTGAAAATCACAGGGTGTATGGAGAAAATGGAATTTGGATACCACACTTGAAAAGATTGTCAGCAACACAAACAGATCAGAATGTAATGCAACAGCATGGTCTCACACACATTAAAGGGTTAGGAAATATGCAAATACTACAATTAGGTACAACACTTTTTTGTGGGGTCAAATTTTGTGGGTTGTTTACAAGGAGTGGAAGGAAAGACATCTGAAACATGACAGAAAGTCCGTCTCCCAAATAGATATGAGTATCCTTCCTAACAAGGGGCAAGAGGAAGCCAGCTGCCTTTGAGGTGTGTGTGTGCATTTTGTGCAAGCTGTTTTGTGCAAGGTTGTGACTTTCTGCACTTTGTATTTCACTTGCGTGTCCCGCTATTGCAACTGCACATAAGCAAATGTGAAATTTGCATTATGTTCAAATCACGCCCTAAGATATCAGTGCGCCTGGAAAAAATCATGTTTTCAAAACAAGCAGCCTAGTAGAACTGACCATGTAGATGTCAACAGAACTTTTTCTGGTCTGAGTCATTTAACAATTGCAGATAATACACTGCTTCACTACTAAATATTTCAATGAGAATCACCAAGATATGAGTTCATTATCCTAGGTAACCACATCACACTTCAAAAATAACAATGATGCATTAGTATCATCTGATATGCCATATTCAAATTCTTTCAAATGTCTCTTTTTGATAGTTAGCCTTTTTTTCAAGTGAAGTTCCAATCAAGCCTCTCATACTATGTTAGTATTTCATGTCCTTTAGTGTCCAGTTTTCCTACTCAGCACCCCATTTTTAAAAATCACATTGACTTTTGGAGGGCAGGGGAAGCACCAGGGATTGAACCCAGGGGCACATAACCCCTGAGCTACATCCACAGCCTTTTTTACTTTTTTTTTTTTTATTTTGAGACAGAGTCTCACTAAGTTGCCCAGGCTGGCCTTGAACTTGCAGTCCTCCTGCCTCAGCCTCCCGTGTTGCTGGGATTACAGGCAGGTGCCACCATGCCTGGCACAACATTGACTTTTAAAGACAGCAGACCAAAGTCCGATCCCACAATCTGACTTTGTCTAATTACTTCCAATATCTTGCTGAACAAGAATATAATTGAAAGGTATTTGCCATAAAATAAGTCTAGTGAAATAAGTAAATTTGATAAGTCGGGAAAAAATTATTCGCCGAATTGCTGAGATTTTGGAGGGAGAACTTGTTTGGGAAGGTCCTCAAATATACCCTGGTGTGAGAAAGAAACTGGCTCAAGCCAATACAAGCACGCATCCCTTAAATCCCCACTTCTCACCTGTTCTGACAGTCTATCCCAGTGGAGGGAATGGGAGGAATTTGAGGATTGACAAGGAAAGCAAGATATGACCACTAGATGGCAGTAGCATGCAGCTTTGGCGGGTGTGTGCACAGGGAATGTCCCATAGGGAACCAGGATAAGGGTTCACTTTTCAGGAGGGCAGGAGGGCAAGGGAACTCCTCCCAGAGAGGAAGGAGTAGAGTCCCCAGGTCAGAGCACTCTGAAGGGGAACAGCATTTTAGGGTGTGGATAGCCATAGAATTTACCTTTTTGATAGCAAGGAGATGTTGGTTTGGTTTCATAGAGTATGCCAGGAAAGCAGGTTCTGAATGGCTAAAATGTGCTTCTTTGGGCTATGCTTGAAACAACAGGACATGTAAAAATTTGAGACTGGTACTGGTGAGCTTTTGAGTGAATGGATCCCAGCCTGCCGTGAAGAAGTAAAAAATCTAGGGACTAAAATACAGGCATCATCTTCGACTCTTATGAAACACTGGTTTTGTGTGTGGCTGGAGCTGCAGGCCATGTGCAATGGGACAGAGCTTCCCCCACTCCCACCTCCCTCCACCTCCAACAGGGATCCACACCCAATAGTGCTGCAGATGCACGGTCCCTCCCTCGCATCTCCAAGACCAGCTGAGCAGGCAGGGCTGTGTCCCTGCAGCCCTCCGCCCGATATCTGGTCCAGGTCTGACCTAGGATGTGACGCCCCCCTCTGCTTCCTCCACTGCAGCGGCCAGCCCTGCCCTGCTGCCCTTCACCCTCAACTTCACCATCATCAACATGCCCTACATGGATGATATGCAGCCCGGCTCTCTGAGGTTCCAGTCCACAGAGACAACTCTGCAACATCTGGTGAGAGCCCCCAGCTGCCACCCTTCTTTTCTGATTTCCTCCCCACCCTCTTTGAGTCTCCCCTGTTCAATGTTGGAAGATTTAAAGGGTTCCGAAATTGGAATTGCCACAAAGCAAAAACAAAAAAAAAAATAGTTCTACTATATGATACCATTATACAACTCCTGGGTATATATCTGAAGGAAATAAAATCAGCTTACCCAAGAGATATCTGCAAGCCCATATTTATTGGGGCACTATTCACAGCAGCTCAGATATGGAATCTGCCTAGGTGTCCATCAACAGATGAATGGGCAATATTAAGCACATGTACATGTATACACATACATACCTAAGTATGTACACACACACAATGGAATGTTATTCACCCATAAAGAAGGATGAAATCCTGTCATTTGCAGCAACATGGATGGAACTAACAAATATGATGGAAAGAGAAATAGTCCAGACACAGAAAGATGAGTACACTGTTGTCTCCTGTATGTGGACACTAAACAGTCAACCTGAACATAGAACAGTGGTCACTAGAGGTTGGGAAGGGTGTGCATTTGGGGCCGGGGGGTGAGGGGTGGAGAGGTTGGATTTGGCCAGCGCCCGCTGTGTGCATGAATGGAAATACCACACTAAACCCCCTTAATGTGTACAATTAGCATGTACCAATCAAAAATGAAATATAATTTTAAAAAATAGTGGCTGAGGAGGAGCTCAGTCATAGAGTGCACACTTAGCATTTCATGGCCTGAAAATAAATAATTTTTAAATATTTTATTTTAAAATTGCAATTCCTTTTACATTCATCTTTTCCACTGACCCTCTCCTTCCTCATCAGCTCAAGCCCTTGTTCACCAACAGCAGCATCGCTTCACTCTACAACGGATGCAGACTGACCATGCTAAGGTGAGGTTCCCTTCTGTCTTGCCTTAGGAGATGAGGTAAGGCATGGGAAGGTTGCACTGGCCAGGACCAGGACCAGGTGAGACCAGGAAGGTCCCAAGGCACCAAATGTAGGAATGTGCTCACTTTGAGGTGCCAACTCTGCACATGCACGACCTGAGAGCACCCGAGACCTCCCAGGCCCCCCTCACCCTACTCCTGGTCCTGTGCACTCTCTGTAGACCATCTCAAATCCACTGTCAGACTTGCAAGACCTGAATAAGCTGTATGGCTTCCTGTTCACCTAGAGGAACAAGGACAGGGCACGTTAGGACCAACAGGGCCGTGTTTGCTGTTTCATTTTGAGAGAGCCCTTTTGATAGCCCAAGGGTTTTCATTCTTCTCAGCATCTCAGTGACAATTCATGTACAAGGAAACAAGGCCTCAGCAGTCCATAGATTTACCTTGCCTTAAAAATCTCATGTGCCCAAGGAGATCCAAGCTGTTCTACCCAGCTCCCAGGTCAACACACTCAAGGCAGCTCAAAGTCACACCTTCCTGCAAGGAGGGAGGGATGTCCATTCATGGTCCTCCCAGAAAAGATTCTAGTCATCAACCAAGCCTCATTTTCACCATATGCAATATTTCCAGGCAACATAACTAACATTGCACTTTGATCAAGCTCCTAATAGACCAGCACCAGAATCTGCTTTGCTCAAGGTCAATTCCATCCACTTGAGATACAAAGGCCCTATATCCTTGATCATGCTCTCTGGCAGCACAGTGATGAACCTTCTAGGTCCTCCCTTCAGGGCCCACTTTTCCTGCTGCCCCAATGAGACAGGAATGAAAGGTCTGTGGTCACTGAATGGAAAGTTCTGCTATACAGCGTCCCATGCTCAGATGGTCAGGCCCAGAAATTGGGCTGGATCCACTCTCCAAGAGTTGACTCATTTCTATTCAGAGCTGGTTGTTCATTCTCACCAGAGACTGTGGGAGCTTTGTACATATTTGTTTAATTAAGCAATTAATGAATATGCACCTGTGGTATACCCAGCACCAGAAATGGATATTTTTCATCACTTCTGAATCCCATGACATTCCAACCCCATGGTCAGGGCTTTATCCATGCAGTGCAGGTGGGAGAGTCGAAAGTCAAAGAAGCTTATGTGGATTTTTCAACAAGTGACAGAGCTGTTTAAACAGACTAAATGTCCACTCTGGTTCGTCATGGCTCAGAGATGCCCCTGCTCTTGAGGGCAGCTCATGCCTGGACCTGGAGGGCAGATTAGCAGGCCTCCACATCCAACTGGGCTAAGAGAAAGATGTCCAACCAAGGATGCCCTTCTGTCCCATTCCACCCCTATGTCCTTACCTCTCCAGGCCTGAGAAAGGTGGGACAGCCACTGGAGTGGACATCATCTGCACCTATCATCCTGATCCTGCTGGCCTGGTGCTGGACAGGGAGCAGCTCTATTGGGAGCTGAGCCGCTTGACCCATGGTGTCACCCGACTTGGCTCCTACATCCTGGACAGAGACCACCTTTATGTCAATGGTAAGCATCTCACAGTGATGAGGTCTCCTCTGTCACCCTAGGGGCCAGGAGACCCACTATGACCACTCAGCTCTGACAAGAGGGCACATCAAATCCATCTGCTTCTGGATTTCTCTCTCTCCTCCTTCCCTCATGAGATTCCCCTTCCTCACCAAGGGCTAAGTCACACACAGACAGAGGTGGACAGTCAGAGAAAGGCTGTAGGAAGTACCACCCATGGTCTAGAAGGGAAGCAACCTCCTGACCAGAGTCATTCTGATGATCTTCTTCTACCAATGGTCCAGCCCTCCATCCTTCCACCTCATTCTTTCCACTCTCTGCAGGTTACACCAGGCCAATCTTGACCTCCACCCGTGCTGGTAAGTGTTCAGACCCTCCATGGCCCCACGCCCTCGTGGGGGGCAGCTGGTCACTTCCTGCAAAGTCTAGGTCCTCGTGGAGGAAGGAAGTCTCAGGACCCTGGTCAGCCCCACTCCCAGCTCTCCTCTGTGACTCAGGCTGGGCCTCAAGGCCCCTCTTTCTGGCACGTCCAGTGTGATGAAGCAGCATCGCACTCATTTCTCATGCTTCCTCCTCAGCTGCTGTGACTTCCACACTCTCCTTGGGAACCTCTGCCACTTCCGCCATAGGTAGGAGCCTTGTCTCCACGTCTGCCTTCCCCCTGCTTACAGTCTTTAAGCTGAGCAATGAGAAGAGCTAATAAAAATGCACAGGGGGTCAAGGCAAGGGCAAGTGGCAGGGAAGATGAGTCTTCGAGGCTATGCCCTTTTCACAGAGCAGCTCAGTTCAATCCCTGGATTTGGAGAGCTCTGTGACATCAGATTTTCAGCCCCAGCCTGAGGCATTGGAGCCTTTGAAATCCAAGCTTTGCTCTCTGTTAAAGTGTTGGATCAGTTAGCTTTGACTGCAAATCAAATGGCCCTGATATCTAGTGGAACAGGCAACCATTTACTACTGCTCTCGTACGCAGGTCCACCAGGCAGGTCCTCTGGGCAGTTCCTAGCTCGACTAGAAGCTCCACTAGGCTTTCCTACGTGTGCACAGTCACCTGCAGATCAGTTCAGTGCCCCTGTTTCTGGAGGATCCCAAGCCAACTCCAACTTGTTTGTATGGGGGTTGTAGGATTCCTTGCAGCAGGAGATAGCGAGGCCCAGTGCAGAGTGCTTTCTAAGCCTCTGTTTGCATGACATTGCCCTCACCCCACTGGCCAAAGTAAGGTGTAGGCAAGCCAGATTCAAGAGGTGGAGAAATAGCCTCCCACCTCTTTGTGGAATGGGCTGCAACACCCCATTGCAAGGATATAGATGCAGGGGGGTGAAGGAATTGTGGCTGTTTATACAATCTATCTCAGGCCACTTTCCAGGGACCAACTCATGGCCATGTTGTCTATCCTCAGGTCTTAGGGGTCCCAGGTTTACCCTCTATTAGGATGAAATTGAAATAGTCCAAGCCAACCTAGGATTAACCCTCGAAGGGCAGAGGCTAAAAGAATCAATAATGAAAGCAGACATAAATAACAAAGCAACAACAGTAGCCCTCCTGGTTGTTGACCACATCTCAAGGACCAGATTTTGCATGTATGATCTTACTCCAGCCATCAGGTAGACACTACTGGGTTTCCATTTAAGTGAGGCACAAACTGGGTCTTGAGGAAATCAGTGATTTCTGAGGTCACACAGCCAGCAGGTGGGTCAAACCTGAGTCATTCAAAGTCAAGTGCCTGAGTTTCTGCCCTAAAATAGCGTGTGGTCTTGGGGAAGTGATTTAAACTTTTTGAATGTCATTTTTATCCTCTGGCAGTTAGGAGTAAGTGATAGGACTCACCTCCAGGGATTGTGTGAGATAATACATGAGATATTGGATGGAGAAAGTTCAGCACCAAGGGTGGCAGAAAGCAAGCCCTACCTGATATATTACTGAATTGTTGTTGCTGCTACTTCTCATTTTCATTGTTGGTAGTGGTGGTGGTGGTGGTGTCTTTCAAAATAAAGTTTCCTGTTGGAGGAGAGAGATTCTGATCTCTTATCCCACATGTGAATACACTGGGTTCCAGGGATATGGACCCCCAAAGCTACTGCAAGCATAACTCAGGACTTAACTTCTCCCCCAATCTCACAGCAGCCTCCAGCACCACTATGGCGTCATTCAGCCTTAATTTCACCATCACTAACCTGCTTTACGTGGAGGACATGCAGCTCCCAGGCTCTGTGAAGTTCAGCAAAACAGAGAAGGTTCTGCAGAAGCTGGTGAGAGACCCACCCACTTCCTGTTGCCCCGCCCATCCACCCCGGCCCCGCCCATTTCTCATAGCCCCACCCACTCACTGCAGCCCCGCCCACTCAGGGCTTCCATTTTCTTCCTCTTTTCACAGCTCAGGACCTTGTTCCAGAACACCAGTGTCGGCTCACTGTACTCTGGCTGCAGACTGATCTCGCTCAGGTAAAATCTCCCAGGGATGACCAGGGAGACATGGTGCAGATGCATGATTCTGTAGGAGTAGGTCCTCACTTTGGCCTTGTCCCTTTCCTGGGAGACTCACATCTCCTTAGGTTCCTATTCCCCAGCCACGAGGGCCACTGTCTGGACCTTCCCATCCTCTGAACCTCAAATATCCTGGGTATTTCCTGGGAACAAAATGAGGAAACAAGGCAACTTGGAAATAAGAACCAAACTTCTTTACAAAGGAGACACCTGAGCACATAAATATAGTCCACAACATCTGTCTTTCCCTGAAGGTTAACACACAATGAGCATTTAGTATGTGCTGGACACTGGGGTGAAGGGTTGGGGGTTTTGCAACATTGGCACTATTGAGATTCTGAACCACTTCATTCCTATTGTGGGTGACTGTCCTCTGCCTTGTAGGGTGCCGAGCAGTATCTGGCCTCTGAATTGCTAGCTAGATGCCTGTTGGACCCCAACCTCTCCCCACCCCACAGTTGTGACAACCAAAAATGTCCCCCAAGGATACAAGTTGCCCATGGTTTAGAAGCTCTAGATTAAATCCCTGACATCATTTACCTGAAGTCTTTCAACTTTGTGACAATTATCCCAGCTTCACAAACGAAAAAACAAGGCACAGAGGAGTTAAGGAACTTATCCCGGAGCTAAGGACCTGCCAAGCAGTGGACCAGGATTCAAGTGTAGCGGAAGTGTGTGCTTCTCCCATGGTGCTGCCCCGCAGCCTCCCTGGGAAGAGCCTCAGCCCTTCACCTCCCTTCCCTGGGAGCCCAGCTTCAGGTCCCTGCCTGCTTCCAGGGAAGACATGGGGGACATGACCGGCACCAGTGATGAAGGCTTGTGAGCATGCGAGTCAGCTCCACTCCAGGGTCCCCAGGGAGGGTTCAGCCTCCGTGACCAACTCTCCCCAGAAAACCCTCAGTGTCCTTGAAAATAAACCATGAGAGAAGAGATCCTCCCCATATTGCTACAGCAGCGGGGGAAAGAATGACGGTGACTTTCTTGGGGTCTGGGCTGAGGATGCTGAGAAGGGGCCGCTTTGCTCCCCTGGCCTGGAGTTCCACATGTTTTCTTCCCGCCCACCAGTTTGATGGACTAAGGTCTCTCTGCTCAGTCCTGAAAACTCAGTAGAAGCCAAAGCATAGTCTTCTGCCCTCAAGGAGACTCATGAGCAGCAATAATCATGGGAAACAACTTATGGTAATTACATTTGTGACATTTATAGTCATTATGGCAGTGACACATTCATTGTCCAGGATGCACTGCAAACTCTTCAGAGCCATTATTTACACCAACAGCTTTAATCCTCAGAACGCACATCAGTACCACTGTTATTATATTCTGCCCATCTGGTGGATGACGAACAGCTCCAGAGAGACTGTTGAAGTACAGGGAGACAGGGAAGGGTAGTGAGCCAAGGAGGAAATGAGCTGGAAGCTCTTGCCTGGGGAGGGTAAGGTGATGCCAGAGGCAGAGTAGAAACCCTGCCCTGCAGGAGGGCCCGGCGGGCAGCAGGGCACACTGTGGGTGTGCTTAGATTCCCAGCAGCAGGACGTTGGGAATTCACCCCCCAGGGGACAGATTCATGGAAGGAGATCAGCAAATGCCTAAGAAGAAAAGATTTGCACTTGGAGTGAGAATTAACTGTCCTGGTGAGAATAAAGTCCAGGGCACTGGAGAGGCCTGGATTCAGGAGGTGAAATGGAAGGGTGTTCCCATGAAAAGAAGGAGCCAGCATCCTGGGCATCAGATGGTCCTATTGTCTCTATTCCTGGGCCCCTCCTTCCACAGGCTGAGAAAAACCAAGGAGCCATCAGATCATCCAAATCTGGCTGCTCACCTCTGTATCAGACCTCTCATTTCCTCATGCCACTTCCTGTCCCAGCCCCAGTCTCCAAGCATCCTTCCTTGCCAATCCATTCATGTTTATCCCCCCACCATTCCCAGGCCAAAGAATGACGGAACCGCCACAAGAGTAGATGTGCTCTGCACCCACCACCAGAAACCAGGAAGCCCCGAGCTGGACAGAGAGCAGCTGTACTGGGAGCTGAACCTACTCACCCAAGGGGTCACTCAGCTGGGCAGCTACACTCTGGACCAGAACAGTCTCTACGTCAATGGTGAGCAGCAGCATCCCTGCCCTGCTGCAGGTGGAGCCCGCAGCCTCCCCTCCAAGCCTCCTCACTCTTCTTCCCTCTGGCTCTCTGCAGGCTATACCCACCGGACTGCAATTACCACCACCAGTGGTGAGTAGTCAGTGGCCCTCAGCAGCCCCCCAGCCACAGCCAGGGAAGAAAGCACCAGGCCCTGACCACATCACCAGCAGTCCAGGAAGGAAGAAGTTGGGGTCACAGGCTGGGAAGTCCTTGCAATCATACTATCACCACCGTGTCATGGGACACTTCTGGCCATATTTCCTTGGAAACAGAGAAATGCCACTGAATGATAATTGGGTGGATGGATAAAAGAAATAATGGAACAACTCACTAGAATGACTGGAAGTAGGATGTCACAGTGTAAACTGTTGTGACTTCCACATGTTCCCTCCTTACACGCAGTATGTGATGATCGAGCATAGGCCACACTGATTGATTCAGGCATGAGGCCCGCAGGACCTCTTCACTGCTGTAGTCCCCAGTGTGATGGTCACTGACGTCAGGTCTGTGGCCACCAACCTGCCTGCCTGCTCTATCCCCCCCAGGCCTGACTCAGAGTGGGCTCTCCCCTCCCCCCCGCCCTACTGAAGTGACAGTACTGGCCCTGGAGTCCTTCACCATCAACTTCACCATCACCAACCTGCAGTACAAGGAGGACATGCAGCCCCCAGGGTCCTTGACATTCAACATCACAGAGAGGGCCCTGCAGCTCCAGGTGAGAGCATCCAGCCCGGCCACTCCACTCAATCATGCCCAGTCACTCCTGCTCCACCCACTGGTCATTCCCCTCTCCCCAACCCTAAGTCTCATCCACTGAGGACAGACCCTGCCAAGATGAGCGTTGAGCCAGCACATCTCCTAATCTCTTCCTCTCTCTTCCATAGCTAGGGCCCTTGTTCAAACACACCAGCGTGGGCCCCCTCTACTCTGACTTCAAAGTGACTTTGCTCAGGTGAGACCTTAGAGCAGCAACCAACAGCTGCCCCAAGTGGTCCCAAACCTGGGAGTTGGGTCATCTTCCTCCTGCTCTCCCTTTGAACACCCTCGGGTATTTCTGCGTCCTCTGGGTCATGCTGCAGGCTCATATGAAGGCGTTGACTCCAGCACAAAGATGTCTCCTGACCCTACCACCTTCCCCTCATAAGTCCTGAAATTCTGCAGATTCTGTAGCTGGATCGGACCCCAGCCGGTCATATTTTCTGAATTCAGACTCCCTCGCACCATTCCCCGGGATGGGCGATCACTTGAGGCTTTCAACTCTGCCTGAAATTCCTCTTTCAGACTGCTTGCTTCAGGCCCAGCTCTAGACTCCACCTGTCTCTGGTCCGAGCACAGCAGGCCCCTGTCTTGAGAATCAGGTTTCTGCCTCCTCATGTAACATGCCTCCCCACCACCTCCTGTCACAGTCAGAGTGGCTAGAGGTCAGCGCACTCAGAGAATTGGGTCTCCTGTTTCACCTCCCTCTCAGGCTTCTCATGTCTGTGTGCCCCTTCCTGTCCTGTCCCCAAGAACCAAAGAAGAGCCATTTATGATCATTCCTCTCCCCCCTCCTTTCTAGACCCAGGAAAGATGGGTTGGCCACCAGGGTGGACGCAGTCTGCACCTACCGTCCTGACCCCACAGGCCCCAAGCTGGACATAAAGCAGCTGTACTGGGAGCTGAGCCAGCTGACCCATGGCATCACCCAGCTGGGCCCCTACACCCTGGACCAGAACAGTCTCTACATCAATGGTGAGCAGCGGCCATCTGTTTTGCTGTATCTGTGCCGGCGTTGTTCCTTATCAACTCATCGTTCCCATCCTCTCTCCCTCTCCCTGTCCTGCTGCAGGTTACACCCAGCAGACTACAGTAACTCCTCCCAGTGGTGAGTCCCCAGTGACCTGCCAGAAATCCTCGACCTCCAGGGAGGCAAGCAGCAGACCCCTGCCCACACTCCAGCTGTCAGGGAGGGTAGGAGCCAGGTCACAGGCTAGAAAGCCAGTGTGACAGGTGGCAGCTGTAATCACCTCGTGTTGTTGCCTGGACACACCAAGGTCATTAACGGTGGTCTAGGTGGATGAGCAGACAAAAGTAGGTGCAGAATCTGATGGAAAAAGATGAGTCCATGACAAATTGTTTCACAAGAGCTTTGTAGCTTCCAGATGGTTCCCTCATGGCCCTCATCAGTGTGTGATGATCAAGGATTGACCATGACTGATTTAGGCATTGGGTCCCAAGAACTCCCATTCCTTGCTGTATTCTCAAATGGGAGGGTCCCTGATATAAGGGGTGTGACCACAGACCCTGCCTGCCCCCTCTGTCCATCCCAGACCTGACTCAGGGGCTTCTTCTCTCCCTCCCCTGCTGCAGCCTCAGGACCTCCCCTGGAGTCCTTCACCCTCAACTTCACCATCACCAACCTGCGCTATGAGGAGGACATGCAGCCCCCAGGGTCCTGGATATTCAACAGCACTGAGAAGACCCTGCAGCAGCTGGTGAGCACAGTGTCTGTCCCATCTTGTCCTGCCCCCTGGTGCCAGCCTGCCTGTGTTCCACCCTCTGATGCAAGTGTATCACCCGTGGTCACCACACCCACCAACAATGCCATTGCCCCATCCCAGCTCACCTACTCTCCTCTCTCTCTCCTCCACAGCTCAAGCCCTTGTTCAGGAACACCAGCGTGGGCCCCCTGTACTCTGGCTGCAGACTGACTTTGCTCAGGTGAGACCTTAGTGTAGCTGGTGCTCCCAGCCCCAGGCAGCTTGGTTGCTTCCCTCCTGCTCTCCACCCTTCCTGTCCTCGGCGCAGGTGAATTTCAGAGGCATTGGTTCCAGCACCCAGGCCTCCCTTAATCCTTCCCCTTGCCTGCAGCCTGTCTGAAATTCCAGAGTCCATCAGCAGCCTTGGCCCCTCCTTCCCTCCCTCTCTCTCTTTTGCAGGAAGAGCATTGCCTTTAGATGATGGATTCTGTCACCAGGACTTATCTTGAGGCAAACACACTTTCTCCATTGTTTTGATCCCCAATTCTATTCTTCACCTGTCTCAGCTATGAGTCTCCTGTCCCCAAGACAGGAAGTTGCATATTTCAGTTTCAAAATCCAGTATCAATTTTCCCACCTGCCAGCCCTTCTCCCAGTGCCCTCAGAGAATCTGTATCTGGCTTCTCAGGCTTCTTCTGGCCTTCTCATTTCCTCTGTTACTTTCTCCCCTGGGTAACAGTATTCCTGGACCCCTTCCTGAAAATGCACCCATTCTTCTTCCTCTCTCCTGCTTCCCCAGGTCCGAGAAGGAGGGCTCAGCCACCAGAGTGCATACAGTCTGCACCTATCATCCTGACCCCTTGGAACCCAAGCTGGACAGAGAGCAGCTGTACTGGGAGCTGAACCTGCTCACCCAAGGGGTCACTCAGCTGGGCAGCTACACCCTGGACCAGAACAGTCTCTGCGTCAATGGTGAGCAGCAGCATCCCTGCCCTGCTGCAGGTGGAGCCCACAGCCTCCCCTCCAAGCCTCCTCACTCTCCTTCCCTCTGGCTCTCTGCAGGCTACACTCACCGGACTGCAATTACCACCACCAGTGGTGAGTAGTCAGTGGCCCCAGCAGCCCCCCAGCCACAGCCAGGGAAGAAAGCACCAGGCCCTGACCACATCACCAGCAGTCCAGGAAGGAAGAAGTTGGGTCACAAGCTGGGACGTCCTTGCAATCATACTATCACCACCGTGTCATGGGACACTTCTGGCCATATTTCCTTGGAAATAGAGAAATGCCACTGAATGATAATTGGGTGGATAGATGAAAGAAAATAAATGAACAATTCAATAGAATTACTAGAAATAAAATATTAGATGTTCAACTGTCTCCTTAAGGCTTTGGAGCTTCCACATCGTCTCCTCCCTACCTGCAGGATTCAATGACTGAGTGTGGTCCACACTTGTGGCTCAGTACCTGAGTCCCAAGGACCCTCATCTATGGCTGTGGTCTCGGGAGAGATCGTTGCTGGTCTCAGACTGTGGCCACAGACCCTGCCTGGCCCCTCTGTCCATCCCAGACCTGACTCAGGGGCCTCTCCTCTCCCTCCCCCGCTGCAGCCTCAGGACCTCCCCTGGAGTCCTTCACCCTCAACTTCACCATCACCAACCTGCGCTATGAGGAGGACATGCAGCCCCCAGGCTCCTTGACATTCAACACCACAGAGAAGGTCCTGAAGCAGCTGGTGAGCACAGTGCCTACCCCACTCTTGTCCTGCCCCTGGTGCCAGCCCTGTCTTACTGTCCCACCCTTGATGCAAGTATCATCCATGATATCACCACACCCACCAAAGACGCCATTGCCCCTGCCTCCCAACTCACCAACTCTCCTCTCTCCTTCACAGCTCAGGTCCTTGCTCAAGAACACCAGCATCGGTCACCTGTGCTCTCGCTGCAAGCTGAGTTTGCTCAGGTGAGAGCTTCCAGTACCAGCCCATGACTTCCCCAAGTGCTCCCAGGCTCAGAGATTTGGTTAGGTTCCTTCCTTCACTCCCTCTGCCTGTCTTCAGTAGAGATGGAATTCAGGAGGTGGTGGCTCCAATACCAAGAGTGTCCTTGAACTACGACTTTGCCCCTCAGCTCTCCCCAGATTTTGTAGAATTCATCAGCCATATTGGACACCCCCCTGATGGTCATGCTTCTGGAATCTCACTCTCTGCTCCCTTTACCAATGAGGGTATTTTCTCTGGGTGTCAAATTTCTGTCCCAGGGTGAAAGGTAACTTGCATTCTCAGCTCTTCACCTGTCTCAAGCGTCTGTGCTCCTGCCCTCGTGCTGTGGAATGCTCGAGTCTTGCCATTTAATAAAGACTCCTGAGTCCATGATCTGCTCACAGTGTCCCTCAGAAGATCTGAGTCTGGCTTCTCTCTTCTGTACCGGAATTGTCATTGCCTCTGGCTGCTTCCTCACCTACTCCCACCAACCTCAGGACCCCTTCCTGGGTCGTCGACTTATTGTCATCTTCCTTGCTCTTCCCAGGCCTGAGAAGGATGGAGCTGCCACCAGAGTAGATGCTGCCTGCACCTACTACCCCAGCCATGCAAGTTCTGGGCTGGACAGAAAGCAGTTGTATGCAGAACTGAGCCAGCTCACTGGGGGCATCTCCCAGCTGGGGCCCTACACCCTGGATGGGGACAGTCTCTACGTTAATGGTGAGGGACTGCCATCTTTCAGTGCATATCAGCAGTTTCTGCATGCTTCCTCTCTTCACCCTGATGCCCTCCCCTTCTGACTCTTTCTCCTTCTACCTATACAGGTTATACCCACCAGAGCTTGACCACTACCTCCAGCAGTGAGTATTCTGGGCTTCAGAATTCTCAGTCCTGCAAGCCATTTCTGTCTGGTCCAAGCCCTTAGAGGGCAGGACTCCTTGCCTCCACTCCCAACCCCAGCCCCCTCCAACCCTGTATGTACAGGGACCTATACCCCCTAGTTCCCAGACCTAGGCACCTCCTCCGTAGCATCTCCAGGATGCTGGAGTCCCCCACCCAAGCACCTGGGATGTGCTTCCTGGCTTCTGCAGTTGGAGCATCCACTCAGTGGTGAAGGGCCATGCGGGATCCGGGTTCTCCTTCCCTGCTGCGGCAATCCTAAGCCTAGTCAGCTTCTGTCTGGGACTTTAAGCACAGCTTCTGTCTCTCTGGGGTTAGGAGTGGACCTTGAGCCTTTCCAGGTGAGGGCTCTGTCTTCATTTTAATGAATCACAGCTGTGGTCTCCAATGGCCAACTGCTCCGTGTGTTCACGGGTTACTCCCATCCTTCCTCGAGCGCCATTCCCCCATAGTGAGTTGTCCAGGTCCCTGTGTTGCACCCTCCCCCCAAAAAATAGGAGCTCCTTGACCAGCCAGCCTCTCCCCTGATTACCCACTCTTTGGATGGGGAAGAGTCCAGAGGAGATGCATGGGAATGGGGACTGAATCAGGGGTGGCAGAGTCGCCTGCCCCCTACACACACATCCCCAAGGAGGATGCCCGACTCAGACTGAATGGGGCGTAGGAAAGGCGCGAATTCCTCCCCTGCAATCACCACTGCAGGCACAGTGCCCTTAAAGAGGTAGCATATTTTGGATCCCATCCCTGGCCTTCTTCCCTCCACTGCCATGACCATCACATCCTTCTCAGCACCCTCTCTGGCTCTACCTGCCACAGCCAAGCCCACAGGTAGGAAGGGGGTGTCTCCAGGATGCAAGCGCTTCTTTGCTCTAGTACAATTAGTACCGACACATTTGCACCTAATCATGTCTCTCATGGCTCGCTTGCCCTCCACGAGGAACTCATCACTTCTGTGGATCCCAGGGACCATCTAGGTGCTCAGGATCCAAATTCTGGGTGAGGCCCATGTGACACAGAGGTTACTGATCTCTGTCCATCTCGCCTCCTGGACATCACACAGGCCCCTTGGTCTCTCAAAGCCTTATAAGAAGGTCCCCCAAACCTCCTTCTCCATCCCCAAAGGCAAAGGCAGAAAGCCTTCCTGCTGCTCACCTCCACAGCAAATCTAACCTCTCCTCCCTCCAGGGCCTCTCCAGTCCTTCCTTTCTCTGCATCGCTCAGACTTTATTCAGGACACCAGCATCGTTTCCCTCTGATGAGGACAGCAGCCTCCATTCCACTTCCGGTTGCCCTCCATTCCACAGCTGCCACATCCCTCCTGAAGTACTTTGTCTACTCAATTCCTGTCAATCTTTGGATGACTGTCCTTGGTCTACAAGTCACATGCAAATTCATGTTTTGCAGAGTCATTCTTTCCCCTCTGGGGCTCCGAGGGTCCCTCCATTCTTACGTCCATACTTCCTTGCTCTGTCATGAGGGGACTTCAGGTTCCTTGTGCATGGCCTGCTCTCTCCTCTGCCCAGTCTTTCCCAGGCTGCTGCTCCTTCCTGGAGTCCTCACTCCACCTGTTCAAGCTGCTAACCTCTCATCCATGCTTTTGGTCACACCCAAAATGGTGCTTTCTCTGGAAAGCTCTCTTTAGTCATTGCTTGGTGGCCCTCCTGGACGTTCATGGCCTCTGTCCCACCAGCTCACTGAAAGCATAACGGTCTGGTCACTTCACAGGCCACAACACTGGGAGACTATGACTCATTCGTCTTTGGATCCACAGAGCCCATCTGACAACTTTGCACACATTAGGCACTCAATAAATTCTCCCTGAATGAACCAAGGTTCCTGAAGTCTTAGGAGTTCCACAGGGTCCCTGCTTCAGTTGGGGCAGCCTACAGCAAATGCCCCGCGGTTGGGACTGGAGGCAGCCTTGGTCATTACTGCATCGAGACACCATCCTCTTCCTCCACCACTGCAGGCAATGGCTCTACAGTGGTACCCATCACCCTCAACTTCACCATCACCAACCTGCAATTCACGGAAGACATGGGGCATCCGGGTTCCTTGAAGTTCAGCTTCACCGAGACGATCCTGGAGCGCCAAGTGAGGGCCTCCCCACGGCCGCCCCAGCCCCACCTCCCCCTGCCTGCACGGCCCCCGCAGCCATCCTCACTGACCTCCTTCTCTTTTCCCACCAGCTGGGGACCTTGCTCAACAAGACCAGCGTGGGCCCCCTCTTCACCGGCTGCAGGCTGGCCTCACTCAGGTGAGGCCCCACATGGGGTGCTCCCTCAGGTGGACTGCACCTTAGGCACCAGCAGGGGGGTGCAGCACCCTAACACCGTCAGCACCCAGCACCTACCATGGTACTGCCACCCCTTCTTCCTGCCCCGGGGGAGCAAAGGCTGGAGCATCCGGTGACTTAGAAACAAAGAACTGTTTAGTGCACAAAATCCAGGTGACACTCTGCCTTCAGGGAGGGCTCTCTCAGAAGCAGGAGTCAGCCCCACATCCTGTCTGCACATTCTACTCGAGATGTGTTGGGTCCCCAGTGTCAGGAGACCGTCTCAGATGAGATGCACTCAGAAGCAGCCCCGGTGGCCTTCCCCCTCCACACCCAGATTGCTCAAGACCCTCCTCAGTATTCCACACCCTGTGTCCTTCCTTCTCCAGGCTTGAGCAGGGTGGAGCCTCCACGGGAGTGGACATGATCTGCACCTTGCGCTCTTACCCCATGGACCCTGGGCTGGACAGAGAGAGGCTGTACTGGGAGCTGAGTCACGAGACCCACGGCATCACCCAACTGGGTTCCTACACTTTGGACAGAAACAGTCTCTACATCAATGGTGAGGGGCCAACTCTCGGCTGTGTTCCCTCTCCCTGTTGGAGTTGGCTTTTCCCAAAGCTCCAGAGGAAGCTTCCTTCTCGCTAGGGAGAACCTCGACCCATCTTTATCTCCTTCTGGGTCTGGGTTCCATCTTCTTGGGATGAATCAGAACCATCATAAGGTCAATGACCAGGTCCAGCCACCTGCAATCCTGCCACCCGATTACCCTCTCCCTGAACATCCCTCCACTGACTCTTTTCCTCTGCTTTGACCCAAAAAGAGTTCCCAAACCCTCTTTTATCCTTAATCTTCTGTGTCCCCAGCTGTCCCTCAGCTTTGCTTCACCTCTCTGTGCAGGTTACACCTTTGGAGCCTCAGCCCTGACCCCTACCAGTGAGTACTCCTGGCCCGGTTCAGGGTGTCAGCTTTGGGTTGGGTCCCCCCACTCCCCCCTCTCCTCAGGGAGGGAGACACCAACTCCCACCTTCTCTCTCTCCTGGACTGTAGCAGTGTCCCAGCCCAGGGGAGGTGGGCTCACCTGGACACATTCCCCCACATTCTGACCCTCTTAATTTCCCACAAACCCACCCTTCCTGCTGTTAAAAGGTAAACTGAGGCATGATTTAAAAGTTCAAAGAGATTATTTGAGCAAGTAGCAACTCATGAAGCAGGAAGCAGCAAAATGAAGGAGGTCCAGGGTTCTCCACCAGGACCCAGGACGGGGACCCTTGGGAGCCCCCCAGGACACAGGCCGTCCCCACCTGGCCCACGCCACCCCATCAGCCACTGTCCTCCCTGCAAACTTTCCCTCTCTGCCCACCTGCCATAGCTGGGGAGGTCAGCAAGGAGCCCTTCACCCTGAACTTCACCCTCCGCAACCTGCGCTACTCGGCTGACATGGGCCTCCCCAGCTCCCCCAAGTTCAACATCACAGACACCCTCATGCAGCACCTGGTAAGTGGCCTTCTCCCCTCCACCCATCCTGGCCCTCTGAGGGCAGCACCTGCCTGTGCTGGCTCTGACCACCACGCCTCCCTCCTTCCTCTCCAGCTCCTCCGTTTGTTCCAGAGGAGCAGCCTGGGGGCCCAGTACAGAGGCTGCAAGGTCACCGCCCTAAGGTGAGAAGCAGCCCTTCCCTCCTCCACCCGCCGCCAAAGGCCTTGCCCCTGAGCTGGGGTGAGCTATTTTTTTCTCTGCTTGGACGTTTAAATTCTTTACTGTATGACAACTTCATTTTTGACATACAAAAATCGTGCATATTGTGTCCAACTTGATGTTTTGATCTCCATCATGAAACGATGACCACCTTCCCACTCATCCAGGTCTCTGTACACGGTTACCATTTGTTACCTTTGACCACTATCACCTTATCCTGTCCCCACAGCCCCTGGCAGCCCTCCTCTCACTGTCATCTCAATTTCGATGAGTTTCTTCTGGAGCGCATGTTTGAGGAACATGGTGCTGCTTTTCCCCCTGAGTCTCTTATCTCCCTTAGCGCAGTGTCCTCCAGCTGCCTTCATGGTGTCTCCCACTATCCCACCGTAGTGTGTGGACTGCACTTTCACTGCTGTGCTTGGAGCTCATCCAGGTTGTTTCCATATCCTGGCTGTTGTGGATAGTGCTGGGATGAGCTGGGGATGAGCTGGGGAGTGCAGACACACACACACACACACACACACACACACACACACACACAGGTCTGCACGCAGCGCTGAGTAGAATCTCGTTGATCAAGGTGACAAAGGAGACAGACGTGCTTTGAAGGCAGAGATGCCGCACCTTTCGTTCACCACAGTCACCCATGGGACACCTGCAGGCCCGAGCAAAGGGTGGGTGGGTGTTCCCTAGGCAACCATTGTCGTCCTGCCGCGCAGGTCAGAGGTGTCCTCCAGAGCAGAGCTAGTGGGAGGCTAACAATGCATTTCCCCGCGGTGTGACCTCCAAACCAGTGACTTTGAGTCAACAAAGAACAGGGAAGCAGAGGATTGGGGCTTTCCCTGTACCATAGTCACAGTCCTGTGCTGCCACCACCAGACCTGTTCCCAAAACCTGTCACCCTAAGGAGAAGCTGCCCCAACTAAGCAGTCATTCTGACTCCCTGGGTTGGTGTGCATACTGTTGGTGTTTACTAAGTACTCTCCCATTCGTCTTTGGGTTCAAGTGATAGTTCCTCTGAGCCAGGTAGAGGCACCAAAGTGATAAGGCAGACGCTATCCCTGTCCTCATCCAGAGAAGAGGGACAGGTATTAATTAGAAAGATAAATAGCTAAGGAAAGTGATTCGAGTGTGGTCAGGTGATGTGGAGCATTAACTACAGAGTGAGGGTGACTTCTGAGGGTGCCCAAACGGCCACAGAAACTTCCAGGTGAAGAGAACAGCATGGGCAAAGGTCCTGGGTGAGAACAAGCTTGGCATGCTCAGTGAAGAGCAAAGAGGCCAGTGTGGCTGCAGCAGACTGCCAGAGGGGAAAAGGGAGACGGTGAGGTTCAGAACATTGTCAGGGTCTGTAGGAGACATTTTAAAAATTGTGATAAAATGCACATGAAATTTGCCATCTATATTAGTCAGCTTCATGTTCCTATAACAAAATACTTGAGGCAATTAACTTACAAAGACAAAAGGTTTCTTTTGGCTCATGGTTCTGTAAGTTCCAGTCTATGGGGTGGCCCCCCAAGTTTGAGCCACTGGTGAAGGACGCAGATCATCACAGGAGTGGGCGGCAGGGTAAACCATTTACAGCAGGCCAGGAACCAAAAAAAGATGATTGGTAGGGTCCCCCACTCTCCTTGGAGGGCACACCTGAGGACCTCCCAGAAGATCCCTCCTAAAGGTCTACAGCCCCTCCCAGTAGCGCCACCTGGTGACTCAGCCTGAGTACTGGGACTCTGGAGAACAGAGGTCTCCTTTGTTTAGAGTACAGTCCCGTAGTGTTAAACACCTTCACACCTTGCACAGCCCGCATCACCATCCAGCTCCAGAACTATTGCATCTTCCCACACAGAAAACTTCCCAAATGCTGTCTTTGTCCAATATTAACTCCCTGTCCCCCACCCCAACCCCTGAATCTTTCTTCCATCTCTTGAATTCAATGACTCCAGGGACCTCCTGTGAGCAGCAGCACACAGTATGAGACTTCTGCTGACTGTTTTATTTCATGACCATAAATGTTCTCATTCACGTTATAGCATGTCAGAATTTTCTCCCTTTTCAGGACCGAATAATATTTCATTTGTATGCAGATATCTCACTTTTCTTGTCCATTCATTGGAGTAGGCAGATGTGCTGGGTGGTGGGATTTTATATGACAACAGTGATCTAGACTGGTCCAGTTCCTACCCTCAGAAGGCCCTGTTTCTGGGAGAAACAGGGACAAACGATTTATGATCACATAGAGAGTGACCAGGGATGGGACCTGCAGGATCCAGAGGAGCCCTGTGCCCTGACGTCAGCCGGGTCTTGAAGAAGGAAGAAGGAGGGGTTGAGGAGAGAGGTGTCCAGACAGAAGTGGCCCAAGTGCAAAGCTCCTGAGATAAGAAAGCCTGGGTCTGTGGAGACGCGGTGAATTGCTGGGCAAGGCTGGAGTGCGGGCTGTGAGGTGCAGTGACCTCTCTCCACTGCAGTGGACAGGTGCCTGTTTGCCAGCATCCCCCAAAAGTTCCCCTCTCCCTCCCCAGGTCTGTGAAGAATGGTGCCCAAACACAGGTCGACCTCCTCTGCACCTACCAGCGGCCACCCGGAAGCCCAGGTCTGCCCACCCAGCAGGTGTTCCATGAGCTGAGTCGGCAGACCCGTGGCATCACCAGGCTGGGCCCCTACTCTCTGGACAAGGACCGCCTCTACCTCAATGGTGAGCAGCCCTCAGCCCACCACTGCAGCCCACGAGGGTACCAGTGCCAGGGTTCTAGGGGGGACTAGGGCTTTGAATCCTGCCTCCACGTCCAGCGCCCCACAGCCCCCTGCAAGCCAGTCCTCCATGAATCCCATTCTACAGGAGAAACTGAGGCTCAGTGGGGTGATTTCCCAAGTTGGTGCAGCCCCAGAGTGTTGGGTCCAGGGCTGGGGATATAGTTCAGTTGGTAGAGTGCTTGCCTCGCATGCACAAGGCCCTGGGTTCAATCCCCAGCACCGAAGGAAAAAAAAAGCCAGAGTATTGGGGACCCAGGGGAGGAGCCCTGGTCTTCAACATCAGCGTCTTGCCCAGCTCTAGATGTTCAGCTCCCAGAAGCATCGTCCTTGGAGAGACCTGGGGGAGAACCCACCTGTGCCCCTACCCTGCTTCCTTCTCGCCCTTGATGGGGGATGAGCTTCTCTCTGGAGTGGGTCCCCTGTGCCAGGGAGGAAGGCAGCCACTCTGACCCATGAGGGCACCCAAGCCTCTGGGGCACAGCATCAGCACAGAACCCAGAAAAGACAGAATCTCAGAGGGCGTCCCCTGCGTGGGGTTCTGAGACCCCAAGCAGGTCCATGGAGAAGTTGATCCAGTAGTTCAGCTCCCTCCCTTCCCGCCATCCCCATCCTCACCACTGCTCCGTGAAGTGGGCAGGGGGACATCCTGGGCCTGTAATGCTCCCATCTCAACCCAGAGTGACACTGAGGCAGGGGGCGGCTGGGGGACCTGCCCACACTCACCATAAGTCTGCATCTTGACTTTCTGGGTTCCCCTCTGATCCCTTGAGATGGCCATGGCAGGGGCCTGGGTAAGGTCCTCCCTGCCCTATAAACTTCACAACTTCTATGCTTCATTTCCTTATCCAGTCAGCATCTACCAACACCGACAATAAGCCGAGCCTTGTTCTTGGCACCAGGGACAGAGACAAGTTACACTGGGGTCCTGTCCTGGTGTGAACTCCAATGGGGCAGAGTCTAGTCCCCAAATGTAAATGGAGCCCACACGTAGTAAGTGCTCAATAAACACCCACTGGAGGAAGGAATAGATTGTAGGGAGGATGGGTGCCCCAGGGGGGAGATAGAGGTGTGAACAGGAACCTTAGGGGAACCTTTGGAGTCAGAAATGCTGGAGATTCGTGCAGGAAAGAGGTGGTTCTAATTGAATACCAGGACATTCTTTTTCACAATGGCATTTAAGTCAGAGCTAGAAGGTGAGCAAATGCTCACAAAGCTCTTGGAAGGGCATCAGACAGGGCCCCCCATGGACAACAGCACAGCGTGGGGGCTGCTGTGCCCCTCTCCTCACCTGTGGCTTTCTTCCAGGTTACAATGAGCGTGGTCCAGATGAGCCTCCTACAAGTACGTGTCTTGGCATCCAGCCCTCTCTCCAGCCTCCGCGGGACTCTGCGTGCTTCTCTCCTTATTTCCCAGACTCATGCGGGTCAGCTGGGTGGGGCCGAGGTCTCAGTGGGAGGGAGAATGCTAAATCCCTGGCCCCCTTTTGGAGCTGCAACCATGGTGTTGGCTTTCTGAATTTTCCACATTACTCTGAGTGAGAGGAAGAGGTTTGAGCAAGCATTCTCTGAAGTTAGGGGTTGAGGTCACATGGTGACCATGTGGTTTATGCCTCTTGATAACAAAACCTGATGAGGTCCCCAGCAGAGCTTTCAGGTCGAGCTGCAAACTCTGCTAGCTACCGAGGCCGGTTTAGCTGAAATCGCTCATGCTGCCATCTAGTGGTCAACTCAGCTGTCTATCAAGCCGGCCATTCTTCCATCTTTCCAGTCATCCCTCCTTTCAGACATCTTTCCATCCGTCCATCCATCCATCCATCCATCCATCCATCCGTCCGTGTCCCCATCCTTCTGCCTATTTGCCTGATTGTCCTTCCTTCCTGTATCCATCCACCCATCCACCTACCCACCTGCCCAGCGAGCCACCAGCCACCCACCCATCCATCCACCCACTGATCCCCCTAACTACCACCCATCAGTAAACCCCCATCCACCTGCCTGCCTCCCATTCACTTGCTCTTCTTTGTGTCCCTTCTTGCCTTCTCTTCTGATCCTCCATTTTTCCGTGCTTCCTTCTGTCAGTCCCTTCTTTCTGCACATCCATTCATGGATCCTCTTTGCTCTGCCTCTCTGTCACCTGCTCTCATTCTCTTGAGTTCATTTTGTTGACAGGCTTGCCCCCCTCCATGTGCACACTCTTCTCCTCACTCGGGTTCACGATTCACCTGTGATTGGTTTGTCTGGCTTGGACCCCAGTGGAGCCAGGGGAGCTTGAAGGGGCTTCTCCCACTACGTAGTGGCTCTCTGCTTCCCTGATGGTAACTCTTTCCACAGCTCCTGAATTAGCTACCACGTTCCTGCCTTCACCAAAAACATCTGTGCAGCCAGAAGCCACCACAGGTATCTGAGGGTCCCTTTTCTCCCCAAGATCGGATCCCAGTCCCACACCTCCACTGTGCCATGAAAGTTAGGAAGTCAGGATGTCAGGATGGTGATTCAATCACAGAGATTAGACTAGCAGCTTAATCAGGCACCTGCCCTTCTGGAGCTGCCAGTCTCATAAATAAACCAAGAAAGGATTTTGCTGGGAGAGGCCTCTGGCATAGCCACAGGGGAAGACGTTCTGGAGAAATTTCAGAGTCCTCCAGGATGAGTAGCAGTGATCCAGATAGGACATGAAGAGTGCCCCTGGCAGAGGGGAATCCCAGAGCAAAAGCTCAGTGGCCAGAAACGGCACAGTGTGTGGAGAGAGCTGAGAAGAATTTGGTTTGCACCAAGCATAATGCTCAACCCAGAATGGGCAGATGAATGAGGCTCAAAGGTCAGCAAGAACCACATTGAGCCAGGTGCAGTGGCCATGCCTATAATCCCAGAGGCTTGGGAGGCTGAGGCAGGAGGATCATGAGTTCAAAGCCAGCCTCAGCAATGGTGAGGCGCTAAGCAACTCAGTGAGACCCTGTCTCTAAATAAAATACAAAATAGGGCCGGGGATGTGGCTCAGTGGTGGAGTGCCCCTGAGTTCAGTCCCCAGTACCAAAAAGAAAAAAAGAACCACATTGAAAAGGACCTCAAATGCCAAGGTAAGAAGGTTGAACTTGACACTGAAGGCCACAGGGAGCCATGAATTCTTCTCATGTTCAGTGTAGAGAAGGTACAGCATCCAGTAAGCCTGCTGGGGCTTTGGCCTGCATAAGGGAAGACAAGCCCGGGGCTGGGATGGTGCGCCAGGAGCCCTCATCCAGGAGAGGTGGCATCACTTGGAGGCAAGGAGACACACAGGAGACGCCTGGCCCATGCAGGTTCTGATTAGGAAGGCCACGTGGGTTGGTAGTGGTGCCCTGGGAAGAAGACGTCAGGGAACAAGTGCAGGATTCCAGGCTGGCCCCAGCTCAGCTCTCAGCTGTGGGCCTCTCTCCTCCCTTCCCGCAGCCAGGGGGCACAGCCTGAAGACCCTCACGCTCAACTTCACCATCTCCAACCTCCAGTACTCGCCAGCCATGCTCAGCTCCACTGAGAGGGTCCTACAGCACCTGGTGAGACCCTGGGCCCAACGGCTCTGGTGGACTAACTCCCACCCACCCTTCCACCAACTCCTGCCTCTCTTACCCTCCTCCTCCTTCCTCCCCAGCTCAGAGCCTTGTTCCAGAACAGCAGCCTGGGCCTGTCCTTCTCAGGTTGCAGGCTGACCTCCCTCCGGTGAGTCCACTTCCTGGCCATTGACCAGTAGTGGCCATCCCTTCTTTGTGACCACCCTGGCCCCGACTGCCCCCTGCCCTCTTGCTTGCCTGTCCTTCCTTCTGGATCCTGTCCCCAGAGGTCTCCACATCCCTCTCTCCTCAGGCCTGAGAAGGATGGAGCGGCCACTGGCGTGGATGCCATCTGCACCTACCGCCCTGACCTTGTGGGTCCCGGGCTGGACACACAGCAGCTGTATGGGGAGCTGAGCCAGCTGACCCATGGTGTCACCTGGCTGGGCAACTACCTCTTGGACCAAGACAGTCTCTACGTCAGTGGTGAGCTGCAGCCATCTGTGTCTGCTAGATTGGAGGATCCACAGACGTGCCTCCTTTCCTCCTTCACCTCTCGATGCCTTTTTCCCTCTCTTCCTCTGCAGGTTACACCCTCCAGACCTCAGTCTCCACCATCAGTGGTGAGTACCCAGTGAGCCCCAGAACCACCCTGCACAGCCAGGCCCTGTCCACATCTCTAGCCGTTCAGGAGGAAGGCCCTGGGTGCGTGGGATGCGGAATCGTTGCAATAAAACAATTGTGAATCACCTCTGTCTCGGTGCCTGGACACAGAGAATGACCAGTACATGTTGCTTGGGTGGCCAGGCACAGTGGCCTGTATCCCTGCTACTGGGGGGAGGCTGAGGCAGGAGGATCACTTGAGCCCAGGAGTTCGGGGCCAGCCTGGCAATATAGTGAGACCCCCATCTCCAAAACAAAATAAAGTTAATTGAGTAGATACATAGAAGGAAGAAGGCGAGCAGTTCAACACAAATGCTGTGTATAAGAATTTAGCCTCTCCGCCCTGCCCAGGGGCAGCCCCTGCACCATGGTGAATGGCAGTGAGTATGCCTAGCTTGGATTTGCAGTGGCCGTCACTTGTCCTTATTCCATTTCCTTTCCTCTCCAAAAAGAAATAGCCCAACACCTGGATGGGGGACACTTCCCCAAACCACCATGGGGAGGGTTTTCCCCTTTATTTCAGATAAAGAGCATGAAACTCCAGTCAAATTCATGTCCTTCAACTCAGTTTTTTTAAGTCTTTCTTCTCCCTCACACATGCCCCCACCAGCTCTATCCAGGCATTACAGGCAAATAAAATCATGTGTGTTTAAAATCAGCATCATGATGGTTTGATACAGTGCTCCTTGCAAAATGATTGTCATGACTGAGTCTATACATCACCCGCATAGCTACCTTGTGTGAGAGACACACAGTGAAGATACCCTCAGAAAATTTCAAGTATACAGTACATTCATTACTCCACCCTGATTTACAGCAGATCCCCAGAACTTACTCATAGGTAAACTTTATGCCCTTCAAATTGTTTTCTTCTTTTTTATTAATTTTAATTGACATGTAAAGACATGTAATTTTAATTGACATGTAAAGACATGTAAAGACATGTAAAGACATAAAAATTATACATATTAATAGGGTGGCATGTGTTTTAACACATGGATTCGTGTGCGATGTTTAAATCATGTTAAATATATCTACGTACTCAAACCTTTATCATTTCTATGGTAAAAACCTTCGAAGTCCTGTCTTCCAGCTGTTTGGAATGGACAGCGTGTTGTCGTTTTCTAGCCTCCCTGCTGGGCAATGGCCAACCAAACTCTTGCTCCTCTCCAGATGCAACTCAGTACCCATTGATCAACCTGCACCCCACCCCAACAACCATCCCAGCCTTTGGGAACCACCAGTCTATTCTTTGTTTCCCCCCCCCCCCAGTACCAGGGACTGAACTCGGGGTGCATAACCACTGACCCGCATCCCCAGCCCTTTTTATTTTTTGAGTTTCACTAAGTTGCTCGGGGCCTAAGTTGCTGAGGCTGGCTTTGAACTTGAAATCCTCCTGCCTCGGTCTCCCAAGTCACTGGTCCACTCTTAACTTCTATGAGATCAACTTTACAGGAGTGAGACCTTGCCATCCTGGTCTTCCTGTGCCTGGCTTGTTTCCCTTAACCAGGATCTCCAGTTCTCTCCTGTTGTCCTGAATGACCAGATTTCACCCTCTTTATGACTGAATAGCATGCTGGTGTCTGTACCATATTTTCTTTAGCTATTCATCAGTTGATGGACACCTCAGATAAGAAGCTTTGTCCCTTCTCCTTCCCCTTCTCCTTCCCTTCCTCCTCCCCCTCCTTTTTCTTCTTCTTCCTCTTCTTCTTGTCTTCCTTCTGCAGTGCTGGGCATCAGACCCAGGGCCCTACACATGCTAAACTTTCCTATTGGAGGCCTCTGGCAGCCTCCATAACCACCATCCCTCTCTCTGCTTCTATGAGTTCAACATTTTTAGATTCCACATGTAACTGAGGATGTGCACTATTTTTGTCTCTTTGTTAGATTTATTTCATTAATATAATGTCCTCCCGGCTCATCCATGATGAACTTTCATTACAAACCCAGTGTATGACCCGTGGGATCCTTCAGGATGGAATCAAAGATTTTTCTATATGAGGCTCCTTCATGTCCATGATTCTCAGCCTGGCAGCACTTCTGCCTACCAGGAGACATTGGGGTCACCACAGGTGTGCGGAGAGTGCTACCGGCATTCAGAGAATAGCGTCCAGGGAGGCTGCCAACCATCCTCCCCACCACGGAGCCCCGATGCCAGTAGCTCCAGGGTGAAAAACCCCATGGCCCCCTAGTCCCACACACGGTTCCTAGATGGGCACCAGACCCACGTACCATACTATACTGTTATTACGAGTGTGACAATTTGGCTCCCCCTTGCACTGTGAGCTCTGCCAAGCTGGGATCTGCTGGATATGCCACTGTATCCTCAGTTTAATATGTTTGCACATCAGAGCACAGAGCAAATGAATATGCAAATGAAAAACAAATGTCTCTGCACCCCCCCATCCTCCATTTGGAATCGGCTGCAGCTCACATTTATTCATTCAACAAATATGTATGAGTTCCTGTTCTATCCTGAGCCTCATGCTGGGGATGGAGAAAAAAGACCTGGTTTCTCTCCCTGAAAATCTCATATTCTAGTAAACTGAGGAGAAGGTAGAGGCATGAAAATGCTACTGATGAGTCAGGCACAGTGGCACATGCCTGTAATCCTAGCAGCTCAGGAGGCTGAAGCAGAAGGATCAAGAGTTTAAAAAAAGCAAAAGCAAAGCTCTAAGCAACTCAGTGAGACCCTGTCTCTAAATAAAATGCAAAATAGGGCTGGGATGTGGCTCAGTGGTGGAGTGCCCCTGGGTTCAATCCCTGGTTCAAAAAAAAAATTGCTACTGATTTTTGCATGTTGATTTTGTATTCTACAACTTTACTAGATTATCCACTCTAACAGTTCTTTTGATGGAGTTTTGAGATTTTTCTACATTTAAGATCACGTTATCTGCAAACAGGGACCATTTAATGTCCTCATTTCCAACGTGCTTGCCTTCGTTCCATTGTCTTTCTGAATTGCTCCGGTGAGGAGTTTCAGTACTATGTTGAATGAGTGTCGGCATCTTGCCCAGTTCCAGATCTTAGAGAAAACCTTTGACTTTTTCCCCTTCAGTATGAAGTTCTGTCCCATACGACCTTGTCACAATCAAGACAGTGCTGCTGTTATTGACAGGGCACTGTGGGAGCTCCGTGAAAGTGTCAAGGAGGAGAGGAGAAGAGATTTCATGCCCAGAACTGTACTAAGTCCTCCCTGAGACCAGACAGTGAGCTAGATAGACATGGGTCCTGCTCTCCTGGAGCATCATCTCAGGGCTCCTGAAGCATGGACAGAGGCAGAGAGTGTTCCAGACAGTGGGAACTGCAGGAGGCAGAAAGCTCAGCTCCTGAGAACCTCCGTGAAAGTCCACCTTTCCTCTCTCTGGGGTCACTTTCCATTGGGAGCCTCCTGTGTCCTCACCATGTAGGTCTGGATCTGGTTGATTCTCATGGCAGACAGGGGCCATCTAGGCCACCCAGGCTCTGCAGAAATCTAAGTATCCCACCTGTCTTTTCCTCTCTGTGCCTGCAGAATATGTGACCCAGAATGCAACCATCGGTGGAGAGTACCAGCTGAATTTCCACATCATCAACTGGAAGTTCAGCAACCCACACCCCACATCCTTGGAGTACAACACCCTGCTGAGGGATGTCCAGGACAAGGTGAAGTCTCATCCCCTCTCTCCCTTCCCCAGATGCCCTCACTGTCCATCTGACTTATGTCTATTTTGTCAACTCTTTGCTTTACCTTTGTGTTCTGACTTCTCCAAAGTTTCCATGGGTGGTGCCCTGGCTACTCTCCCCATGTCCCAAATGGTCAAACTGAGGCTCAGAAAGGAGTGTGGTGTGCATAACGTCATTTAGTGAGTTAGGGGAAGAGCCAGATTTGAACGCAGGACTACTTGGCTCTGAGGCCTGGGTTCTTTCCACGGTTCTAGCAGCCCCCACCACCCCCAGGAGACCTCCAACTCACCCGTCTCCCTACCGCTGCTTCTAGGTCACCATGCTCTATGCAGGCAGCCAGCTACATGATGTGTTCCACTCCTGCCTAGTCACCAACTTGACGTAAGTTCTGTAGGCTGTAAGTCCTGTCTGGGCTGACTCTGAGCTTCTGCAGCGTGTCCTTGAGCTGGAAGTCCCCAGCACGGTGTCTGTTCTCCCATGTCCCTATGAGCTTCTCCTACCATCCTCCACAGAATTCAGGGTAGGGGTGGGGATTCCCACAGAGCCACCAAGATCCAACCTCATCCAGACACTTGGGAAAGGCAACTCTGTGACAGTGGACTCCTACTATCAGCCCAGTAGTCATGTTTAGCATGGGCCAGTGTTTTAGTCAGCTTTTTCACTGCTGTGGCTAAATGATCTGACCAGCACAATTATAGAGGAGGAAAGGTTTATTTGAGGGCTCACAGTTTCAGAGATCTTAGTCCATAGAAGGCCAGCTCCATTCCTTGGGGCTCAAGGTGAGGCAGAACATCATGTTGGAAGGGTGTGGCAGAGGGAAGCAGCTCACATCATCAGGATGCAGAGAGAGAGACTCCACTTGCCAGATACAAATATATACCAAATAGCCATGCCCCAATTCCCACCTCCTCCAGTGACACCCTGCCACTTCAATTAATCCCATCATGGATTAATTCACTGATTGGGTTCAGACTCTCACAATCCAATCATTTCTCCTCTGAACCTTCCTGCACTGTCTCATGTGGGTTTTGGGGGAACCCCTCACATACACACCATAACAGCCAGGCTCCCTAATGAGCACTTCAGGCTGCTTATCTCATCTAATTCTCAAACAACTTCAAACAGTGAGGTGGGTGTAATGATCATTCCCATTGTCCATGGGAGGGAAACTGAGGCTCAGAGGGGGTAAAGTGAATTTCCCAAGGACTGTCAAAGCAGGGACTTGAACCCAGGTCTCCAGGGCTGGAGAAGGACCAAAGACGTCTGGGCTGAGGAAGAGGAGGGTCACCAAATGCAGGGCTGACGCTATTTCCAGATTCTTTGTCTTTTACATGGGGGTAATTGTAATAATAGCTTCCACCAGAATGCTGGTGAGGGAATGTGATAGTCCCTGGGTAGGCTCCCCTGGTATACAGCAGAGCCTAATGTTTGTCACTGTGCTATCCCTGCTCTTAGCTGGGATCCTGGGAGCCTCCGCTTTTGTTCAGGGTCTCTGGTAGAGGCTACTAGACAGCCCCACACCTGCCCCGAGGTCTCTGGCTCTTTAAGGATGACAGCTTGAGCCTCCGCTGGGGTTAAGAGCTGTCTGACTCCGTGTTCTCTGTTCCTAGGCTGGACTCCATTTCAGTCACTGTCAGGGCACTGTTCTCCGCCCATCTGGACCCCAGCCTGGTGAAGCAAGTCTTTCTCAATAAGACTTTGAATGCCTCATCCCACTGGCTGGGCGCCACCTACCAGTTGACAGATCTGCATGTGACAGGTACGGTGGGGTGGCTGGTTTCCCAGCAGGAACAGGCATCGGAAGGAGGAAGGATGGGGGCCTCTGGGTGGCAGTGGAACAGATAAGGCTCCAGAGAAGAAAAGGGCTTTCTAGAGGGTCACATTGATGATCCCTGGCAACGCGTCCTCAAGCAGAAGCAGGAGGAGATTGTGCAGTCATTGTGCCCAACGGAATGGTCCCAAAATGTGAGGGACCCTGAGTAGCCTCCTGAGGATCCCCATTATAAGTAATGCATTGATTGGTTGATTCATTCATTCAACAAACGATGGAACTGAATGAAAACCAGCAGGCGCTGATGACACAGGATTAAAACTGCCATATCAGAATCAGGAGCCCAAGGAAACCCCAGAGAGGGACACACAGCCCCACCTGGGAATTTCCCTGTAGGAAGTTGTGAAGCTGAGACCTAGCCAGGGAGAAAAGATAGGGATCCTCTCCCATGTGTCCATAGCCCGGAAGCTGGAATGTGGAGCATTCGGGAACTGTGGTGGAGCATGCACTATTATATTGGAGAGGGGACAGCTGAAGCTACAGACGGGAGCAGGGCTGTTGCTGGGTTCTGGAATGCTCTGAGGAGGGACAGGACACAGATGGATCCTGCTATTGAAAGTGCATCCTTCAGGCACTGGGTGGAGAATGGGTTGGGAGGAAGACCAGAGGCAGGAAGAGCCATGGGGAATGCAGGGCTTCCATGGTACCTCCAGGAAAGTTTTGTGACAGATGTCCCAGGGCCATCACCACCTGCACCTGCATCCACTCCCCGGGGAGAGCCCTCCCCGGCACACACATCACGGAGAAGAGGCCTCTGTTGCTCACCTTTAAAACCCTGCCCAGGTCTCACTGCCAGGAAGAACTGGACCAGCTGGAATGACCTCTTTTTTTTTTTCTTTTTTTTTTTTTTTTAGTTGTGGGGGTTTAACCCAGGGCCTTGTGCTTGCGAGGCAGGCACTCTACCAGCTGAGCTATATCCCCACCCCAGGACCTCTCTGATGTGGTTTCTTTTTTTTTTTTTTTTCTTTCTCTGTTCTAGAAGTGAAGCCATCTACTCCTCTACCAATAGAAATACCAGCCAGTAGTCCCAGCTCCCAGAACTTCCAGCTGAACTTCCAGCTGAACTTCACCATTACCAACCTGCTCTATTCCCAGGACATAGCACGGCCGGGCACTGCCAAACACCAGCGTAACAAAAGAAGCCTTGAGGATGCGGTGAGAGAGCATTGTGTCCACTGTTTCCTGGCAGAGTCCCTGAAGACACATTCTCATTCCTATTGTCCAAACTAAGAAACAGGCACAGAGAGGTTCAGTAGCTCTCCCAGAGTTAAACAGCTATTCTCTACTCCCGGAATAAGACATCTTTTCACATCTGGGCTAGTTTTCATCAAAGAAAAAATGGATGGGAAAGTGTGCTCTGTGGCTGTTTATTCTCTCCTACAACTGCACCTGGGGTTCTGACCTAAGAAACATCACCCTGTCTTTCAGCTCAACCAGCTTTTCCGAAACAGCAACATCAGGAGTTATTTTTCTGACTGTCAAGTTCTAGCATTCAGGTGAGTTCCAGCTCAGGGCCCAATGGCCCTGCGAACTTCTGCTGCCCTTTAAATAAAGGTGTGCCCTTTGCCGTAGTCCCTCGGTTCCAGCTGTTATGATGAGAACCCTTGGAATGTGGAACTGTTACCCAAAATCCAGCTTCCTCCTAAAGCGGTGAGCCCAACTGGCTTAGAAACTCAAGAGAACTTGCACAGACCCTGCAGAATGGAGGTGCCTGGCACAGGAAGCCATGGAGTCTAGGGTGTGGAATTCTCGCCTTAAGAAATCAGTTACTGGGGGCCAGGCACAGTGGTGCATACCTATAATCAGGAGTCTGAGGTAGGAGGACCTCAAGTTTTGAGGCCAGCCTGAGCAACCTAGCAAGACTTGACCTTAAAATTAAAAATACAAAGGGCTGAGGATGTGGCTCAGTGATAGAGAGCATTTACCTAGCATGTGTGAAGCCCAGTGTTCAACCCCCCGTACCACAAAAAGAACACAAGAACGAAAAGAAAAGAAATCACCTTCTGGAGTAAATATATTGAGGTATCAAAATGAACAATATTCAAGCTAGTCAGCTTCTATTTGACTTGGATTTTTTTAATGAGTTGGTATGAGCCTGTGTTTACCAAGGATGAGGGAAACTTCCAAGAACCACGTGTGTCCCAAAGCTGCCTTCCCCCATCAGATTAAAAGGAAGTACTTTCCAGATCTCAAGAGTCTTGACAGAGAAGAGGTGCAGGAGCTGTTGGGATCTTTAGACCCTAGGAGACTCCTTATCACGGGTCTTTTATCACATCCTGTCTCTTTTGCACTATGAAAATATCAGCTACCATTTGCTAAATTTCAGTTGTGTGAAACAGAAAGAAAAATAATCCAGAGTCTTTAAACTTTTAATCAGCCAAATGGTCCAGGAAGAACGCTGGAAACTTGGCAGAAGGAGCATCTATTTGGGGTCAATTAATGATGTCCTAAATGGTTCTCAACCATCATTGCACATTAGCCTCACCCAGAGAGCTCTTTTAAAAATGTTCATGCCTGGGTGCTATCAAATATTCTTATTTAATCAGTTTGGGGTGAAGGATGCTTTTCACAAACTCTCTAGGCAATTCTGTCAGGGAGCCAGGACAGACACCTTCATCTTGAAATACAAAGAGGAAAGCAAGGAAATATGTAGACTATATAGGGAAAAAAATCAGCTACCAAAGTGGGGATCCATGGAAGATGGAAAACCAGAACCAGATGCCTGGGAGCCCAGTGGTCCCTGTGCTGTCCAGTGGGGTAGCCACCAACCACATGAGGCAATTTAGGGTTTTTACACAGCTTAGAATTGTCAAAATTCAGTGGCATTGTGTGCAGAGTGGTGCAGCCATCCCCATTATATAATTTTAGAACATTTTTATCACCCCCCTAAGACACCCTGCACCCATCAGCAGTCACCCCCTTCTCCCCTCAGCCCCTGGCCACCGCTGGCCACTGTCCACCTCTGTAGATTTGCCTGTTCTCCACATTGAATGGTATCTCTGTCATCTTCCTTGACTGGCTTCTTTCCCCGAGCCCGGTATTTTCGAGGTTCATTCCTGTTGTAGCATGCATCACTGCCTCATCCCTCCCGGTCTCAACAGTATTCCTTTGGATGGCTTACCACCTTTTGTTGATTTATTTGTCTGTGGATGGACATTTGAGTTGTCTCTACTTTATTTTTTTTCCCAAGGCTGGGGATGGAGCCCAGGGCCGCTCTACCACTGAGCTGCATTCACTGCCCTTTTTATTTTATTTTAAGACAGGGTCTCACTACATTGCCCAAGCTGGTCTTGAACTTGCCATCCTCCAAGTAGATATGAAGTGGTATCACATTGTGTTTTGGATTTGCGCTTCCATCATAGCTAATGAGGTTGAGCATCATCTCAGGCTTATCAGCCATTAGTGCGTCTTTGAAGAAGTGACTATTCAAATCCCTTTTAAACTGAAATATTTGCCTTTTGTTGTTGAGTTGTAATAGTCCTTTGTATACTATGGATACTAGAAACTTATTAGATCTACAATTTGCAAATATTTTCTCCCATTTGATAGGTTGTCTTCTCTTGTTCCTAATAGTATTCTTTGAAGAACATCAGTTTTGAATTGTATAAGGCCCAGTTTATCTGTTTTTGCCTTTGATTGCTAGTTCTTCCATTGCCATAATAAACCATTCTTTGCCTATTATGAGGTCTTGAAGGTTTACCCCTGTTTTCTTCTACATTTTGTAGTTTTATCTCTTATATTTAGGTTGTTGATTTACTAAATTTCTGTTCCTGCTGTGTGGTAGTGGTCCAACTCCATTGCTCTGCGTGTGACCACCCAGCTGTTCCAGCATCATTACCTGGAGACTATTCTCTCCCTCCCATCTTAGCCCCTTGGAGAAAACCAATGAACTGTGCTTTCGTGGGTTTGTTGATGGCTCTGAGTTCTGTCATCAATCTGTTCGTCTATCCCGTGCCAACAGGGCATTGTTTTGATTACTGCAGCTTCACTCTTTTTGAAATTGCAGATGGAGTTCTCCAACTTTGTTCTTTCTCAGCATTGGCTTGGTTATTTAAGATCCCTTGAAATCCCAAGTCAATTTCAGAATCAACTTATCAATTCCTGCAAAAGAGCCCGTCAGTATTTGGATAGCAATGGCATTGAATCTGTAGATGGGGAACAGTTGCCATTTTAACAATATGAAATCCCCAGTTCCATGAACATAAGATGTTTTTCCATGTATTTATATCTTTTAAATTTTCTTTCCACAATAGTTTGAAGTTTTTGATGTACAAATCTTGGACTCCTTTTGTTCAATTTATTTCTAATATAAGTATTTGTCTTCTAGTCTTTGATAGTATCATAAATACTTAAATTTGTTTTCTTAAATTCATTTTGAGTGTTACTTGTGTGCAGAAATATGATCAATTTTTGAATGTCAGCCTTATATCCTACAAACATGGTTAACTAATCGGTTTCAGTAGTGCATGCGTGCATGTGTGTGTGTTTGTTAAGATTTTCTATGTTCAATAACAAGTTATGTGCAAATGGAGACAGTTTTATGCTTCCTTTCCAACCTGGGCGATCTTGTTTCTTCTTCTTGCCCAGGACAGCATTAGCAACCTACAGACTGAAGGTAGACATCCTTTACTCGTTCCTGGTTCTAGAAAGTTTTTGGTTTTTCACGTTAAGTAGGATGTGAGTGTGTTTCACAGGTGCACTTTTATCAGTTTCAGAAACTTTCTTCCTGTCTTAATCTTTTAAATTTGGGGGTTTTATTTTTTACCAGGAAAGTGTGTTACATTTTGTCAAATGCTTTCTGGGTGTAAGTGATAGATCAGGGCATTTTTGTGCTTTGTTCTGTTAATGTGCCATATTGCACCGATCAGTTTTTTGGACCGTAAGCTGACCGTGCAGGCAGAGGTGAGGAAGCAAGGCTTTCGCAGGTTTCTGCTGCTCTGTCCCTAGCCCTGCACACTGGTTGCTTCCAGATCCCCAGGAACACATCCGAGATTGCACAAATCCTCTTATAAACTGTTCCCCCAATTTTCCTTTCAAGTTCAACCTTGTGACTGCAGCAGGTAGCTGCAGCAATAAACAGTTAATGCTAATTGATGTTTACATGAATATTAAGTAATATTAATTGTGCATATTAATAAGTTTCACCAACATTTCCACATATGGGTGCCTCAGGTTTTTTGTTTTTTTTTTTTTTACTTATTG
>JAJEJO010004149.1:83256-182567 GCA_020662805.1 Glaucomys volans
ATGGAAACCCCAGCTTTTTTACTCAGTCCGTGTGCATGGTATGCTTTTTCCCAACCTTTCACCTTTAGTCTGTGGGCATGTTTTTCTATGAGATGAGTCTCTTGAAGGCAGCATATTGTTGGGTCTTTCTTTTTAATCCAGTCTGCCAGTCTATGTCTTTTGATTGATGAGTTTAGGCCATTTACATTCAGGGTTATTATTGAGATATGACTTGTATTTCCTGTCATTTTAGCTTTTTTAGGGTTTTTAGCTTAACTTTGTTTCTCCTTTGATTGACTCTTTCTTTAGGGTAGTTCCTCCCCATGATGACTGAGATTGTTATTTTTCGTTTCTTCCTCTTCGAATATTTTGTTGAGAATGTTATGTAGGGCATGCTTTCTCTTTGTGAATTCTTTAAGCTTTTGTTTATCATGGAAGGATTTTATTTCTTCATCAAATCTGAAGGTAAGTTTTCCTGGGTATAAGATTCTTGGTTGGCATCCGTTTTCTTTCAGAGCTTGAAATATGTTGTTCCAGGCCCTTCTTGCTTTTAGGGTCTGGGCTGAGAAATCTGCTGATATATGTATCGGTTTCCCCCTGTAGGTAATCTGATTCTTTTCTCTCACAGCCTTTAAAATTCTATCTTTGTTTTGTATGTTAGGCATTTTCATTATAATGTGCATTGGTGTGGATCTGTTGTAATTCTGTGCATTTGGTGTCCTGTAAGCTTCTTGTAATTGATTTTCCATCTCATTCATCATATTAGGGAAATTTTCTGATAATATTTCCTTCAATAGATTATTCATACCCTTGGTTTGTATCTCTGCGCCTTCCTCAATCCTGATTACTCTTAAATTTGGTCTTTTCATGATGTCCCATATTTCTTGGAGGGTTCATTCATAATTCCTAACCATCTTCTCTGTTTGTTTGACTTTGTTTTCAAGATTAAATATTTTGTCTTCATTGTCTGAGGTTCTGTCTTCCAAGTGATCCATTCTGTTAATTATGCTTTCCATTGAGTTTTTAACTTAGTTTATTGTTTCCTTCATGTCCTTGTTTCCTTCAAGAATTTCTGTTTGGTTTTTTCTCAGAATTTCTATCTCTTTATTGAAGTAATTTTTTGCTTCCTGCAATTGCTCTGTTAGCTGATTATTCATAGCCTGAATCTGCTCTCTTGTCACATCATTCTCTTCTCGGATCACTTTAATTATGAACATTCTGAACTCCCTTTCTGTCATTCCTTCTACCATGCTGTCTTTGGGTTCTCTTGATATATCATCTAGGTTTAATTGGGACACTTTCTTCCCGTGTTTTCTCATGTGCTCTTGTATCTTCCCCTCTGTGCTTGAGGGGTGCTTGATCAAGCGGTGACCCAAGAAAGGTGCTGTCCCACTACCTCCAGGTTGGGAATGATCAATGCTTCTGGGCAGAGGCAGCCTAGTGTCGATAGACAATTAGATACAGCAAGGTGGTAGACTCCGGGACTGGGTGTGGGCCTGGGTACTAGATCAAGTTGGGGTGGTGTCACAGAACTGTGCTCAGTGATGGAGACACTGGGTTGAGAGCCCAGGCTGACCTGAACTCCTCGCTGGGGGTTCAGGCAGTGGCAGGTGGTTGCTCTCTCCTGGGGACACTGTAAGCTGGCGCCAAAGACCCTAAGCTCCCCGCCAGAGTCAGCGATCCCAGAGGCTCCAAGCCGGACCACTCCAGACACCGCTGTAGGCCCCAGGAAGCTGGAGATGGGCCCCCTCTGCCAGGGAAGCCGCCAAACTCAGAGCAGTTCCAACTCCCCGCCAGAGTCAGCGATCCCAGGGGTTCCCGGCCGACCTCTCCAGAGGCCGCTGGAGGCCCCAGGAAGCCGGAGATGGACACTTTCCACCAGGGAAGCTGCCAAAGTGGCTCGGAATAGTTCCCACTCCCCGCCAGAGACCGCGATCCCAGAGTTTCCCGGCCGGACCTCCCCAGACGCCGCTGGAGGCCCCAGGTAGCCTGAGATGCTCGGTCTCTGCCTGGGAGGCCGCTGGCTGGTGCCGGAGCCGCGGCCAGTGACTCCAAAGTCGCTGCTGGGGACCCGCACTCACTTGTTGGCTGGCGCAGACCCAGGTCGGTGGCTCCGAAGCAGCTGGAGGGTCCGGCGCTCCCAGATGGTAGCTGCCCGCGGTGGGGCCAAGCCCAGCCTGGCTGAGTTGGTTCTGGAGCGGCACCTGGGGACCCCTTATATGTGCTTTGAATATAAAATCTCATTGAGAGCCATATTCCTGCTGTTTGAATCCCGAGCAAGTAGGAATCTACGGAGCAAGTAGGAATGCAGCCTTCCTCTAGCCCGCCATCTTGGATCTCTGCCTCAGGTTTTAATCATATCCATTCCCTGCTACCCTCTCTTTCCCTCCTCTCTCATCCCCCTCCCCCTGGTTCTCTTCCCTATCCATAACATTTTCTCTTATTTTGGATCATCTTTTTTTTTTCGTTTCCAAATTATGAAAGACAACATGGGATACTTGTCTTTCTGTGTCTGATTTACTTCACTTAACATAATGACCTCCAGTTCCTTCCATGTTCCTACAAATGATGTAATTTCCTTCCTCTTTATGGCTGAATAGTACTCCATTGTGTATATACAACACATTTTCTTCGTCCTTGCATCTGTAGATGAACACCTGGGCTGGTTCCATAACTTAGCTACTATGAACAGTGCCACAGTAAAGACACGTATGCAGGTGTCTCTTCTGTGTACTCACTTGATTTTCTTCCAGTATGCGCCCAGGAGTGGGATAGCTGCTCCTATGGTAGGTTTGCTTTTAGTTTTCTGAGGGACCTCCATTCTGCTTTCCACAGTGACCATACCAATTTACATTCCCACCAACAGTGTCTGGGTTCCTTTCTCTCTGCATCTTCCCCAGTTTTTGTTACTGTTTTCTTTTGCTTTCTTTTTTGGTAATAGCCATTTTGACTGGGGGGAAGCAGAATCTTATATTAGTTTTGATTGGCATTTCCTTGCCAGCTAAGGATGCTGAGCTTTCTTTCATATACTTATTGGCCATTTGTAGCTCTGCTTTTAAGAAGTGTCTGTTCAGACCTTTTGATTTGCTCTTTTTTTGATTGCATTACTTGCTCTTTTGATATTACACTTTTTGAGTTGTTTATATATTCTAGATCTGAGTCCTCTGTCAGATGAATAGTTGGCAAAGAATTCCGCCCATTGCATAGGTTGTCTCTCTGCTCTGTTGACTGTTTCCTTTGCTGTGCAGAAGCTTTTTAATTTGATTTAATCCGATTTGTCAATTCTTGCTTTTGTTTCCTGAGCAATTAGAGTCCTGTTCAGGAAATCATTCCCTGTGCCAACATCTTGAAGTGCTCCGTCTATATTTTCCTCTAATAATTTCAAAGTTCCAGGCCTTGAAGTAAGGCCTTTGATCCATTTCAACTTGATTTTTGTACAGAATGAAGGTAAGGATCAAGTTTCGATCTTCCACATGTGAATATCCAGTTTTCCCAGCACTCGTCAAAGAGGTTGTCTTTTCTCCAAAGTCTATTTCTGGTACCTTTGTACTAATTGTTTTTGACAAGTGTCCTGGGTTGCACTTCCCTCATTGACCAAGTTCAGAGTCAGATCAAATAAGGCTGTCTCTGGGAACAGGGCTTTTTCAAGGAGTTGCGGGACAGATCAGAGAGTGGCAGTCCTCTGGGAAATGGGAGTTGGGGAGCACATTGGCGCTGCTAGCTGCTGCTCCTCATGACTGCCAGAGACCTAAGACAGTTGGTTTTCAAAATTACCAAGGATTTGGGGAGAACAGCGTGGAAATAAGGAAGCTAAAATGCCACAAAGTTTGCTCTCTTTACCAAGATTCACCCAGTGAACACTCCTTGAATTATTGCAAGCCCTTGGAAAATTCCTAGACTTCAGAAAAAAGTTGATTTTGACAACTGTTTGCTAGTATTCTTAAGATTGTTTGGATTTTTTTTTTCAGAAGTCCTTGCTCCGACATTTCAGAAATGCTTTCCCTGTAACTATCTTTGCATTTATTACATTTAATTTAATTACACATTCCATTCCTCACTCACCCGCATTTTATGTGCTCTGTAACGTGGGGCTCATAAGGACTGTCTCATCTGTGGCATTCACAGAAGGCTGACATCCATGCACAGAGCTCCTGTGTCAGAGGCTAGCACCAGGAAATCTGGAATCAGGGCAGAATTCCAGATATCCTTGTCCTTCGGTTGTTCCCCTCCAGGTCTGTCCCCCACAGCAACCACACTGGAGTAGACTCCCTGTGTAACTTCTCACCATTGACTCGGAGTGTGGACAAAATTGCCATCTATGAGGAATTCCTGCGGCTGACCCAGAATGGTACCCAGTTGCAGAACTTCACCCTGGACAGGAACAGTGTCCTTGTGGATGGTATGTCTCCCCAGGTCATTGGTGCTGGGACAGGGGCTCCAACCTCCATTCCTGGGGGGAATTCCCTAGAATCTCAAGGCCTTGGGGGTAGAACAGTATTGAACTCTCTCAGATGAGTAACAGGGGGAAAAGTTCCTCCAGATTTTACCCACCATTGAGGGAGAGAGAAAAGACACCCAGTGGGAACAAGGGGGGCTTCCACCCTCTCCCAGAAACTTCTGTGACCTCATACTTCAGACAAACCACTTCTCCTCTCTGGAATCCTCCCTTATCTCTGCACTACAAGCCACTTAGGTAGTCAGTGAGAGCTTCCAGCTCCACGCTGTGTGTGATCCAGTCTCAGAAAACACGATAGGACAGGCCCATTTTCTGACCCAGAGGTGCCTCCAGTGTGGTGGGCTCTTGCAAATGCGAATGTACTCACTTGCACAATGGGTATGCGTGTTGCACTGAACACCAGCAACGTCAGGAGAGAGTGACTTCACTTGTTCACACTTGTAGTCCAAGAACCCTGTGTTCTGCCTGGCACATAACGAACACTCAACAAGTTTCTAGAAGGAAGAGCTAGAACTGGGGGTGGAGCTCAGGGAAGAGCACTTACCTCACATACACAAGGCCCTGGTTCCATCCCAGCAGTACCCCCCCCCAAAAAAAAGTGAAATATACTTACCAGCATTCTCCATTTCCTTCATTTCTAGGATATTCTCCCATCAGAAGTGATGTTAAGACTGAAAATTCTGGTAAGCCTCAAAGAAGTCCCTGCCCCTTATGTCAGCCCATGGCAAGGACCACTGCAGCACAGTGGAGAGGCCACAGGCATCCTGGCCTGTGGGGTGGGGGACTTGCAGGGGACTTCAGCACCATGAGGTGTTGAGCAGCTAAGCTTTCCTCCCCAAGTTCATGCCCATCCTCAGACCACATGGGGTCCAAAAGGGAGCCCTAGGAGGTGGCAGGAGGTGGCTCACCCCAGCACCTGTCTCCCCAGCCCTTCCCTTCTGGGCCATCATCCTCATCTGCTTGGCGGGACTCCTGGGACTCATCGTGTGCCTGACCTGCTGTTTCCTGGTGAGCAAGGGAGAGCTACTTGCCTTCTTATGATTGGGTTGTAAGAATTTTTACAACATAAAGATGTTTTGGTCCGTGATGGATTGCACACCTGACCATGGTCCCGCGAGCTCATATCACCTGTCCATGTCACAGCCACCTTGGCTGGTGCACTCTGTGATGCTCCCACAATGACAAACCTCCCTGAGGACACATCTTTCAGAGGTAGCCCCGTGGTTAAGTGATGCATGACTGCACATTATAAGTCCAAGTCCTTTGCTGGATATATGTTTTGTATGTATTTTTTCCTAGTCTTTTTGAAACTTGCCTTTTTTAAAATTTCATTTTAAGTGGCAAATGACAAATGAATACATGTACGAGGTATGATGCAATGCTTTGATAAACATAATGAAACAATGAAATCAAGCTAATTAATGGATCCATTGTGAGGGGAACATTTGAAATCTATTCTCAGCAATTGTGAAACATATACTGCATTATTATTAAGTAGAACCATGATGTTGCACAGTAAGTCACGAAACTTAACATTAATCATTGGAGAAATGCACATGGAAGTCACAGTGAGACACGACCAGGCATGAGAGAGACAAAGGTTAGAAAGACTGACAATAGCAACTCTTGGTGAAGAAGTGAGGCAACTGGAACTCTTAGCAGAGTCAGTGGAACAGAACTTGATCATTTCTTTGAAAGTCACGCAACCACCCAACTCCAAGTGATCAACCACCCAACTCCTAGTCATTTACCCCAGAGAAATAAAAAGCATATATCCATACAAAGACTTATGCACAAATGTTCCTAACAGTTCCATTCCCAATAACCCAAAGCTGGAAACAACCCCAGTGTCCCTCAACAGGTATATCCAGATAATAGGAAAGTATTCAGCAACAAAAAGGAATGAATTATTAATACATGCAACACATGTAATTCACAAAAATACGTTGAATGAAAGAAGCCAAAGGAAAGAGTAGATATTATATGATTCCATTTAAAACAAATTCTAGAAAATACCAGCTAATCCACAGGGACAAAAATCATACTGGTAGCTGGGGAAAAAAAATCATACTGCCTGGGAATGGAGTTGCACTTCCAACTGGCAGGGGAGGAGGTATTATAAAGGCACAGGAGGAAAATTTTGGAGATGATGCATGAGTGTTCCCTGTCCTTATGGCACTGAGGGTTCAGTAATTCATATCCAGAGCACACCAAATCATTCACTCTGAAGGCGTGCAGTTTACTGTGTGTTGATTGTGCCTCAGTGAAGCTGGAGAGGTGTAGGGGTGGGAAGGAGAGAGAGAGAGAAAGCTACCAAGACAAAAAGAGACCGAGAGATAAGATGATGAGAGATAAGTGATTGACAGGTAGTTGATAGGTAGATACATAGATGATTATAGGTGACTGATAATGATAGATGATAGACAAATGACATTATTTATAGGTGGTAGACACATAAATAGTTGAGAGATTATAGACAATGGATAGATGATTGATGGATGATAATGATAGATGATAGATTTATAGATTATTATAAATGACAAATAGATGACTAATAAATGATAGGTGATTGATAAATGTCGGATGATTAATAGATAACATATAGAAAGATACATGTGTGGTTGGTAGATGATCGACAATTAATAGATGGTTTATAGATGGATGATAGATGATAGGTAAATAAAAGATAATAAAGAAATTGAAGGAGAGGGAAAGAAAGGGAGAGAACGGGGGCAGGGGGGAATATTTTTAAAATTGAGAGTGAAAAAAGAGAGAGAAGAGAAAGGTACAGAGAGGAAGGAGAACTGAGGGCAAAAACCAAATGGGAAAAGGGAGCCTCGGGTCTGTGTCTTGGACTGTGTCCTCACCCCCATGGTCTCCCCTACGTGGGCAGCTGACCAGCCCATTGACGCCCTCCCTCACCCACACAGGTAACCATGCGCCAGCGGAAGAAGGAGGGAAACTACAAGATCCAGCATGCCCACCTGGGCTGCTACGTGCCCGACCTGGACCCGAGGAAGCTGCAGTGACTCCACCTGTCAGGGGCTCCTTTTCCCTGCCCAGGGTCCTGAGAAGCCTGGCAGGGGCAGCAATAAAGCACCCCAGTCAGACACCGCCTCTGGGCCTCTCTTGACTTGGTCCCTGATGGATTCCCAGGGAGGAACACGAAGTCTCGCTCTCTAGCTATGTCCCAAAGGCAGCTACCAGCTGCATCTTCTGGTTTCACACCACATCATCCCTCAGGGACACCAGAACTGGTGAAGCCAGTGTAGAAACTGCCAGCTCGTAAATCACTGTGCCTCTTCAGTGGGAGGGTTCTCTTCCTGGTCACCCACAGGTGCCTGCCCTTGGCTAGGTGCTGGCCACCACAGCCGTCTCTGCGTCTCCACACTTGCCCCTGCTGGAGCTCTGACCACCCCAGCTCCTCTTCCTTCATTCTCCACTTTGACTGGACTTCTGGGTGAATCTTCCTTGTCCCCTCTTGGGTCCTCCCAGATAGCAAATAGACCAAAAAGGGTCAGCCTTGGGATTGAGGGGCTGAAATGACCAGGTATCCGGGATGCCTGAGTCCCTGGTGACAGCAAGGCTTTCTAAAGACGGTGTCTGTTTTGGATATAAAGAAGAGTAAAACTTGGGGAACATACCTCAGGGGGATTGTCTTTTTTCCCATCCTTTTCTGCCGACAGGTAGGACCTAGTGTCCCAGGCGTGAGGCCAGCTGTGCTGGAATACTTCGCATGATCTCTGCATGTTTCTCAGACCAGTACAAGTGCTGATTCCCAAGGGCTAGGAATTAAAATCACAATCATGCGCCCCATTCAGACTGTGTTGATGTGAGCCTCACATTCTCCATCTGGAGAGGGCTTTCTCCAAGAATGCACTCTCTGAAGATCATAGTAATGACGATGGCAGCCATTCATCAATCACAGTCACGCCTCTGTTTGCAACAGGGACACATTCCAAGAGACAGGTCATTTATCTCATGTGGGCTCTGTGGTTGCTGGAAGCGTCGTCATGCACTCTATGACTTGGTCAGCTCTCTGGGCGTCATCTTCATGCTGACCGCATGCTATGGTTTGAATGTGCCTCCTCTGAAATCCACGTGTTGGAAACAATCCCGAAGGTGACAGCGTGTGGGGAGGGGGACCTCACAAGAAGTGCTCAGGTCACCAGGGCTCCATCCCTGTGAGTGGCATAATGACATTATAGACGAGGGCTTGTGGCAGTGGGTGCTCTCTCTTCCCTACTTTTCTGCGCTGTGAGGACTTAGCATTCATCTCTTCTGCCCTTCCACCATCCACCATCCAGGACAAAGCTAGGAGGCCCTTGCCAGATGCTGGCACTTGATCTTGGAATTCCTGCCTCCAAGAGAATAAATTTCTGTTCTTTTTAAGTTGTGCCATCTGTAAAATTCTGTTATAGCAACACAAAATCGACTGAGACACCTTCCTTGAGGGTCTTATTTCCACCTTATGGTCAAAAGGATAGAGGCTCAGAAGCACACTATGACAGGGCAAGGCAGGAAAAGAATCCCTTAGGACCTAAGCCAAGCTCCTCTCGAGGAGATAGAAGACACTATCTTCTTCTGGGTTGGCATACAGACCAACCCAGAGCCTCTCTCGGGCCCTCAGTGAGACCATCAGGGAAGAACACATGTTTTCTAGGAAGGAGAAATGTGAACCCAGAGAACACACTGGAAGGAAGAAAACAGGATGGTGAGGAAAAGAAAAAAATGGCATATCTAAATTAGTTTTAAAAGAAGTTATTAAAACACAACCGAGCCAGGCATGGTGAACCTGTGATTACAGGCCCGTGCCCGTAATCCCAGTGAAGCAGGAGGCTGAGGCAGGAGGATAGCAAGTTCAAAGTCAGCCTCAGCAACTTAGCAAGATCCTGTCTCAAAACAAAAAAATTTTTAAAGGACTGGGATGTGGCTCAGTGGTTAAGTGCCCCTGGGTTCAACCCCTGGTACAAAAGAAAAAAAAAAAAACCACCATGACCTAACTAAAATTCTAGATGATTGCCAAATAAAATCATAGAAGACTGAAGATAAAATTTCAAATATCTTATTTTAGGGATGTTATGGATATAACATATACCTTACATATTTTTTACATATCACTCTCAAAAACCAGCAAATCCATCAAATGAAAGTAATGATAAAGAGGATCTGAATGATATGGCAAGCTTGATGAGGCAAATAAATAAACTCTTGAATTTCAAAAAGCAGAGGCTTATTAGATCAATAATGCTGAAAGGTGTCTCTACATCATTATCCCCAAAACAGCACATTGATTCTCATGGAGCAAATTCAAACTCACATGGATCCAGAACATGAAGGAACATCCGCTCTTTCATTCTGTGCAACTCTGAGTCGACAGGCAATCAGAAACAGAAGAATAACTATAGGGACATGCCTTATTTTGGGAACATAGACAAAAGAATCCTTTAAGAAATATTATTTTGAATCTACCAAGATATTACACAAAAGTAACAATTCACTGTGACGAGGTAGGTTTTACCCTGTGACTGTGAGGACAGAACAAACTCTAAACGATTCCGGGACTTTGATCATTCAAAGTTGACTTTAAGTAAAATAAGCCCAGTACAGAAAAAACATGCTGCATGATATCACACTTATGTGGAATCTTTTAAAAAGTCCAAACAGAGTAGAATGGAGGTTACTATGGGCAAGGGTGGGGTGGAGAGATGTGGATTAAAGGGTACAAAATTGCAGTTATGTGGGATTGATAAATCCAGAGAGCGAGTGTGCCACCTAAACTCCATAGTCAACAACACACTGCACAGTGAGAATTTGCTAAGAAGGTACATTTTAGATGCTCTTACTACATACGCACGCAAAAATCTAACTATGCGAAGTGATATGTCCATTTTCTTGGCTGTAGTAATCATTTCCCCATATCAAAACATCATGTCATATGCCTTAAATATATACACTTTTAAAAGTAAACTACAGCACACCTCTGTGATCCCAGTGGCTCCCAGAAGCTGAGGCAGGAGGATGAGGATCACAAATTCAAAGCCAGCCTCAGCAATTTAGTGAAGTGAGGCCCTAAACAACCTAGTGAGACCCTGTCTCAAAAAAAAAAAAAATTGGAAAGGGGCTGGGGATGTGGTTCAGTGGTAAAAGTGCCTCTGGGTTCAATCCCCAGTATCCCCCACAAAAAAAGAAATATATATATATGTATATATATATACACATATATATATTTACATACACACACATATATATATACATACACATACACACCATATATAAATATATGCATATACATATATATGTATACATATACATATATACATATAAATTCAAATAAAGTATATAAATAGTTAATAAAAACAGGAGTATAACATGAAAAAAAACTCCTTTCTCTCCTCACTTGAAACCCAATCTCTCATCTCAAAAAGAAATTACTGTCACATTTTCTTGTGTTGCACAAAGGAGTTTAATAAGGGAAGGCATTGGTATGTCTGAAGGAGTAAGGAGCTCAAGTCAACACTGTATCCACCTATGGCCCCTGCAAAGCGATGTGAGGAAAGGCCACGCCCCCTTTGGTCCACAGTATCTTCTCTCTCCTGCGATCATCAGGATGCCCTCCGTGGCCCCCTGGCTCTCTCTGCCTCACTGGCTAGTCTGTCTGCGATCATTGCTATTGCCAGTCTCTCTCTGGCTGTCTTCACCTTCCTTTCCTGTTTCCTAATATCTTCCTCGGTGACCAGAAACTGTTCGCAGAGGAGCTGTGGGTTACCCAGATGGGCTCCAGGAACCATCTCCACAGAATGTGAAGATGAGGCAAGGGCAGGCACAGAGCTGGGGTGCAGACCACCAGCCAGAGCCCCTGGTAGGGGTGCACCTAAGTAACCAGGTGCAAGTTTTTGCAAAGTTTCAGTAAGATCTAATGTGCTCAAGAGCTCTCCTATGCTGCTGTAGGCCTGGAGTCCTTGCAGTCTCCTCTGCCAGCAGACCTGCTGGGGCTTGTCCAGGTTCTCCTCCCATTGATGGTACCGAACCTCATTGCCTGGATGGGTTGTAATCCTAGTAACTGGTCTCTTGAATGTGTAACTGGACATCCTCAAGGGGATCGAGATGCTTAAACCAGGCTTTGGTTTGGACTGGTTCACACAGTCACGCTGCTTCCTCTGTGAAGTCTTAACCATTTTACTTCTTTTCCTCTTATCCTGTAAACAGAAATCATGAAACTGGATCCAAATGATCAACCAAGTCTGCCTTCTTTTATTATCCCTGTGACATTTATCAGTGACAGTTATCTCTGCTCTTTGGAACTCCCATTCTCCCTCTTCCTCTGGGGGTGAGTCTGACCTGCACCCTGGGACATCAGGCAGCAGTTTGGAATTAAACACAGAAAGTTCAAAGTCAAAACTCTCCACTGAGATGGGGCTGTATCTCGTGGCAGAGCACTTGCCTAGCACGTGTGAAGCACTGGGTTTGATCCTTAGCACCACATAAAAATAAACAAATAAAAAAAATTAAATTAAAAAAAATAAAAAAACAAATAAAATAAAGGCATGCTGTCCATCTACAACTACAAAAAAACTTTGAAAAAAAAACTCTCCACCATGTTGCAAAAACCTCTCCTGCTTGAGAATCCTTCAATTCTTCTGTTGTCCTTGTCAGTCTCAATTGCATGGAACCCAATTCTCCCTCTCATGACACAAGGTCCTGTCTTTTTCTAAATCCCCAATTCTGCCGTTCTTCTGTGTTGACTATTCATTTGGTTAGCCCAGTGACCACTGGCTCTCATACCTCCTGTGCCACCTAGGACCACAGTGAAATTATCAACTACCCCATTCTTAGAGACTCACTTCTAGACCCCATTACACAAATGCTCATGCTCAAAAGTAAATAATTTGGAAAAACTATTTGCTCACTACAAGTTTCTTATTTCTAGCCTTTTCATTCAAATGTCCACACTATAGATAACTGTCACTCAAAAACAAAAGTTACTCCAGATTACGTCTTCACCTTCCTCTCTCTCTCTTTCTCTCTCTCTCTCTCTCTCTCTCTCTCTCTCTCTCTCTCTCTCTCTCTCTTTCTCTCTCTCCTTTTTTTATTTGATATGTACAGATTATACATATTCACACAGCACAGGGTGGTAATTTGATGCATGGATACATAATTTGATGCATGGATACATTATATAATGATTAAATGGGATAATCTGCATGTCCTTCCATGGTTATCCTTTCTTTGTGTTAGGAAATTTCAAACTTCTCTCTTCCAGTTATTTATAAAACATGTAATAAATTATTAAGAACTAGAGTCACCCTGGTGTGCTAGGGAACATCAGAACCCATTCTTCCTACATATTTTGGTACCCATTCCCCCCTTCCCTCCCTCTTACCCCTGTCAATCTTGGTCTCTGTGGTCTGTGAGCTCCACAATTTCCTTGCGATAATTCAAAATTCCTTCCCATCCATCTTACCTGCCTTGTAAAATTTCAAACCTAGAAGACTGTAACTCTCTTCTTGCCACAGTTACTGCTGGTCTTAGGATAACTGCTGAAGAAAAAGCACACAACATGATATTCTGGCACCACTGTGAGTACAAAACATTCAGCAGCCACTGGAAAGAATACATAATGCCAGGGAGTTTTCCTTTCTTCCTGTGTGTTGGCACATTGACTCTTTGAGTTTCCCAAAATCCTATTATAAAATTTCCTCCCTTTTTTAAAAATATACATGCAAGTGCCCCTAAAACTTCTCTGATATTTCACAGGAAAATTGTAAAATATCAGATTGACATTTTAAGGGTCTAGTTACCAAATCTGCAACTATCTCTGATTGGGTTCTATTGTTTCTACATTTTCTCTGATTACCAAGAGATTTCCTTTATCCTCCAGTGGAGACCTGAGTCTCCTTCCTAGTAACCTCATGCCCCGCAGATATTCCAATGTAGTCTTCAACTCCCCTTTCTTTAGTGACTCCCTCCTTCCACATTTAAATATGTTTAAATTTCTCTGAACCACAGAGACCTTGTGGCCAGCCTTCTTGGCATTTCTCTTCAACCACTTTCTACCCCTTCCCCTTAGCATGAACCACTGAGAAAAGATCAGCTAGGTCCCCTTCCTCCAACCTCTTACCTCCCTCCTCAGCTGCTCCTAACTTCTACCTGCCTTCTTCATTCCATGGCTGCTTCCCTTGATAAGGTCACAATGACCCTCTGTCATTAGATCCAAAAGGAACTTTTCATTATTCACCTGACACAGTCTTTAGGTGGAAAACTTCTACATATGATTGGAACAACTTGACTATGTGAATCTTGTTTTATTATTGTGAATCTTATAAAGATCTAAACACAGAGCAGATATATCTGATCAAATTAAGTTGACAATTCAAAATTGCTGTAAGCAGATTTCTGGACAGCAGCACAAAAAAACAGCAATGTAAATGAGTATAGGTAATGATAATGTACTGTCTCTTTCAAAAAGCTAGAGGAAAGAATTTTGAACATTTTCACCATAAACAAAAGATAAATGATGAGGACACAGATATATTTAACCTGATTCAAATATTATACAATGTGTACATGTATTGAAACAATTTTATGTTCTTGTATATCTGCTAAAATCATTTTTAAAGAATACTAATCCTGTGTCAATATCATATAAAGAATAATCTTATTCTATTTTTCAGGGTTCTTAATGACTATTGTTATTCTTCTTTCAAAAAACGTTTAATTAGCAAATAATAATTGTACCTATTTGTAGGATATGACGTGAGATTTTGGTGTGTTTTCCATGTGTCAGCAAACCCAGTGCTTTTCCTAATGCTTGCAGCTCATGGGGTCCCCAGATTGGGGGTGATCCTTCTTCCTTAGGTGAAGGAAAAGATGGGGTGCAGACTATGAGGGGCAGGAATTAGGATAAGGGCTGGAGTTACAGAAAGAAAGTGATCTTTAGTATTCACAGCTATGAGAGAAGGGAAAGGAGACAGATGTGGAGGAAAACGCAGAGATGAGAAAGGAAGGGAGGGAGGAGAGAGAGGAGAGAGGAGACAGAGAAAGGGCCACTTCTGGGTGGTTACCAGTAGCAATTTTCTTTTAATTTAAAAATTGTGCAAAATACACTTAATACAATATTTACCATCTGAACCACTTAAAGGTCCCAGTTCATGGGCATTAGTACCTTCTCCACCATCTGCCTCAGGAACTGCCTCACCTTCCCAAGCTGAAACTCTTTCCCTTTAAATACTAACATCCCAGTTAGTATTTATGCCAGCCCCTGGAAACCAAGGTTCTACCTGCTCTGTGTACTTCACTGCTCTGCAGACTGCACTTGAGAGAAATCACAGGCTGAGCCTTTCTGTTCCTGGCTTACTTCACCTAACATGTTCTCAGGGTTTACCCACGTTGGAGCATGGGTCCTTCCTTTTTAAGGCTGAATAATATTCTGGCCACAGGAAGTTTTAAATGGTGGACGGTGAAGGTGCTGGAAGCTCCTCCTCCACTCTGCTCCCTTATTAAGTCTCCCTTGAAAGCTGATAATGCAGAGATTTTCTCCATCGTGGGCAGTGGATTCCCCAGCACACAGATGATCATAACAGACTCGGAACCAGGAACAGAATTCCAGCTGTGCCTTGGACCTGAGGTTCTGATCCTGGCCCCACCGAGAATCCTGCAGCTCACACTAGGCAACCTGGTCCTCTTGGTCTCTCCTGAGGGTGGGAGGCCAAGTTCGGGATGGGTGCGGTTGAACCAAGAGAGCAAAGAACGTGCCTCTCCCACATGCACAAGATGCAGTGGTTCCCCAACTTAGCCAGACCATGATGGGACACTCCCCAGAAAACCCTCCCTGGTATGAGTCCTCTGGCATAACAACCTTCTCCATCCTACATCTCCAAACTGATTGTTCCCTAAACATCCCCTGCCACTCACGTCTCACCTAGCAAGGCACATGCAGGGGTCTGACTTCAGTGTGGACCTCCAGGATCTGAATCTGGACCTTTATCCAGCTCTTCCCTCAGACCTCTGCCTCCCTCACTGAGTCCAGGGCCCCAGAGTTAGCATGGGAATCATCCCAAGCCTCCTTCCAGGGCCTGAAGATGTCTCTTTGAGACATGGTTGACTTCAGGCACCATCTCTCCATATCTAGACTGACCAAGTGTCTGCACACTGCACATAGTAGTCCTTTTTCTGTTGCTAAACAGCACAATGCCGCAGACTGGGTATCTTTCAAAGAAGAGAGGTTTGTTTGGGCTCAGGGTTCCCAAAGAACAAAATCAAGGGCTGGATCTGGTGGTGGCAGTACAGGGTTCTGAGGCAGTAAAAGGCATCACCTGGTGAGAGACCAGGTGCATGTCTGTGTTTCTTCTGCTCTCTCTCCACTTCCTACGAAGCCACCAGAATTCAACCATGGGGGCCATACTCTGATGACCTCATCTAATCTCAATCATCCCCTGAAGGTCCCATCTCTAAACAGCATAGTCAGCATAAGTGTCCACCCTCTTTGTAGCTCATAAGGGGGATAAAACTCCAACAGGAGTTCCAGGGAGGACAAGGCATATTCAAATCACGGCACTCTGTTACCAAGAAGCATGCTGTGTTCATAAACTATGGACACCTGCTCCTTCCTGGGTATGTCCCATGGTCATCCATCACTTTGGGAAATCTGTGATGCTGCAAATGTTCCAAGCAAGGGAGGAACTGCCTGAAACCCAAATAAAATGTTCTCATAACTCCATGGCTTACACTCATCCCTACTCAACTGTACCCAGCCACACTTGGAAAACTCCCTGCCATGGGCACCTGAGAGTTCTCTCCCAGCACTGGGTCACCCGGAAACTCACCAGAAACAGCCATTCCACCTTCCTCCCAGACTATCCCTCCAACCCCAGTTTCTATATACTCCCTATGGCTGACCATAACAGACACATAACACAGATTGGACTTCACTCCCCATGATGGTGTTAGATTTCTACATAAGGACTCTTTTTTTCTACAAACTATATAATCCCTTGCTTACACCCAGGTGCCCTGCACTCTCAACACCAAGCCCTTTATTAAAAAAAAAATGGAGTACCTGAATGACATACAGGTGACTCATGTGTTTGGTTTTCTCAGAGGCTCACAACTGAAGTGCAGTTCTCCCTTTGGATTCTGAGACTTGACACTTCTATCTGTTCTTTCTTTCATCAATTCATTTTTATTCTTGTGCTTCTTCTTCAGATACTTGTTACCTTTCACATGCCTGACAATTTTCTGGGCAAATTTGGAGACATTGTGGTGGGCACAACAAAGTCCCCAGTTCCTGTGTAGGGAGGCAGCAGGCAATGGATATGGTGGTTTTATATGTAAGAAGTCTTTCAAGAAAATGCATGCTGGGATGGAAAATGCAGATGAGCAGGACCAGTGAATGGGTGGGAGGCACTACCTTATTTTGAAAGACCAGAAAATGTGCATGGAGCACCTTGTGATCTGAGGCTTAAAATAAGGATACAATTACTACTACCTTAGGGGGAATCCAAGATGGCAGCCTAGAGGGAGGCTGCGTTCCTTGTCGCTCAGTAACTTGGGATTCAAGAGGAAAATCTGTTTCTCCAGGAGGCAGTCTCTGCTGCTAATCAATCCCCCGCTGTTTACCCCATCTGTCTACCTCGACACCTACAGTCTGCCAGCATATTGACTACATTTGAGTGCAGGTTGCTCACTGACTGCCGCCTATCATCTGCCATTTGCCTGTTTGCCTGCCTCTGGCCTGCCCATCGCCTGCCTTTCACCTACCCATCACCCAATGACCAAGGTTCACCTGCTGATTGTTCAAGTAGCCTACAGACTGCCTGCAGACCACCAGTGGATCACCAGCTGCCTCCTGTTGCCTGGAAATTTGCCGTTGTTATACTTCCCAGAAAGATTCTCCAGTGCCATCCAGAGAGAGTCAGCCCCACCCTAATTCCCCCTCCCTATAGCCCAACCCTAAACCCTCCTGCGCCCTGTAGCCCTGCCCTTATCCCATCCCGAGCCCTATAAAAGTTGGCAATGACACAATTAATGCACGATCTCCCGGAACCCCGCTTTTAGGAGTAAGGGAGGTTGTCGCTGGCCAGCTAAAATAAAGGCTTCTTTTGGCTTTACGTGATTGGCTTGGATGATTTTATTTTCTTAGGGTACAACACCATCATGGTACCCGCAGATTTGGTTACACGTGGCTGCTGCCGTTGTGGGAGAACAGCCAGGAACTGCAAGACCCCAGGCCCTACAGACCACACCCGGCCTCCAGGGGCCCCAGCCCCTGCAACCCTCACAGACTCAGTGCCCACACCCTGTACTGCATCTCCCCACTTGCCAACACATTTGGAAGCCAGTGCAGCCATTTTGGATTATCCTGGCAGTGGAAACTGTCATTCGATAGGACAAATCCCATCCTGAGACGCCTGCTGGAGACTGGAAGCTCATTGTCAGGTACCTCTCATGCATCAGGCTACTGAAGACTGGGAGGTTTGAATAGTATATGACTGTTATAGTGTAAATTTTTTTCTCCTTTGTGAAAAATTTTTAAATTTTTATTTCTTAATTTTTCTTCCTCTCTATTTTCCTTTTGTTTACCTGGTTCGTCAGAGTCTCTTTTTCCCTTTTCTCATGCTAACAACCAACTTCTTTTGACTACACTTTCACTCTTCCTGTGATCGAGAACTTCTTCATACTCTTCTCTTATCCCATTAACAGTTACATCCCATACTCCTCCCATCCTCTGTGTCCTCCATTAGAAACTGCAGTTCTCATTGCAAATCTATTTGTTATACTGTATATAATAATTAAACTCATCCTGTTTATTATGACAATATTGTTAATGTCTTCATAGGGGCTATTTGGTTTACAGCTGCATATTGTCAGTATTGGGTATTGCTAATATTGCTTTCCCCCTTAAAGAAGAGGTACTGGAAAACTACAGGGCCACTATAAGCCTATAGGGCAGAAACTACAATACCCCAGATCTGCATTGCTAGAGGGGTAGATACATGAACAACATGAAAAAACAAGGGAAGAAAATGTTCCAAACAAACCAAGATTCTACACTAATAGAATCCAATGCCAGCATGGTAGAAGAAATGTCAGAAAAGGAGTTCAGAATATACATGATTAAAATGATTCATGAAGCAAAAGATGAGATAAGAGAGCAAATGCAGGCAATGATTGATCACTTCAATAAGGAGTTAAAAGAGCAATTGCAGGAAGCGAAAGATCACCTCAACAAAGAGATAGAGATTCTGAAAAAGAATCAAACAGAAATCCTTGAAATAAGGAAACAATGAACCTAATAAAAAACTCAATGGAAAGCATCACCAACAGACTAGATGGAAGACAGAATCTCAGACAATGAAGACAAAATACTGAATCTTGAAAATAAAGTTGCCCAAACAGAGAAGATGGTAAGAAATCATGAATGGAGTCTCCAAGAACTATGGGATATTGTGAAAAGCCCAAATTTAAGAATTATCAGGATTGAGGAAGGCACAGAGATACAAACCAAAGGAATGAACAACCTATTCAATGAAATAATATCAGAAAACTTCCCAAACCTAAAGAATGAAATGGAAATTCAACTACAGGAGGCTTACAGAACATCAAATGCACAAAATTACAGCAGATCCACACCAAGGCACATTATAATGAAAATGCCAAACATACAAAATAAAGATTGGATTTTTAAAGGCTGTAAGAGAAAAGCATCAGATTATATATAGGGGGAAACCAACAGGAGCATCAGCAGATTTCTCAGTCCAGACCCTAAAAGCTAGAAGGGCCTGGAACAATATATTTCAAGCTCTGAAAGAACATGGCTGCCAACCAAGAATCCTATATCCAGTGAAACTAACCTTCAGATTTGAAGATGAAATAAAATCCTTCCATGACAAACAAAAGTTAAAAGAATTTATAAACAGAAAGCCTGCGCTACAGAACATTCTCAGCAAAATATTCCATGAGGAAAAAATGAAAAACAACAATGTAAGTCAGCAAAGGGAGGAACTACCCTAAAGGAAAAGTCAATCAAAGGAGAAACCAAGTCAAGTTAAAAACCAAAACTAAGCCATAATGAATGGGAATACAAATCATATATCAATAATAAGCCTGAATGTTAATGGCCTAAACTCGTCAATCAAAGACGTAGACTGGCAGATTGGATTAAAAAGAAACACCCAACAATATGATGCCTTCAAGAGACTCATCTCATAGAAAAGGACATTCACAGCCTAAACGTGAAAGGATGGGAAAAAGCCTACCATGCACATGGACTCCATAAAAAGCAGGGATTTCCTTATATCAGATAAATGGACTTCAAGCCAAAGTTAGTCAGAAGGAATAAAGAAGGTCACTTCATACTACTTAAGGAAACCATAAATCAGGAAGACATAACAGTCATAAATATTTATGCCCCAAACAATGGCCCATTGATGTACATCAAACAAATCTTTCTCAATTCCAGGAATCAAATAGACCACAGCACAATAATACTGGGAGAATTTAACACACCACTGTAACCACTGGATAGATCTTCCAAACAAAAACTAAACAAAGAAACCATAGAACTCAATAACACAATCAATAGCTTAGACTTAACAGACATATATAGACTATTCCATCTATCAACAAGTAAATACATTTTCTTCTCAGCAGTACATAGGTCCTTCTCTAAAATAGACCATATGTTATGCCACAAAGCAGCATTAGTAAATGTAAAAAAGTAGAGATACTACCTTGTATTCTATCAGATCGTAATGGAATGAAATTAGAAATCAACAACAAATTAAAAAACAGAAACTACTCCAATAACTGGAGACTAAACGATATGCTGTTGAGTGAAACATGGATAACAGAAAACATCAGGGAGGAGATAAAAAAAATTCTTAGAGGTAAATGAGAATGATGATACAACATATCAAAATCTCTGGGACACAATGAAAGCAGTAGTAAGAGGAAAATTCATTGCATTGAGTGCATTCAAGAAAAGAATAATAAAAAAAAAGAAAAGAATAAAAAGTCAACAACTAAATGACCTAACATTACATTTCAAAGCCCTAGAAAAAGAAGAACAACACCAAAAGTAGTAGAAGACAGGAAATAAATAAAATCAGTGCTGAAATTAATGAAATTGAAACAAAAGAAACTATTCAAAAATGACAAAACAAAAAGTTGGTTCTTTGAAAAAGTAAACAAAATAGATAAACCCTTAGCCACACTAACAAAGAGCAGGAGAGTGAAAACTCAAATTACTAAAATTCATGATGAAAAAGGAAATATCACAACAGACACCATTGAAATACAAAACATAATTAGAAGCTACTTTGAAAATCTATACTCCAACAAAATAGAAAATCCCAAAGACATTGACAAATTTCTAGAGACATATGATCTTCCCAAACTGAACCAGGAGGACATACACAATTTAAACAGATCAATTTCAAGCAATGAAATAGAAGAAGCCATCAAAAGCCTACCAACCAAGAAAAACCTGGGACCAGATGGATTCTCAGCTGAGTTCTACAAGACCTTCAAAGAAGAACTTATACTAATACTCCTGAAAGTATTTCATGAAATAGAAAAGGAGGGAACCCTTCCAAATTCATTCTATGAATCTAGTATCACTCTGATACCAAAACCAAAGACACATCAAGGAAAGAAAACTTTAGACCAATATCTCTGATGAATATAGACCCAAAAATCCTTACCAAAATTCTGGCAAATCACTTACAAAAACATATTAATAAAATTGTGCACCATGATCAAGAGGGGTTTATTCCAGGGATGCAAGGTTGGTTCAACATCTGGAAATCAATAAATGTAATTCATCACATCAATAGACTTAAGGTTAAGAACCATACGATTATTTCAATAGATGTTGAGAAAGCATTTGACAAAATACAACAACCCTTCATGCTCAAAACACTAGAAAAAATAGGGATGGTAGGAACATACCTCAACATTGTAAAGGCTATTTATGCTAAGCCCACTGCCAACATCATTCTTAATGGAGAAAAACTGAAAGCATTCCCTTTGAAAACTGGAACAAGACAGGGATGCCCACTGTCACCACTTCTATTCAACATCGTACTTGAAATACTAACCACAGCAATTAGACAGACCACAGAAATTAAAGGAATATGAATAGGAAAAGAAGAACTCAAGTTGTCACTATTTGCTGATGACATGATCCTATATTTAGAGAATCTAAAAAACTCCACCAGGAAACTTTTAGACCTAATGAATGAATTCAGCAAAATAGCAGGATATAAAATAAATACTCATAAATCAAATGCATTTTTAAACATAAGTTATGAATCATGTGAAATTGAAATAGGAAAACAACTCCATTCACAAAAAAAATAGCCTCAAAAAAATAAAATACTTGGGAATCAACCTAACAAAAGAAATGAAAGACCTCTACAATGAAAAGTACAGAACATTAATGAAAGAAATTGAGGAAGACCTTAGAAGATGGAAAGACCTCCTGTGTTCTTGGATAGGCAGAATTAATATAATCAAAATGGCCATACTTCCAAAGGTGCTATACAAATTTAACACAATTCCAATAAAAATCCCAATGACATTCCTCATACAAATAGAGAAAGCAATTATGAAATTCATCTGGAAGAACAAAAGACCCAGAATAGCCAAAGCAATCCTGGGCAGGAAGAATGATGCAGGAGGTATCACAATACCAGACCTTAAACTCTACTATAGAGCAATAGTAACAAAAACAGCATGGTATTGGCACCAAAATAGATGGGTAGACCAATGGTACAGAATAGAAGACACAGAGACAAACCCACATAAGTACAGTTATCTCATACTAGACAAAGATGCCAAAAACATACGGTGGAGAAAAGATAGCCTCTTCAACAAATGGTGCTGGCAAAACTGGAAATCCATATGCAGTAAAATGAAATTAAACCCCTATCTCTCACCCTGTACAAAACTCAACTCAAAATGGATCAAGAATCTAGGAATTAGACCTGAGACCCTTCACCAAATAGAAGAAAAAGTAGGCCCAAATTTTCATCATGTTGGCTTAGGACCAGACTTCCTTAACATGACCCCCAGAGCACAAGAAATAAAAGCAAGAATCAATAAATGGGACGGATTCAAACTCAAAAACTTCTTCTCAGCAAAGGAAACAATCAATAATGTGAAAAGACAGCCTATAGAGTGGGAGAAAATCTTTTCCACACACACTTCAGACAGAGTACTGATCTCCAAAATTTATAAAGAACTTAAAAAACTTCACACCAAAAATACCAAGAACCCAATCAATAAATGGGCTAAGGAACTGGGCAGACACTTCACAGAAGATATACAGGTGATTAACAAATAAATGAAAAAGTGCTCATCATCTCTAATAACTAGAGAAATGCAAATTAAAACCACCCTAAGATTTCATCTAACTCCAATTAGAATGGCTATTATCAGGAACACAAGCAATAATAAGTGTTGGAGTGGATATGGGGGAAAAGGCACACTTGTACATTGCTGGTGGGGTTGCAAATTGGTGCAGCCACTCTAGAAAACAGTACAGAGATTTCTCAAAAAACTTGGAATGGAACCACCATTTGACCCAGCTATCCCACTCCTCGGTTTATACCCAAAGGACTTAAAATCAGCATACTACAGTGATGCAGCCACATCCATGTTCATAGCTGCTCAATTCACAATATCTAGATTGTGGAACCAACCTAGATGCCCTTCAATTGATGAATGGATAAGGAAACTGTGGTATATATACACAATGGAATATTATTCAGCCATAAAGAAGAATAAAATTATGGCATTTGCTGGTAAATGGGTGGAGTTGGAAAATATCATGCTAAGTGAAATAAGCCAAGCCCAAAGAAACCAAAGGCCGAATGTTTCCTCCGATAAGTGGTTGATGATACGTAATGGGGGAAAAGGGATGGCAGCAGGGGGACAAAAGAAGAATGGAACTTTGGATGGTGTAGAGGAAAATGGGAGGGGTGGGGGAAGGAAAGATAGTAGACTGAGACAGACAGTATTACCCTATGTATGTGTAAGATTATATGAATCGTGTGAATCTACATTGTGGAAAAAAAAGATATATTCCCTGCTGTATAATTATATCAAAATGGGTTCTATTGTCATATATAATTTAAAAGAACCAATAAAAAAAGTAATGAAAAAATATTACCTTGAAAAAAAGGAAAAAGAGTGTTAGGGTTGTTGCTCAAAGTGGTGGTAGTGGATTTGGAGAAAGGAGACAATACTGACGATATTCAGGAGGCTTGCTGATAGATTGGGCAAGCCATTCCTGGCTTGGGAACAGATTCCCCACTTACATCCCAGCATGTCAAGGTTGGCTGAATTCTGTTAACATTCAAATGTGCACCCTTTTTGACCTGCCCTGTGCATCTAGCTATATATTATCAATTCAGTATAAACAAAGTGTTTGCAGTAAGATGGTCTAAAACATCAAAAACCTGAAAATTGGGGCTGGGGATATAGCTCAGTTGGTAGAGTGCCTGCCTCACAAGCACAAGGCCCTGGGTTCAATCCCCAACACCGCAAAAAAAAATTAAAAAATAAAATAATAAAATAATAAAAACCCTGAAAATAATCTAAAAATCTCACTGATTAAGAGAATGGTTACATAAATAAGTATGTGGATATTGAATACTAAGCAACTATAAAAAGATTAAGGGGGTAGGAGTGCTGGGGAAATCTCATTCAGCACCAGCTTTTTAAATCACAATAATTGAATTTAATATTTAAAATCAAATTTTAAAATGTCATAATTAAAATTAAAAATTTTTACATTTTAAAATTGAAATTGAGTTTAAAATCTTAGTTAATTTTGTGATAAAGTCTAAATAAAATTATATTAATTCAATTGCTAAATACTAAGTACATTAATTAAATATTGGATTACAAATTAAATATTTTTAAACTTAAGGTTTTTACGGCTTTTACATACAGGACATACAATAATTCTTCGTTTTGTGTGTCATACCAAATGATTTAAAAGCTATTTTCCCAAGACAAATAAATTCAAGTATTACTTTTGTAAGTGAAGAATAGGTAAACCACAAAGATAACAGGGATTCTTGCTAGAGAGGGAAGAGACTTGAGGGATAAATGAGAGTTCCTTTTATTTGTATTGCCTGAATATGGTTTTTTGTTTTTGTTTTTTGTGGTGCTTTTTTGGTTTTTTGTTTTTGTTTTTTGTGGTGCTGGGGATAGAACCCAGGGCCTTGTGCTTCTGAGGCAAGCACTCTACCAACTGAGCTATATCCCCAGGCCATTGCCTGAATTTTTTACAAGCACCCATGTATTTCTGTTTGATTTAAAATAAATATATTTTGCAAAAAAGAATACAATAGTTATAGTAGTATAAATGCTGTGTCTAGATCTAATTTTAAAAATGATACTAGGCTACAAAGATAAGAGTGTGTATGGGGTAGAAGAATCTAAGTTACAATGCTGGTTATATAGTAATTGTTGTGGGCTGGATGTTTATTGTCCCCCTAGCATTCACCTGTACGTCATCCCAACCCCCACCATGTTTTGGTATTAGGAGATGAGGCCTTTGTTTGCGGGGGGGGGGGGAATTAGGTCATGAGGATGTAATCTTCATGAGGAGTGCAAATGTTAATCCAATTACTGTTTTGTATGAAGTTGAACATTTATCCTGTACCCAAGGCCTTAGCAGCTGCACTCAAAAACAGCTGCTTTGAGATAAGTATGAAGTCAGGCATGGCCTCACACCAGCAGCCCCGTGTGGTCAGCTTTGGCCTCAGCCCTGCTCTGCTGAGCACTCTGACCAAAGCCATCCGCACCTCCCGGTTCCTCAGACTGTAGATAAGGGGGTTGAGAGTCAGGGTGACAAGACTGTAGAAGAGGGAGACCACGTTGTCCTGCCGTGGGCTGTGGTAAGCACCAGGCACCATGTACATGAACACCGCAGCTCCGTAGAAGAGTCCCACCACCGTGAGGTGCGAGGAGCAGGTGGCCAAGGCCTTGTTTCGGGCCTCCGAGCGCATGCGCAGAACAGCGCGCAACACGTGGCCATAGGAAGCGGCAATGAGGGCACGAGGATCAGCACTCCCGAGGTGGACAGCGCCCGCTCACAGGCGGAGGTATCTGCACAGGAGAGCTTCAGCAGGGCTGGCACCTCGCGGAAGTGATCCACCTTGCCGGAGGCTCAGTAGGGGAAGTGCAGGGTGATGGGGGTCTGTGTGCAAGCGCTGAGCCCTCCTGCCAGCCAGGAGGAGCCCACCATGAGCAGGCACACCTGGCATCTCATGTCCAGGGAGTAGCGTGTGGGGAGATAAAAATCATAGCACATGAGGAACCACCCATTGGACGCCCTCGGCCACGCCCATCAGTGTCAGGAAGACTTCTGGAACTGCACAATCCCCAAGGGAGATGGAATCTCCGTGCAAAAAGTGTGATGCCATCTTAGGGAAGGTGACCAGAAGGAAGTTAATTTCCAACAGCCGAAGTAAGTCGAGCAGAAAGTACTGAGTGTCTGAGGCAAGAGATCCACTCTGATCAGGAAAAAATGAGATGGTGTTGTCCAGAAATTCCTTATACAAGCACCACCAGAATAGGAGGCACTGGTGTGGCCCTGAGAGACTGAAAAGGCCACAAGTGTGATTTCTAAGGCTGGTGGGTGATTTATAGCCCCTCTGCTTTGTTCAACATACTTTAACTGCCGGACAAAGAGAAAGCCTTTGGCAAGAAGCCTCAGAGAGGATGGCAAAGATATTTCACTCATGCCAACCACCATTGGTCCATAGTGCCTTCCTGCAAGTGCTCTCTTGAGAAGCATTATGATATGAACTTCAATCAGAAGGAAATATGCCATGACCTTTTACCTTTTTGCTAAAGCATCAAATGAACTTCTGCTACAAGCATCAGATGAACTTATGACAACCAGGTGCTATCCACTGTGAAAATGAGCAGCCACTCACCCTTGCAGCAGGTAAGATTTCCCAGCTCTACCTCAATCATCCTGGGGTCCCCAGAATCAGGGTAAACACCGTACTAATGGAAGTAAAGACTGTAGCCAGTAGTTTGTTCTGAGCATAGCAAACCAGGGCAGGGGAGAGGCCCCACTGTGAGAAACCAGAATTGGAAACTTTGGGCTGAGAGAACGGGTGGTCAGTGGAAAGATCACTCAAGACTATACTCCTAATTTTTTCCTTTGCAGTTATCAATATCTAATACATCGTGTATTTTATTTTCAACATTCATTGTTCACTCTTCCTGCCCACCCACTCTTGAAATCCAAGTTCTCTAAGGGTAGGGAATTTTGTATGCTTTGTTGTGTCCATATTCCCAGTATCTAAAATAGTGACTTATTAGGGATTGTATAAGAATTTATTCTACAAATGACTACAGCGTACATTTCATATACATACACATACAAGTAAACACCATATGTGGAAGAATAGAGAAAATGATGTTCATCTCTGGACAAGAGGACTGAGAGATGATCGTGGGAATGAGGATAGTTTACTCAATTTGTAGCACCGAAGATTTCCTATACGTATATCTATGACTTAATGCCCGCCTGTGCCCCCGAAAGTTTTTAAACCAAATTAAATTCTTGAAAGCAAGTTACAGGGAAATGTGCATATACAATCTGATTCTATTGGCTATGTGATCACGAAGAACAGACTGAAAAAAAAAAAGTTGTTTTTAAGCGTCCTGTTATCTCTACTGTATAGGGATTCAAGAAAAGCCTCACCTCTAACATCACCCCTGCAACTGATCTCTAATATCCCTAGCCCCGGGAACTTATGGCAACCCCATCCCGCAACTAGGTCCAGATGTATTTCACACCTGGCACTGGTCTCTGCCCACCGCCCCGCCCCCAAAGCCAGGTTCCACCCAGAGTCAGCCTCTCCCTCGGAGCCTGGGCCACCCCGCCTCGCCCCCAGCACCGGACCCCGCCCCGGCCCCGCCTCGGCCTTGGCACTAGTCTCCACCGCCGCCCGCCCCCGGGATCTGGGGCCCCCCCCCCCCCCCCCCCCCCGCACTGGGGCCCGCCCCTGCCCCGCCCCCGGAATTCGTCTCCACCCACAGGCAGGCCCCGCCTTCCGGGTCCAGGGCCTTCCAGGGCCTGGTGCCAGCCCACCGTCCCCGGTCCGCCCCCGGGCCCCGGCCCAGGACAGATCCCGGCCCAGAGCACATCTGCGCACATGCTAAGAAAAACTAAAACACTTCGGCCCGAGAACCGAGTGCGCGATCAGGATCCCCGCCCGCCCCACGCAGTCCCAAACACCCACAGGTCCCACGGTCTGCAACTGACAGCCCGAGGCCGGAAGTGGGCAGCAGACGCACTCCCACGACCGGAAGCGGAAGCGTGGGGCGGTACCGTGGGAGGAGCCGCGGGTCGCGCGCCAGGGAGTGAGGCCGGTCGTCTCCGCGAGTCGGCGCGTTTGGCGCTCGGGAGGGGCCAGAGGCGGTGAGCGGCGGGAGGGGCTCGGGTGCGAGTCCGGGGAGGGGCGTGGGCCGCGGGCACCCCCGGCCGCCGGCTCGGCGTCCCTCTGCCCATCCCGGGAGCCCCGCTTCCTCCCTGAGGCCTCAGGCTGTTCGCTGGGTCAGCGCACAGCTGCCGTTTCCCCCAGGTGGGACCCAGCGGTCGCCTCGCAGAGCCCCGGCATCGGGCGCACCCGGGGCGAGTCTGCAGACGTTTGGGTTGTAGATCGCGGGTGGGGGCAGTGCTACCGTCCTCTGGCGGGTGGAGGCTAGCGACGCCGCTTCCATCCCACGGTGCAAACCCCCACAACAAAGAGTTCTGGTTGTGCCTGGCTGGGAAGCCCTGCTCTACGGCCTTGCAGCCTCTCAAGTTCTGAATGAAGAGATGAACTGCTTAAAATTCAGCTGAGTCACGTATAGGGCCTCTAAGTGACAAGACGTTTACGGTTTTATGGTGACGCTGGAGTCACCATAAAAGTCTTTCCAGCCAGATTAGTTGAGCAAGTCAAAGTATACACATGAAGCTGCTTTCTCTCATCTTGAGCACATGTCTGGATAGGAATAAGGTGAATTCAGTCTGGCCAGCAGGCTGGGTTCTTTATTACATGTTGAGTTAATAAATACAAAAAAGAAAAAGGAGAATGGAGTGGTTTTTCAGTATCTAACAACTGTATTACTCCCAGTAAAAGGCATCAGAAGCAATCTTTGTGGCTTTTTCTTTTTTTTTTTTTTTTTTTTTTTTTTTCCTCCCCAGAGGAGAAAAGCACCGTTCAAATTCAGGTTTATGATGAAACCAGCCTCAGTGATCCACTGATCCGTGGAATTCAGTGTGAGGAGGTGAGTACTACGAAGAACTTAAGAGGCCCCAGGACAGGATGGTCAGTGCACCTTTTCTATCCTTTGGTTGTACCCAGAAGAAGGCACTAAGAGTGAAAGTGTCTTAAGAAAAGTTATTGGATGGCTTATATTCAGGGGAAGGATTCTAAGGTGTGTATGTGTGTATGTAAATAAGTAAATATAGTTAAGTGCAAATAAGCACACAAAACAGCCATGTAAGTAACTATAAGCATATGTAATTATTTTTTGTATACCCTAATATTAAAAATTGTAGGATTTTATGTAAGTTTAAATATATAAAATATTTATGTGTATTTGTAGTGTTGTTAGTCTTCCCACTAAAGGCTACCAGGTGTACTTAGCAGCTTTCATCAGGCCCATCCTATTCTAAAACCTATAAATCCTCCACAAAGCTTCATAATACAGGGGAATTTGCCGAAGAGATTATTTGAGTCTCCTTGTGTTAGTAATAGAAATTTAAAATTGGGTTGAACAGCAACCAGATGTATTTTGAGCAAGTGGATTTTTTTTTCCTACTGAGATTTAAAACATTTGGGAAAGGCCTGGAGTTGTAACTCAGTAGTAGAGCACTTGCCCAGAACCTGTGAGGCACTGGGTTTGATCCTTAGCACTGCTTAAAATGAATAAATAAAATGTATTGTGTCCACGTACAACTAAACAAAGAAATTTAAATAAAAAAATATTTAGGAAAATGGTTAAGTAGCAACTCGTAGATTGAAGGGTAAGAAACTTATTTTTTAAAAAAGATGGTCCTCCATACTTTGCCTCCTAATAGGAATTAACTTGTTTCTTAAAACTTCTGAAATAGCAGTGTAGCCTATTCATAAAGCTGAGAATCTCAAATTATCTTAATTGTAGGATTTTTTTAATTATATGTGTGTGTGCCTTTCTCATTCTAGCTTTCTTATAACATTGTTGAGGGTTGTTTGCTGCTTAACACATCATATGCATTCTTTTGAGCACATAATTTAGGGTGACTGACTATTCCTATTTTGGGACTAAGGGGTTTTCTAGGTCTCAGGACAGTCCTAGGCAAATTACAACAGTTGGTCACCTCCATGAGCCAGACCCTGGTCCAGATGCATGGGAACCCTGGAGAACCAAAACAGACCTCATACTGCCTCCCAGAGTGTCCATTCTAACTGGGAAGATGAATTTAAATGAGTGTTATGGGACTCAGTGTGAGGGGACAGGGAATCCTCTTGGTAAGTACTATATCTAGCTTGAGAGCTAGAGGTGGGGCTGACTCTCGCTAGTTGCAGGGTTAGATGGGTGAGGGGTCTGGAGTGTGTTCAAGAGATCACTGCATGTCACAGGAGCAGCATAAGGAAAACCTCTGAGCAGGAGAGGACCCAGCACAATCTGTGAACGGGAAGTCAGGGATGACTGAGGCCTAGACATTAGAGGAGAAGGGTGTACATCAGAAGCCAGCCTGGCCTAACTGTTCTCTGTTCTGAGGCCAGTGTGAGGACACCACAGATGTGAGAGCAGGAGGGTGGTATGGTGTGCATTTTCTCAAGCTTGTGGGGTAAAATGGACTTCAGGACTCCAAGTGAAGATTTGAAACAGGCAAGATAGGAATTGTCAGGGAGAAGTTTGGGAATCAGATGATTGTTCCTGAGCCTGCATGATGGTTATGAAGTGAGAAAGAAGTGGAAGATAAAAGATGATCAGGGAGTTTAGAGCTGAGAGAAAGTGCAGTGCTCCAACTCGTGTGCATTCCTCAGATGGCACCAAGTACTAGTGTGCTTCTGGCTACTACCAGTGTGCATACCTGCAGCCAGTTCCCTCACCCAAGGCCACTTGCCTACCCTTGCTTTGCCACAGGAGTCAGGCCCAAGTATGTCTAGGGCTGCCCTGCCTACTCTGGTAGCCACTAAACATGATGAGAAGGTCATTTTCTCAGTCCCACACATCACATTTCAAGACTCAGTAGCCACCCATGTTTAGTTAGTGGCTACTGTATTGGACAGATGAGTATTACAGAACATTTCTGTCATCCCCAAAAGTTCTGTTGGGCATCACTGGCGTAGAGTGATCCATCCTCTAGGACCCTCTTCCAACACTGCCATATCCAGGGCAGGGCAGGAACCTTAACCTTAACAGGAACTTGTGCTCCCTGGGAGATTTCAGTTGCTGGACAGCCTTGAAGGAGAGCTTGAGGCCTGAAAGTGTCCCAGTCCTTTCTCTGCCTGCTTTCCTCCTGGGGGTGCAGTGAACTGGCTGGATCCTTTCTCCTACCTCAACTCAGTGACCTAAAACTATTCCCGACCACAAATTGGGTCCCTGCTGTGAGAGAGGACCTCCTCTACCTGTGGAGGCAGGCAGTTGTGCCACAGTTCCCGGGCCAGCTGGCCTTGCACAGAGTCCTCAGGAAGGTTTAATGTGAGAGGCTATAGTCTTTCAGAGGCTCTGGAGAGAATCCATTTCCTGCCTTTTCTGTTTTGTGTAGACTAGCTGCATTCTTCACCTGTGACTCCTTCCTCCATCTTTAAAACCAACAAGGCAGCATCTTCAGATGTCTGTCTGTCTCTCTCCCTCCCTGTCTCCCCCCACCTCCTTCACCTTCTCACCTCTGCTTCCAAATTGGATCTCCTCCACCTCTGACTCTCCCACCTCCCTTTATGAGGACCCTGTGTAATCCAAACTGAATAATCGCCCCATCTCAAAGTTTTTACCTTCATCACATCTGCAGAATTCCTTTTGCAAAGTGAGGAAACACCAATTTTTTTTTTTTTAGGAGTTTATTAATCCGTTTTCCACAGAGGCCCAGGAGTCACACACTCACTGCAACTCTATTTTTTCATATGGTGCAACTCCATGCTGTGTCCATGTCCCCGCCCTTACCCACACACCCTTCACTGTTTTCATCTTTTGAGTGTACAGAGTCACCCAAACCTCCACAGCTGGTTCCAGGGGGTTATATTTATTCTACCACTCCAGGGCGAGAAGGAAGCATTCCATATACACTGCTTGCTACCTCAATTTTTTCCACTTAAATTTTTGGAGATGATTCTGCCAAGACCTAGAGATCTCTTCTGGTTTTGGTGTCTTTTCTGGCTGCGTGTTGCCTTATGTGTAGACATCCCATAGCTTGTTCAGCCAGCTCCCTTTTCGTAGCTGTTTGTGTGCTTTCAGCCATTCACTCTCATTAGCAATACAGCTGTAGCTGAGCACAGGGGCGCACACCTGTAATATAAGCTACTTGGAAACCTGAGCAGGAGGATCACAAGTTCAAGGCCACCCTCTGCAACTGGGGAGACCCTGTCTTAACATAAAAAATAAAAATGGCTGGGGATGTAGTCGTAGAATGCCTCTGGGTTCAATCCCCAGTACCAAATAAATAATAATAATGATAATTAAAATTTAAAAATGCCACTGTGAATAATTATAAATGTCTTTAGTATTTGTGTATCTTCAGAATAATTCCTAGAAGTCAGATTGGTAAGAAAGAGTAAACATTTCTGCAGCTTCGCCTGACAGTGATGAGAGTCCTTCTGTAGCCACTCTGCTGAGCCACGTGTGAGAATGCCTTTCCATTCAGCCACGTCAGCACAGGCTGTGGCCCCGTGTCTTTGCCAGTACTACAGATGGGGGATAGTCTCAATGCAGCTGTGGTCTGCATCTCTGTCACTGTGAATGAGCATCGGTGACAGCCAGGGGCATCACCCTTAAGGTGGTGGGTGGACACCAGGTGGTGCTACATGAGGAAAGGAGACAGTGACTTTAGCTGGGCTGAGGGCCAGAGACTGGCATTAACAGAAAGAAAACCATGCTTGGTGCTTATGTTGTTCCTCTGCTGAGGATCCTAGACCCAGCTTGAACGGAGAGAGGAAGCACTTGAAGGGGAAGAAGGACCAGAGACCATCAAGAGTGAATGGCTCCTACAAGCAGGAGATGGGTCCTAGGAGGGGGCTGCCAAATGCAGCCTGCAGAGAATGGGAGCCTGTGCCTTGTCTGACAGGGAGGGAGGCAGGGCAGTGAGGTGTGGGTAGCGAGACTGGAAGGTAGAGTCCTTGTGAGAAGTAGGAAGCAGGAAAGTGCTAGAGAGTGAGGTGATTGCACTGCATTCTGACAGAATTAGAATGGGTCAGTGTAGAGGACAGTAATCATTTGTCATCTCTCACAGGTGCTGTGGATCAGGAGTTCAGGAGTGGTAGGATTTTCTGAGGTCTCAGGAGGCTTCCCTCTGGGGCTATGCCATCTGCAGGTTCCACATCACTCCAGGATCCTGGGGGCCTCCCTGGTGTAGCTGGCAGGTCAGTGCTAACTGTCAGCCCGCCTCAGCTCCTGTCCACCTAGGCTCAGGCAGGGCCTCATGTCTCCCAGCATGGCCGTCGGCTTCCCCTGGAGCAAGCAAGCGTGCAGGAGCCTGAGGCCGAAGCTGCAATGCCTTCTAGTAGGACCTGGTCTCGGGTCCTCCCTGTTGCCTCTGCAGCAGTCTGTGGGTTCACAGGTCAGCCCTCATTCAGTCTGGTGGTCACCAGGAGACTGCTGAGGAGAAAGCTTGTTGCCTTAGAGGGAAACTGAGCTTTTGCAAGGCTTCCAGGGATGTAAGAGGTGTGGTGAGTGGGAAGCCACATGGGCTTGTCCTGCAGGGCTGACGCCTCTGCTCCTGTTGATGAGCTTATTTGCCTAGCGGTGACCATATCACAGCCCTTGTGCTGGAATGCCCAGATGTGGCCACAAGCAGGCAGTGATGGGATCCTGGTTGGCTGCACTTCTTCTGGGCCATTGTGAAGCTCAATGAGGGATAAGGACATCTGTTGACAGGAGGGATGATGAAATCAAGCTAGGTGGGTGTGAAATGAGGAGAGGAAGTGGCTCGTGATGAACAAGGAAGTAGGAGAGGGTGGAGGAGGCCTGGTGTGCTTCGATGTGGTGAAAGAGAAAACGAGTGAACAGCAGAAGAGAAAGAAGGTTCAATTCAGACGAGAATTTCTGAACTGTTGTTCCAGGTGGTACAGCAGGGTCAGGAGAGGACCATGGCATGGGGAGGACCATGGTAGTGTGGGGCCGACGTGAAATGGGGCAGCAGGCCCCAGAGTTGAGACACCCAGTGCTGTGAGGGTCTCTGCCATCAACCAGATGATGGGGGACCAGAGGCTAAAGGCATAATGGGAGTCTCAGAGGATGAGGGGTCGTGGCTGGAGGTTTGCCAGGAAGAATGGGATGGGAGGAACACCAGGAGACTCAGACGGTTTTCGAAGAAGTGTGGCTCAGTGACATGCTGGTCCTCCCACTGAGGGCAGGAGAAAACTTGTGCTGTGGCATGGCTCTGCCATCAACCCTTCCTTACTCAGACCTCCCTCCCCACGTCAGCCCATAGAAATGAATCTTCTTCAAGGCAGGGTCTAGTCTTCCCCACCTTTAGCTGGCCATAAAGAAATTCTCTGACCTACCTTGTCTGATGATAGGTCATAAGAAGCTCCTCATTCCAGAGGGCTTCTGCCCCGTCCCCTGCAGGAAGGCAGGCTACCCAGAGAGGCCAGGAGGACTCTGAACAGACAGCCTGGCGGGGTTTCTCCGCTTGATCTGTTAGCAGTCATGCCTCTGCAGCGAAGTCTGCAGAAAAATCCAAAAGCTCAAGTTCTGAGAGTTCCAGATTTCTCCACGTGAGAGGTTCCTGGAGGGTGGCACAGCCAGAGAAGGCACCCCTTCCCCTACCTGCCCTGTGCATCTCTTCATCAGTATCCTTGATATCCTTTCTAATAAACCAGTGTGTGTGGGTGCTTCCCTGAGTTCTCTGAGCCATTGAGCAAATAAATCAAACCTGAGGAAGGGGTCATGGGAAACCCACTTTGTAGCCAGTGGTCAAAGCTCATGGAACAACCTGGGAAAGTGTAGGTGATGGTCTTGGGGATGAGCCCCCAATGGGTGGGCTCTGACACCATGTCAAGGTGGAAAAGGTGCAAACTGAGTTAGAAGACACCTAACTGGTGTCCACTACAGAAGTGCTGGCTTGCTTGTTGGTGGGGAGAGATCCACTTATCTGGTGTCAAAGTTCCATGGTGATTGTGGAGTGAGAATGAAAGAAGAACAGTGGATTTTTTCTTCCTGACATGCAACCTGCTGAGCAGAATAAAGACCAAGTGTGGATGACAGAACTTGTATTTTGAAGGAGAGCGTGATAGACAGGCTAAGAAAGACTTGTCCTCAGCAGCCCCTAGTGGGAGAGACGCTGTGCAGACTTTTTATGTCTCCTGTTTATTCCAGAGTGCTGTCCCAGTGCCCTGTGGGAACACGAGGAGGGTCGTGTTTCCCCACCACCCTGGTGTTCAGAAGCTTTGCTGTTGGAGTTACAGGATGGCGGCCGCTATTCTGCCCCCGACTTGTGGTGAGTCATGGGGTCTTGGCAGCCTCAGTGTCAGGCTTGAAGGCCCGCAGCCCACAGAGCAGTACAGAAGAGAGGACCACACTAGTGAGGTCAATGTGGAGCCCGGGAACCTCCTGGGTTCAGTGGAGTAGCTCCTGGGACTTGGGTGTTGATTTGGGTGTTCATGCTGTGTCACCTGTCTGGTGAATATGTGGGAGATTTTGAATTATACCCTTAATTCTTTCTGTAAACTTGAGAAAAATAGTTTTGCCATCAGAACCTCAATATCCTCATCTGTGAAATAGAAAGTAGCTCTTCCTCGTGTGCAGTCAGACCTTTGAGCCCTGTTTTATGGCCAGGGTGAGACAGAGCTTTGCCCTGTTTTTTTGTGAAAGGTGTAGGTGGGTATCTATGGGACTGGGCTTGTTTATGGGCGTGTCCTGTGTGTGGTCAAGCACAGGTGGGTGGAGAAGCCTCCAGGGTGTCAGAGCACTGGGCATTCTGGGCTCTTCTGACTCGTTTCTTCTTCCCCAGATCAGTCCTCCCTGTACCTAGCCCCTCGTAGGAAGGCATGTGGAGGGAAGGAGGGGCTGCCTGGCGAGCTCCTGGCCAGCTGGTTACAGGTGAGTCAGCACTTCCTTTTTCCCTGTCACCATTCCTTTGGCAGAAGTTGGACTTGTTCCCTTTAGTGGCCTGGAGCCTCACATCCAAAACAGGTCCCTGGACATCGCAGAACCCTCAGGGTTCAGGGGCTGCACAGAAAATGTCCATATATGCTAATTCCTATTGCATTTTCAAAGCTCCCTCTGAGGTCCGTGAGTACAGCACGTACTTCTGAAAGTTTAAGGGGAAGCTAAGAAAAGATGGCCTTGTGCTCAACCTGGAGTTGAGGGAAGGAATTGGGGAAAGAAAGTCACTGTGCAGCACTGGCCCTGGGGGTGGGCCCAGGAGACAGGCTATGAGCACTGAGGGCCAAGCCCAGTCCTGCCCACACATCTCATGCTCTGGGTTTCCTGTCCCTGGATCTGTCGACCTGGACCTTTCCCTGTTGGTGTTGGTGGGGTCCATGGCTAAGCCATGATGTTTGTGACTATCTAGGACCTGGTGACCTTCGAGGATGTGGCTGTGGAGTTCTCCCAGGAGGAGTGGGCATTGCTGGACTCGTCTCAAAGAACTCTGTACAGGGACGTGATGCTGGAGAACTGCAGGAACCTGGCCTCGCTCGGTAAGCCCAGTGTCAGCCTGCATTTTTTTAATGGCTCAGGTAGCAAGAGTTTGCTTTTATTCTGATTTTTTTTAATTGATGTAAAATTCATAGGACACAAAATTTAGCAGTTGAATTATTTCAAATGTACAATCAAGTGGCTTTTAATGTTCTCACAGTGGTGTGCCACCATCAGCACTGTAAGGTCGGGACATTTCGTCACCCCTGCTCTGGTTTGACTCTGGTGTGTCCCCTGAAGGTTCATGTACTAGAAACTTGGTCCCTGGTAAAACAGTACTAAGGTAGTGGAACCTTTCAGAGGTGGAGCCTGGTGGGAGACACCACTCTTCAAAGGATTAATGCTCACTCGGGGGTGAGTCAGGTCTGGTGGGACCAGGTTAGTTCTCTCAACAGTAGGTTGTTATAGGACTGTGTTTGTAGCTCAGTGGTAGGGCACTTGCCTAGCATTTGTGAGGCACTGGATTGAACCTCAGCACCACATAATAACAAATAAAATAAAGGTGTTGTGTCCATCTACAATTAAAAAAGAATTTTTTAAAAAAGTAGGTTAGTATAAAGGGAAGCCACCCCGTGTGCTTAGTCCCATCTCTAGGTAGCTAGCTCCCTTTCCCGCTTCTCCACCATGTTGGAACAGAGCCACAGAGGCTTCTCTAGACGCCTGCACCATCATGTTTCAACTTACAAAATTTCAGAATCATGAGCCAAAATTAACCTATTTAGCTTATAAAGTACCCAACCTCAGGTATTTCATTATAGCAAACTATCCTATTCCTTTTAAGCTGTCAGTACCTATTACCTTCTTCATCCATTGCTGCTGGTAACCATTAATCTGTTTTCTGTGTCTGTGGATCTGCCAACTTTCATATAAATGAAATCGTAAAATATCTAACCTTTTGTATTTTTTTCATGTGACAAAGTATTAAGGTTTGACAGGTAAGCTCTGTCATACCATGTATCAGTGCTTCATTCTTTTTAATAACTGAATAGTATTCCATTGTATGGACATAATCAGATTTTGTTTATCCATTCATTGGATGATAAGCATTTGGGTTATTTCTGCTTTGGGGCTATTAAAATAATACTGCTGTGCATATTTGTGTACAAATTTTTGTTGAAACCTGCTTTCAGTTCTCTTGGGTGAGAGAATGCTGACAGGTCATGATATTTCTGTTTAGCTTTTTGAGGAACTGCCAGACTTTCCACAGCAGCTGCACCATTTTACATTGCCACAGCGCGTGAGGGTTCTGGTATTCTCCACTCTCCCCGCCCTTGTCCTTTGACGGTAGCCATCCTAAGAGATGTGAAGGGTGTCTCATTTTGATCGGCATTTCCCCACTGACTAACTGCATTGAGCCTCTTTTCACACACCTACTGGCTATTTGTACCTCTTCTTTGGAGAAATGTCTATCTAAGTCCTTTACACATTTTTAAATTGGGTTAAATTTTTAAATTGGCATTTTTGTTAGTGGTTAGTGGGCTATAAAAGTTTATTATATATTCTGGATAATAGGCCCTTATTCAAAATATAACTTGCTAATAATTTCTCCATTCCATGGGTCTCTTCATTTTCTAGATACTGTCCTTTGATGGATAAAAATTTTAATTTTTATGAAGTCCAATTTTCCAACTTTTTCTTTTGTTCCTTGCACATTTGATTTCTTACCTAAGAAACCATTGCCAAAGAGTTATGAAGACTTAGCCATGTTTTCTTCTAGTTTTAATTTTTGGATTTAGGTGTTTGATGAGTTGATTTTGCATACAGTGTGGAGTAGGAGTCAACTTCATTCATTTGCATGTGTGTGTCCAGTTGTTCCAGCACCTTTGTAAGAGAGGCTGTTTTTCCCCCATCAAATGGCCTTGGAACCTTGTCAAAAAAAAACTTGATCTCAGGACATCAGAGTTCATGTGCTCTCAATTCTATTTCCTTGTTCTCGAGGTCTCTCCTGTGCCAGTTCCTTACTCTCTTGCTAACTGTTACTTTGTAATAAGTTTTGTAAGATAAGGTGAGTCTTCCTGCTTTATTCTTTTTCACAACTTGTTTCCTATTCAGGATCCTTTGCAATTCCATGAATTCTATGATTTGCTTCCATTTCTTAAAAAAAGAAATAAAAAACAAAAGGACGGGGATCAGGATTTTGGTTGGGTGGGATTGTCATCTTAATAAGAGTAACAAGTTGTCCAATATGTATCCTTTTGTTGATCTTTTTTTATTTCATTCTATTAGAGAAGACACTTTGAATGATATCACTGTTTTCTTGTTTCATGTTTATTAATGAGGTGGGATCTTGCCGTGTTGCTCAGGCTGGTCTCAAACTTATGGGTTGAAGCAATTCTGCCTCCACTTCCCGGGTAGCTGGGCTCCAGGAGTGCGCCCCTGTGCCCAGCAATTTCATTGTTTTCAAATTTAGAGAAACCTATTTTATGGCCTAACAAATGGCCTGGGAGGGTGCTGTGAGCACTTGCGATTAACGTGTTTTCTCTTGTTGGCTGGATTGCTCTTTATGCCTTTTAGGTCCCATTAGCTTGTAGGATTTAAGTCCTCTGTTTCCTATTAACCTCATAACGAGTTATTTTATCCATTATTGAAAATGAGGCATTGAAGTCTCAAGCCACTATCGTAGAACTCTTTCTCCTTTCACTTCTGTCAGTGATATTTTTAAGTTCTCTCAGGTATATATTGTTTATAACTACTGTGTTTTCTTGATGAATTGACCCTTAGCAACTATTCATGATGTCCGTGATCCAAGTGCAGCATCTGAGCGCCCCAGCACGCCATCTCTTCCCATGGCTCTGTGGCAGTGCCTTTGTCCACCCTTTCTGTCCTTCACTTTCAACATGAATGTCTTCACCGTGAAGGGGACCTCCTGTAATAGCAGCACATGTCACTGGATTTTTTGTAAATGCGTTCTTCTGAAGCCTCCTTCTGACTGAGCCTCGTCCTTTTCATTTCATAGGGTCCCTGATGAAGAGCCTGGTTCTGCCTGCTCACCAGCCTCTCTCTTGCTGTCTGCCCTTTTTTCTGTGCATGTCATTTTTGTCCCTCAATTTTTCCTTTATTGTTTACTTTTATGTTAAATATTTTCTCACAAACCATTTTGATTCCCATTCTTTGTGTGTCCTTCAGTTATCTTTTAGTGGTTGCCCTGGGAATTACCATTTGTGTTTTCATTTATAACAGTCTAGTTGGATTTAATACCAGTGTCGTTTCAACGGTAAAGACTTTGCTTCCTGTAGCCGTGTCCCTTCTCCCACAGTTGTTTGTCTCAAGTTACATCATCATGCATTGTGCGCCCACTACGGTAGATTTACAGTTAATCAATTTAGGCCTTTAAGTGATGTGAAAAAAATTAAAAAGTTGCAAACCAAAACTACATTGTCATTGACTTTTATATTCAGCTCTATATTTGCTTTTACCTTTGTTCTTTAATTTTTTTATTTTTTCCAGTGCTGGGGATGGAAGCCCTGAGTGCCAGGCAAGTGTTCCCCCGAGCCACCCCCCAACCCTGCCAGTGTTCCTCCTTTGTGTGGATTGGAGTTACTTTGCTTTGCCCTCTGATTTTGGCCTGCGGGTCTCCCTTAGCATTGTTTTTGCAGAGTAGCTGTGCTCCAGACTTCAGGACCCCGAGGAGCACGAGGGGACTTTCAGAGCCATACTCCCCAAACATCTCTTTCCCCGCTTTTCCTTCCAGGCTTTGTGGTTAGTACTGGTTTTGTTTGCATCTGCGGTTTTCTCTTGCCTCTGGCAGGACTGACGAATACATTGGCTGCTGTAGTCAGCTATTTCTCTCTGGTGACTAAAGGACTCAGCCAGAACAGCTGTAGTGGAGGAAAGTTTGTTTGAGGCCCACGGTTCCAGAGGCCTTAGTCCATAGAAGGCTGGCTCCATTCCTCGAGGTTCGAGGTGAGGCAGAACATCATGGCAGAAGAGTGTGGCAGAGGGAACCAGTTCACATGGTGATAAGGAAGCAGAGAGGCTCCACTAACCAGATACAAATATATACCCTACCCCCAAGCCACGCCCAGTTCCCACCTCCTACAGCTACACACCCTACCGCTTCAGTAACCACTCGGTCAGTCCCTATCAGGGATTAACTCACTGACTGGGTTAAAACTCTCACAACCCAACACTGCTCCTCGGAACCTTCTTGCATTGTCTCACGTGAGCTTTTGGGGGACACCACATCCACATCATAACATTGGCCTTTAAATCTGTCACATGAGGAAGGTCCACAGCCCAGGTGCCCTAGGGATATTTTGCTGAGAGACCAAAGATGTCACCTGGAATGAATGTGAGACAAAGGGTTAATTGAGAGATGCCCGCAGGGAAGGTCCAGTGCAAAAGGCTGGAGGGTAGCACCTGCATGCCTGCAGTGCTTCCTTGAGTGATGCCTCTGTCCCGCACAGCGTGACCAGAAAACACCATTTCCATCCCTGCAATTCTTTCTCCTCTCCACAGCACCCTCAGTTCCACACCATTTCCACAGGGAGAGGGGTTTATAAGCTAGACTACAGAAGCAGTGACATCACTGGCTAGCTTGCTTTGTCCCCGTAGGACCAACACCCAAGCAACCTGGCATGTGTGTAAGAAAGCATCTTTCTACAGGTAACACTACCTCACCCTGATTCCCAGGGTCCTTCAGGATGTTGTGGATCTGGACATTCCAGCTCAGACTCACCCCTCATTTCTAGGTTTGGGGCACTGGTGAGGGGCACTTCAGGGGCTGGTGTTTTCACTGTCCTTCTCTGCAAAGATGACACATGTCCCAGATCACAAGCTCAGTCCTCAGAGTTTGGAGTTAGACAAATGAGGCAAGCTCTTGGACCCAATCCTGCAGGAAGCCCACAGGCAGGTCAGAAGAAACCACTGAGTAAGGTCCATTCTGCTCCTCCATGAGTAGTAATGCTGGCTGTTGTTTCCATGGCCAAAGCAGAGAAGAGAAGGCCGGCCTGGTTCAGTTAAAATGTCATAGTGCTATCTTACCCAGATCCAGCTGTTTGTTTATTTTTTCCTTGATAGGCATTCAACTGATTGCTGTGAACTTTTTTTAGATTTTTTTTTAGTTGTAGATGGACATGATTCCTTTATTTATTTTTATGTGGTGCTGAGGATCAAACCCAGTGCCTCACACATGCAAGGCAAGCGCTCTACCACTGAGCCACAACCCCAGCCCTGCTGTACGTGTTTGATAAGTTTCCAGAGCTCCAATAAAGATGATTTTGAACATTTTTTCGGCTTATTTACTGGTTTTTGTGGGGATGGGCTCTTGGAGTTCCTTCCTCCACTGTTTTCATTGATGTCACTTTTCACAAGTCTTTCTTGAGCACCTCTGTGTCCTTGGATCTGTGAGGGTTTGGGGAGTACTGTGGTGAACAGGTAGACAGGATCTGCCTCCTCACAAAGCTATCTGTCTCATGTCCTCCCTGTGCAGTGAGTATCCCTTGTCCTCCCTCTGAATACTCCATAAGGGCCTCTGAAAGGTGTTTCTGACATTAGCATGGCTTCTGGAACTATTTAAGCCCTGCCATCGTGAGTATTGAGTTAGGATACTTGCATTTTGTTCCTTATGAGTTATTTTGTACATTAGGCATTTTCATTATAATGTGTCTTGGTGTGGATCTGCTGTAATTTTGTGCATTTGGTGTTCTGTAAGCCTCCTGCAGTTGAGTTTCCATTTCATTCTTCAGGTTTGGGATATTTTCTGATATTATTTCATTGAATAGGTTGTTCATTCCCTTGGTTTGTATCTCTATGCCTTCCTCAATCCTGATAATTCTTAAATTTGGTCCTTTCATGATATCCCATAGTTCTTGGAAGTTCTGTTCATGATTTCTTACCATCTCCTCTGTTTGGGCAACTTTATTTTCAATATTCAATATTTTGTCTTCATTGTCTGAGGTTCTGTCTTCTAAGTGACCTAGTCTGTTAGTGATGCTTTCCATTGAGTGTTTCATTTGGTTTATTGTTTCCTTCATTGCAAGGATTTCTGTTTGGTTCTTTTTCAGAATCTCTATCTCTTTGTTGAGTTGATCTTTTGTTTCCTGTAGTTGCTCTTTCAGCTGCTTATTGGAATGGTCAATCATTGCCTGCACTTGCTCTCTTAACTCATCATTTGCTTCTCTGAACATTTTAATCGTGTATCTTCTGAACTCCTTTTCTGGCATTTCTTCTACCATGCCGTCATTGGATTCTATTAGTGTAGAATTTTGGTTTGTTTGGAACACTTTCCTCCCTTGTTTTTTCATGTTGTTCATGTATCTTCCCCTCTAGCAATGCAGATCTAGGGTATTATAGTTTCTGCCCTATATGCTTATAGTGACCCTATAGTTTTCTGAAACCTCTTCTTTAAGTGGGGGGGGGATCAATATTAGCAACACCCAGTACAGACAATATGCAGCTATAAACCTAATAGCCCCTATGAAGACTATTGTTACAGTAGTCTTTTTGTTACAATATTATCATAATAAACAGAGGATGAGTTCAATTATTATCTACAGTTTAACAAACAGATTTGCAATGAGGAGTACAGTTTCTAATGGAGGACACAGAGTATGGGGAGGGGTGTAGGCTGTAACTGTTAACAGTGTAAGAAAAGAGAATGAAGAATTTCTAGATCATAGGAAGAGTGAAAGTGTAGTCAGAAGAAGTTGGTTGTTAGCATGAGAAAAGTGAGAAAAAGCCCTTGAGGAAAGAGGTAAACAAAAGGAAAGTAGAGAGCAAGAAAAGTAAAGAAATAAAAGTTTAAAAGATATCACAAAGGAGAAAAAAAAAAAAGAAATCTCCACTATGACCGTCATATACTCTTCAAACCTCCCGGTCTTCAGTAGCCTGAGGCTTGAGAGGTACTTGACAATGAGCTTCCAGTCTCCAGCGGGTGGATTTGCCCCACCTAATAACAGTTTTCACGGATAATCCAAGACGGCTGCACTGACTTCCAAATGTGTTGGCAAATGCGGAGATGCAGCACAGGACGTGGGCACCGAGACTGTGTGGGGTGCAGTTAGTCAGGCTGGGCCCCTGGAGGTGGTGTGCTGTCAGTCAAGCCTGGGGTCCTGGAGGCGGTGCTGTCATTCTGGCAGCAGTCCTGCATCTCCTGGCTTTTTTTTTTTCCCCCAAAATGGTGGCAGCCACATGTAACCAAACCTGCGGGTACTGTGATGGTAAACTTCCAGGCAACAGCAGGCAGCTAGTGATCCACTGACGGTCTGCAGACTCCACAGGCTACTGGTGGACGATCAGCAGATGAACCTCCATTGGTGGGCGACGGGTAGGTGAAAGGCGATGGCAGGCCAGAGGCAGGCAAACAGTTGATGGATGATAGGCGGCGGTCAGTGAGCAATCTCCCTTGTGAGTTATGCTCAGAATTCAGATAAAATTATTCCACTGCTTGTGATGTCACACTTTTCCATCTTCAGAAGTGTTGGCTTTAATTTTCATGGAGTAGCCTGTCCTGCAAACAGTCTCCCACATCATGTGTACATTCTCCATGAACAGGGTGTCGTGTTGATAAGCACAGTTTGATCTCCCAGTTGGAGCAAGAAGACAAGATGGTGACAGAGGAGAGAGGAATTCTTCCCAGCACCTGTCCAGGTGAGCATAGGTACATAGGAGCCCTTATGAGGAACATCGGTGGCCAGGGACTCAGGAGTTGGGAGAATTATCAGAGAAATTATAAAGTGACAAAGAGGACAAGGGCGTTTCTCATGCACTCTTTTTCTTTCCTGTCAGTTCTGCATTCATCATCTCATACTTCACTTTTGCTCTGGGGAGAAACTAAGATGCAGCTCTTTTCTCAATTTAAATCGCACTTTTCACTTCTGATCAAACCTTGTTTTGTCAGTCTTATCTCAATCTTTCTAGAATGCTTTAATTAGTGCATGATAATTATACATAGTAGATTCGTTATGTTTGTACATATAGATAACATAATTTGATCAGTTTAATATCCTTCCTTCCTCCCTCCCCCTGATCCCTTTTCTTTATTCTACTGGTCTCCCTTCTGTTTTCATAGTCTCTTTTTTAATTTTCTCTCTCTGGCTTCCACATTAAAATTGTTTTCTTAAAAATTAACACGTAAAGTGTCCATAACAAAGCCCCCTTCATTGCAAACCACCTTGAAGACCACCTGTACTCATCATGCATTTTATCATTTCTTTTCCTCATCAACATCAATTTCTTCTCAATTTGTTTCAGATTTGGAGACTGTACTTAAAACCAAGTGGCTAGCTCCTAAGAAGCATGTTTTTAGAAAAGAACAGACTAAAAGTGTAAAAATGGTAAGACAACAATGGATGATTTCTGGTTTTCCATAGTCAGAAAAATCCCATCTTAGAAAAGAAACAATAACCCAGACTCTCACTGTATAAAGTATCATTAACACTTGAGAAAATGGTGTCCCTACAGAGAGAATGTCAGACTTTGTGACTGTGGAGAAAAATGTAAGTTAACTCCTAACTGGTTTCTTCACTGAGAGTTCTCACAAATAATTATTTCATTAAATGTGACTTGGGTATTGGCCATTTGAAACATAAATTGGTCTTAAATTTGTCAGAAAATGTCTAGTGAATACAAGTACTTGTGGCAAAGCATCTCTCTTTTAACTTCCAAGGACTCAAACTGATCAGAGCCATTAAGCACTGAAAGTAGCAAAATTGATGTAGCAAAATTCGTGAGAAAGAATTTGCATACAAAGATCAAATATTTAAAATAGTATGAGTTGTAGTCACCATTCACCTCTCCATCAGCAGGAAAGAAGTCATCGTGGAGTGAAAGTCAATGAATGTAATCAGTGCTTTAAAGTCTTCAGCACCAAGTCTAACCTTACTCAGCACAAGAGAATTCACACTGGAGAAAAGCCCTATGACTGCAACCAGTGCGGAAAGTCCTTCAGCAGCAGGTCGTACCTTACCATCCACAGGAGGATCCACAACGGGGAGAAGCCCTACGAGTGCAATCACTGTGGCAAAGCCTTCAGTGACCCCTCATCCCTCAGACTGCACGTGAGAATTCACACCGGAGAAAAGCCCTACGAATGTAACCAGTGTTTCCACGTCTTCCGCACCAGCTGTAACCTCAAAAGCCACAAGAGAATCCATACAGGGGAGAACCACCATGAATGTAACCAGTGTGGCAAGGCCTTCAGCACCAGGTCCTCTCTGACCGGACACAACAGCATCCACACAGGGGAGAAGCCATATGAGTGCCATGACTGTGGGAAAGCCTTCAGGAAGAGCTCCTACCTGACTCAGCACGTGAGAACTCACACAGGAGAGAAGCCCTACGAGTGCAACGAGTGCGGGAAGGCCTTCAGCAGCAGCTTTTCCCTGACTGTGCACAAGAGGATACACACGGGGGAGAAGCCCTATGAGTGCAGTGACTGTGGGAAAGCCTTTAATAACCTCTCTGCTGTGAAGAAGCACTTAAGGACTCACACTGGAGAAAAGCCCTACGAATGTAACCATTGCGGGAAATCTTTCACCAGCAACTCTTACCTCTCTGTGCACAAGCGAATACATAACAGGTGGATATGAGTTGCGATGGGAAATTACTGTGGAAATTTCTATAAGAAAGCACTTGTTGACGTCTCACCCCGAGACAACCTGAGAGAACCCACACCAGATAAGCAAGTTATCTGTTTCTGCCTAACAAATCATTCCCCAAAACTTTGAAGCATTTACAATTAAAACTAGAAGCATTTACAATTTCACAGTTTCCATAAGGAGTTAAGGAACAGTTTAGCTTTGTAGTTCTGGCTCAGGATCTCATGAGGGTTCAGCCCGGATGTCAAGCTGGGCTGTGGTCAGCAGGTCTTTGCTGATGAAGGGTCCACTTCCAGGCTGGCTCACACATGCCTGAAAAGTTGGTGCTGGTGGCTGAGAGGAGACTTCTAGTTCCTGACCACATAGGCCTCTCCACGCAGCTAGGTAGCCTTACAGTGTGGCAGCAGCTTCCCCCAGAGGAAGTGATTCAAGAGAGCTACTGAAGAAGCCATGTCTTTTATGACCTGGACACAGAAGGATATGTGTTTGCCTCTTTCATGTGGAATTGGTCACATAGACCAATTGTAATACAGTGTGGGAGAGGACTACAGAACAGAGTACCCGGAGACAGATCAAGAGAACTTCTTAGAAAGTTGCCATGAAATTAACGAAGAAAAGCTTTCAGCAGACCTTCATCCCTTTAATCAATATGAAATAGCATTGAGTAAGCTCTCCGATCAGTCCATTCTGGAGAGAAACCTTGTGAGTACAATCTGTGGTAAAGCTTTCAGCTCACACTCACTCCAGTGTGCCCAAAAGATTGTGTTGGGAAAAACCTGAGTAATGGAACAATGACAGGAAACCCTCCAGTGATAGCTCCCACCAAGGGAGAAGCCCTATGAGGCCATCAGAGTGCTCATACTTCAGACACAACATGAGATCACACAGCAGAGGAAGACTCATAAAAAATGTGGGAAACCCTGTGGCACAAATGTCCACATTACCATCGCTGACCACAAGACAGTGAGGTACTACCCACAGTGACTCTGGAAAAGCCTTGAATGTTCTTTTTTCATTGTTTTGTTTTGTCCTGGAGCTTGAACACAGGGCCTCTTGCATGAGCACTCTACTGCTGAGCTGCACCCCAGCCCTTTCTATTTTGAGACAGAGGTTTTGCAAGTTGCCCAGACTAGCCTCAAACTTGGAATCCTCCTGCCCCAGCCTCCCATGTAGCTGGAGTTAACAGGCATGCACCCTCACACCCAACTGTTCTCTCACTTTTTAAAAGACATGAGAATTTATTCTGGAGAGAAAGCCCTATTGGATATCATTGGAATTGAAAGACCTTCCATTTTCATTCAGTATGAAGCCTATTAACACGAAGCACAGGAAAAGCCTTCAAGGATGCCTCATGTCAAGAACAATATGAAAATTCTCCCTGGATACAAAACCTTCAGGAGTATTAATTTTGGAAATCTTTCAGTGATTCCTCTCAAGAACTCACTGGTGGACACCCAGGAGTATAGTCTGTTGGACGTCTCGGCCTCAGCGCTTTGCAAAGGACTGCAGAATAATCTGTACTGGAAACACAGTGTACAAGGGAGGGTTCCCTTTGCCAGCGTCTCCGCTGCAGGCTGGGCCACGAGCTCCTTGATTTTTCAGTCTGTTTTCATGTAAACATTGTGTCTATCATTTTCCTGAAATGGACCCTAAGTTGTTCCAAAATTTTGCTGCCATGTATTTATTATAATTCACTCATTAAAAACATCAGTGCATTGCATATTCAAAAAGTGGCTTCTGAATAGCTCCCAAGTGCTTTCATCTTATCACAATGGACTTAGACAACATTTCTGGTTCTTTTTCAAAGTGGCATTTTTTGATCAGAATTTGTGGACTTAATGAAACTACCTTCTCTTTCTATAGCTGTGTGACAAATGTGGTAGCTTCTTTCCCACTGTCTGTTCTCCCTACTGAACAGTTTGGCAGGTTGTCAACGAGCAATATTGAAAATTATCTGCCAGCCTTTGCTAAAGCCTGGACAGGCTTTGTTCCACTCTGCAGGACACAAGGAGTGGGCAGGAGTCACGCAGAGGCCGGGAGCCATGCTTCTGTTCATCCTACCTTTACTTTCTCTTGGAAAGGTCTGGAGTCGGAAGGGTTTTGAGGGATTTTTGTTGTTGTTTTTCTACCATGTCAACAACAGTGCAGCAAAATTAAGAATTTTTTTAAAAATGCTTTGGGTTCCTCAAGAGCCTCTGGCTGCATCAGCCAGGGACTGCTTATTCTTGAGATTGCTCTCTCTATGATTCAAAGTAACCCTAACTGGTTGAAACCAAAGTGACTTGTTACTTGTTTTGGGGTCAGTGTTAACTTCCAGCTGAATGTAGTATCTGACTGGTGAACCTATGAGTTTGTCAGATTTTATCCACGTTTCATGTTTCTTTGAAATCTGTATTCTTTAATATGTAGATAGAGGGTATATGTACATTAATACAATCTAATTGTGTTATAGTATATTCTGATTTTCTTTTAACCCTGCTTAGTGATGGAAGCATAGTAAAGTCTTCCATTATGATTATGGATTAACATTCTTGTAATTCTGTCATTATTTATTTTGACATGCTGTAACTAAGTGCTTACAGGATTAGGAATTTCCATGTAAATCATTCCTTTTATGTAGGGGTCATGTTTTCACATAGCAAAGTATTACACTGCACTGAAAATAAATGGCCACTCACACAGCACCTTAAGAATGCCTGACAAATATTGAGTGCTCCTTAAGCATGTTGGTTATTATCCTACCTTATCGATGAGAAAACTGGTATGGTACACTTAAGATATTTGCCTGAGTTCACTGGCGAGTAGAGAACTCAGATTTGAACCCAGACAGCCCATTCTCTTGACCACTAACCTACCTGTTCTATTGAAGCACTTCATCCTAATGGGAAAGGGATAGATTACAGATAGCTCAAGGAAATACTGTATTGTATTTGTTATGCAGAAAACTAAAACACTCGAAGAGACTTGAGAGTTGGAGACTTAACACATTTATGTAGGATAGGAAAGTAGACCCCTCATTTAAGAGACTTTTGAGCCGAGACCTTGATGAGGTGGCACAGTGAGATATGAATGTGACAGGCGCAGTCGTGCCATGCAGAGGCCCATGTGAGAGGCCAGCAGGCGAGGCAGTGTTGAGGGAATAGTTGAGAGGCCGTGGTCAGACACAGTGGATTCTGATCTTGTTGGGGGTATGGTCATTGTTAGGACTCTTCCTTACTCTGTCAAGGAGCTGGAGTATCAGTCACTCCCAGCAGGAAGCAGTGGGTACATTCCAAGGAGGATGTGAGTTGAGCTTTCACAAAGGAGCGACTCAGAGCTGTGGACACAATCAGGGAAAGCACAAAAGGAAGTGAAGGATCAGTAGCTGAGGGCAGGACTCTCAACTCATGGCAAAACACCAGTAAAGACAAAAACCAAATAGATACAAATGTTGGCAACTCATCACTTAGGTTTATAAGAATTCCTCCTCCGGAGCTAGAGGAAGGGGAAGGAGGAGAAAAGGGCAGTGGAGACATCAGGGAGCAAAACTGGTCAAATTATTCTGTATGCACAGATAGGCCACAGTGACACCCGCCCGCCATTCTGTATAATTAGCATGCACCCATTAAAGAATTCTTCCCAAAAGACCAAGAATCCTAAGAGGAATGGGTTAATTCTGAGAATGTACAAATGGTTCTCAAAGTAAGAGAGATTGCTCACCTCACCCTAAAAAGGAAGTTAGTAAAACACCAACATTCCTTTTTTGGTTGATTTGATTGGAATTTTTAGTTTAATAAGATAATGTATTGACCAGGATGTGGGGAAAGTGGCGTTCCCACAACATAACCTGGGGAACTGAATTAGTACAAATATCTGTAGGTGTATGATTTTAACCCTACTATGTTGAATCTACTTTTGAGTTCAACACCCTTCCAATACTGTTGCCATTCAAATCTGACAGGAAGCCTGTCGATGCGCTTCGTACAGCTCATGCTGGTAGAGTCCCTTCAGGTCTCACCAGATAGAAGACTCTCACTTCCATGATGGATTTTCCTCAATATCAAGTTGAGTGGGAGGGCATGGTGGGTTGACTGGGATCTGCCAAAAATTCATGCCTGAGAATTTCAAGATGTGATCTTATTAAATATAAAGATCTAAAGTTGAAAACATCCTGAATTAAAGACATCCCCAACATTCAGTGATTGGTGCCCTTACAAGAAGAAAGGGCAGAGAGCCAGAGGAGGAAGCTGGGTGAAAGGGAGGCAGAGTTTGGACTAATGCTGCCATAAGCCAAGGGTTCCAAGAACTGAAAAAAGGACAGGATTCTTTGCTGCAGAAAGTGAATCGGTTATAGAACCCTTGTTTTTCACTCAAAACATAAAAACTTCGAACATTGCCTTTAAAATGCTAATGATCACTTGGTCTATCATATGGGTACCCTGAAGATCAGTAGCCACACCCATTCCCATCATTTAAATTTCCCACATCCCCAATTATATAAATGAAGCCCTACCACCTTCATTTTTCAATGTAACTCACCAAAACCATTGCCTCTCTGGGAATCAGCCAGAATTATTGAAATATGTGAGAGAGAAAACTCAGGTAAGTATTTTAATACAAGGAAAAAAGGGAAGAAAAGATTGAAGGAGAGGTGTTAAGCTCAGGATTGAGTTGATACCTGGGAACAGATACTTGCTCCATGCAAATGGAGGGCCAGGGCAAGCCTGGTTCTGACGTGCCCACGCCCACCTGTACAATGCTCTCATCTCAGGTGGCCACATACCTGCACAGTCACTCCCCCACTGGCCCCCATGACTGCACTCCTGGCAGGAGGGAAATCTGAGGAAGCCTTGGCCCAGGCTGTGGGATGAAGAGGATGCAGAACATGCAGAGAGTTAAGAGCCACCCTAGTTCTGAGGAAGGGAGCCCCACACCAAACCTATGGGGACTAGGCAAGTCATCCATAAGTTAAATCCAAAACCTGTTTTTAGGAGACATGGCACAGCTCTCACCTCTGGCCATGCCTCCCAATTGTTCTTTGAACCTCTGCAATCAGGCATCCTTCCCCACCTCAGCTACCACTGCTCTGTCCAGAGTTCTTTGAGGAAGTCCAGAAGATGCTGGAACCTTCCAAACCTACATGAAGCCTTTTCCGTCATGGTGTAGTGAAACCCTCCCTCTGACTTCTGAAAGTCTTTTGGATCAATATCCCAGTATTGACCTCCCTCTGACTTCTAGCTTTTATGCCACCAAATACTGGTCATTGCATGTTTATTGAATAATTATGTGTAAGAACAGGTGGACAAGGGTCCTCAACTCAGAAGTTAACGTAAGGATGAAGAAAATGGTCCTGCTGCCAAGGTTGTCTCAGGAAAATGTCCCCTGAGAGCATTAAGAGTCTCAGGTCAGACCAGGTGTAGTGCCCATGCCCATAATCACAGCGACTCAGAAAGCTGAGGAGGGAGGATCAAGAGTTCAAAGCCAGACTCCACAACTCTGCGAGGCCCTACCCAATCAGTGAGACCCTGCCTCTAAATAAAATTTTAAAAGGGCTGGGGATGTGGCTCAGTGGTTAAACACCCCTGGGTTCAAAAAAAAAATAAAAGAATCTCAAGTCAAATTAACAAAAAATTCAACTAGGTAATTTTCAGGTAACAGATATTGAGATGATCCTAGGTATCACACCTTGGATATGAAGATGTCCTCTATCTAAATTAGCATGTGACAAAAAATAAAAATGAAATTTATGTTAAAATTAGATTCAATCACAACCTTAATGATATCTTTATGGAATCAAGTGACCATTCGATTATAGGAATCTGGAGTAGGCTATGAGCTCTTCCTTGAATGAATCATAAGAAAAAAGTCTAAAACTGAGTGATCCCCAAGGCTAGATTACCCCTTTGACTTAATGTGAAGTAGATAAAAATTATCAATTGAAATTGAGCAATTGTAATTACACATCTCCCTTCTCCTATGAAAGCTAGTGTCACAAAACCATCTACTCACTTTTTCCGTTTCAAAAAAGAATTTAATCAAGCGCTCAGGGACTGGCATTAAAAGACAAGTAACCAACCCTGCGAGATCCTTCCCCTCAGCAGTACCCACTGTTCCCATCTAGCTGTGAGACCGGCTGTGTTGGCTCCGAGTTCTCTGCCTCCCTAGCGAGTCTGTCTGCCATCAGGGCCTCAGCCAGTTTATTCCTCAGCTTCTTCACTTTCCACATCTGTCTCCGGATGTCTGCACAAGTTACTGGTTGGCTGTAGAAAGATGGTGAATGACCAAGACCACCTCCTGGAATTGTTCCTTTCCAACATGGAGGCTGGCCAGCAGGTTCCAAGAAAAGGTGCGGACCCCCAGCACCAGCTTGTCCCTCCGATGCACCCTGATTTCCCATTGCAATTATTTTTAAGGGATGTATAAAATCAAATGAACTTAAAAGTCCTCCGTCACTGTCATGGGCCTGGAGTCCCAGCAACCTCCTGTATGCACAGAGTTGCTGGGCTCTCTGTAGCCTCTGCTCTCTCTGACTGCACCTGACCTCATTGCCAGGATGGGAAGTCACTCGAGTCACCGGCTTCTGGAAGATGCAGCTGGTCAGTCTCATAGGAAGTGCAGAAGCTCCACCAGCTCTCCTCTTGGCCTTGGTTACATGGACTTCCCGTTTCCTCTGTAAATTCTGGGGTATCATGTTTCTTTTGAGTTTTCTCTTTAAAAACAAAATGTGAAATTTGAGCAAAATACAGGATGAAGACCCACCACAAAGCATGGAGAATTTTCTCTGTTCCTTTGGATCTTCCACCCTCCCTTTTCCCCAGAGAAATGCATCTCAAATTACCTTGCATCATGATCTGAAAAGTTTGTTAATACTCAGGTTTCTGGAATCCAAGTAAGTCTGGGGTGGGCAAGGGTGGGGTCCCAGAAATTGCATCTTTATGAGCTGCTGCTGGTACAGGCTGAGAACCAGATCCTGGAATATGGTCCAGCCGATGTGGGTCAAAGCAGAGTGCTCAAGGTCATTACCCCTAGCCAATTACCGACCTTTGCCCTCCATTGTCCTTTACAGATGTCACTCTTCTCTTTCTTGTCACTCATCAGATGCCTCTGACAAACTATTATTGATGGAGAGGTATCACAAGTTTCTTTGTATGCCAAGACCTCAGATTTTTCAGAATCTTTTTCCATTTTAGGCCACACCATCACCTTCTAATCCCATTACACATTTCTGATTTATTTGACACAAAGACCTCACAGAAAACATTCTTCATGCCAACATTTTGATCCCAAAGATTTTTTAAAATATTTTGTTTTAATTGTAGGTGGACACAATACCTTTATTTTATTTTATTTTTTAATGTGGTGCTGAGGATCAAACCCAGGGCCTCGTGCATGCTCTGCAAGTGCTCTACCACTAAGGAACAACCCCAGCCCCCAACAAATTTTTACTTCTCCCCTGACTCTCCTGCTCCTCCCTACTCATCTCATCTCCTGTATAACCTACCAAGACACTTAATGCTTCTCAGAAGTTAATCCCATCTCTCATCTGCTCTCCTTCCACATGCTCCCCCCAGGCGATCTCCTGGATTCTGCTGCCATTGACGAGCTGGAAATTCCCATGGCAGTCAGCTGGCTCTGACTTCACTTCTGAGGCACAGTGCTCTTACCACTGAGGAACCACTGAGTGAGAAGAGCGAAGACTCCGTGCACAGGGACCAGGTCCCCAGGTGAGCTAAGTTCCTCACAAACAGTTCCCTCCTCCCTCAGCACTCCCAAACACACTTGTTAGAACTAATGCACTGCACCAACATGAGACTCCACGCCCCGTCAATCAACTCAATCTACTCCTGGGTAGAGGAGGGAGAAGGAGAAAGAAATTAACTACAAGTAATGGTGATGAGATTAGAAGATCTGCCTGGTACATGAAGTTTCAGCAGAAAACAATTCTTTTCTATTAAAAAAAAAAAAGAAAGCACTTTCTGGTTAAGGAATTTTCCAGATAGTTGGACCATTTGTTCAGGGTCAAATACTACTACCCTTCCTAGAGGTGTTGTTAAAAAGAAGAAAAAAGAAAAAAAAGAAAAGAAAAAAATCTGGTCTATTATCCCAATAAAGTTTCATCTATTTAAAAAAAAAAAAAAGATACAGGGCTAGGGATGTGGTTCCAGGCTTACCTAGCATGCTTGAGGCCCTGGGTTCCTTCCCCAGCACCACACACACCAAAAAGAGGAATTTGGTCATGCATCACATAGTAATGTTTTAGACAACAACAGATCAGATACACGCCTTCCCATGAGATTATAATAGAAAAATTCCTATCTCCTGTGAGGTCCTAACCTTCATATCAGGGCAACACATTCCCCCTGTTTGTGGTGATGCTGGTACATGCCCACCCACTACTGCCAGCTGTAGATGGAACTGGAGAACACACCCTCGTGTGCAGTGCATGACAGTGAGCAGGGAAATGCAATGAGCAGGGAAATGCAGGCAAGGTCACAGGTGTCCTTTAAGTGACTTTAGGCTCTTCTTTAAACTACTTCTAAAGTAGCCGAGAAAGCAAAGGGTAGTAGTTAATTTGCATAAAATAAACAGAAGCAAAGGAGCTGATGGGAAAATACGTCAAAAGAAAAGGACTCATGGACTAACTCTTGATAGGTCCATGATGTTAATGTGAAGCGAGGCATCATGGGAGCACCACCATGCCCGGCTTTACTCTTGACTGCATCAAGAGGCCCGTGGAGTGACTATGTGACACAAGCCGACTGAGTCTGTGCCCGTGTACTCCATGACACTCACACACAGCGATAAAAGCACCCAGCAATGTCTTCTTAGCCTGGCGCCCCCCAGTTAAGCGGTGCAGGACTGTACCTTGAATTTACTCAGCAGATACTAGCACCTAAGAAATAACTTCCCATAAGGTCTCATCCTGTTTTAAGAACAACTGCCTGTGAGCTCCAGGACGCCTAAACTGAAGGAGGCGGCGCACAGATGGAGCCTCTCACCGTCACTGTGGAGTCTGAACTCACCACGGAAGGTGGGCTGGGAAGGGAGGTCGCCGCAGGCTCCCCCATGGCCGCAGAGCTCATCCTGTTGGCTCCACTCCTGAGACACAGACAGGCGGTGGCTGGCTGGAAAATGAAGTGACTTCCTCATGTGAGTCCCCTTTGATAGAGGAAGAGTGGCTAAGTCAGTCAGTGGTAAGCCCGTGGATGGGTAAGATGAGCAGGGGATTACCCAATCAGCGATGATGATCCACACTTTCCGGATTTGAGGTGTTCTTAAATTCTTAACAGAAACCAAAAATGTGGAGTCACTGACACTGTCAGATACTGTTGGTAGATGAGAATTTTTAATATATTTATGCAGCAAGAGAGCAGTGTGCAGTTAATGTCGGCATTTTATTTTATTGGAATTGTTAGATTTTTAATTGACAACAAATTGTATTCATGAAGTATAGTGTGATGTTTTATGTAAACATTAAGATTCATTTACGCTAACTGACATATCCATTACCTCACCAACAGTAACATCAGCATTTTAAATAGACTTTCATTTTCTCCCACTAGTTCAACATTTTTAATACATTCTATAAAAACAGAAAGTTTCAGCCGGACGCAGAGGTACACACCTGTAATCCCAGCAGCTCGGGAGGCTGAGGCTGGAGGATGGCGAGTTCAAAGTCAGCATCAGCACTAAAGCAACTCAGTGAGACCCTGTCTCTAAATAAAGTACAAAATAGGGCTGGGGATGTGGCTCAGTGGCCGAGAGCCCCCTGAGTTCAATCCCCAGTACCCAAGGAAAAAAAAAGTTTATATACATAAATTTCCATATAACACTGGTTAATATAAGAAAAATACCATTTAAATATTTACCATCAATAAAATACCCAAAATAATTAACAACTCTATAGAATATGCTTCAGTTATTAAAATTACTCTTTCATGCATTAACATTTCCTGTCATTGCTGGAAACCTGGAGATTATTTCAGACATCCTGTTCTTCTCTACGCTTTGATTTAACCAACTAATGTTCCTTTAGACTCTTTCCTTGACTGACTGAATTAAATATTTTGTGATTCCATTGTTCTCTCTATAAACTTGGTGCAATCACATACAAATCTGTGTATGTGTGCTAACGATTACATCATGAATGCCTTATATGCTCTTTTGGGGGGGGGTACCTGGAATGAACCCCTGGGGCGCTTAACCACTGAGCCATCTCCACAGCCCTTTTTATTTTTCATTTTGAGACAGGGTCTTGCTAAGTTGCTGAGGCTGGCTTTAAACTCGGGATCCTCCTGCGTCAGCCTTCAGAGCTGCTGGGATTACAGGCGTGGCTACCACACCCAGCTTTACATACTCCTAATAAAAATGCTTTTAGCACTTCCGCCTGGAATGCTCCTACCTTGGGACGCTTCATTCTGTTCTTATCTTGGCTTTTGTATTACTGCTGTGGGGCATTTTAACTCTACATAGATTTTAAATTCTGTGAGGCATTTCTGATATTGTCCCATAAAACAGTGTCCATTTGTAATTATCTATATATTCTCCCTCCTGTTCCTCTTCATTCCTTCCAGTTTTTATCTGGAAGTATTTTCCTTTGAACTGAAGAACTCACTCTAGATTTTTTTATTGGTATGTTATAGTTCTACATAATAGTGGGCTTTGTTGTGATTTACTCATACATACACAAACCTCTTTGGTCAATTTCATTCCCCTGTTCCTCCCCTTTCCTTCTCCCCCACCCTGATCCCCTCTAGATTTGGGTGGGTTTTATTCTGAATTGAACCCAGAGCCTCGTGCGTGCTGGGAAAGCCCTCCAGCACTGAGCTACTCCCCAGTCTCATGGGCCAGGATATAAGCGCCTTGGCCACACAAACTCCATTTTACCCCATACCCTCATGGGAGAAATGCTTCTCCCAGAGAAAACTCCACCTCTGCCATCCTGATCCTCTGAGCACACCCTGCTTAGACACGCTCAGCCTTGAAAATTGTTCTTCTTACTCATGTATTATTAAAATTGATCTCTTTAGCTTCCATTTTTTTTGGGCAATGTACCCTGACTGTACTGGGTCATTCTGACCCACTTCCTGTGTTGCTGCGGTTTGACTTACCGGTGGCTTGCAGTTTTTGGCTACAGAGAGTGCACCCTACCTTCTGCAAGGGGTCGAGGTGTGCAGAGGCAACTTGGTCGCTGCCCCTTGACCCGCAGGCGAATAAAAGTTCCATGTCTTGCTTCAAGACCGACCCAGTGATTCACTTCTAACACACCACAACAGTCTCAGACGTGTTTCTAATTCAAGGCTGCTCACGACAAAATTATCTTTAGGTTAACTTTTCCTTAAGGTGTCTGTATTTGGGGGCAATATTCCTGCTTGGCATAGATTTATGGCTCGACAAGAGATTTCTTTTAGCACTTTAAAAATGGCTCTGCCGTCAGTCATGGCACACCCTATAATCCCAGCAATTTGGGAGGCTGAGGCAGGAGGATTTTGAGTTTGAGGCAGCCTCAGCAACTAAGCAAGACCCTGTCTCAAAATACAAAGGGCTGGGAGGTAGCTCAGTGGTACAGCATCCCTGGGTTCAATCCCCAGGACCACACACACACACTGCTCATTGTTATCTATTTTATTTATGTCAAGATGCCAGCTCAGTCTTTCCCTTGCTAATTTGGCCACGCATTCTCTAGAATCTCTCTAATTCTCTGGTTCTTAGACCACAATGGAATCCCTTATTGCTCCCTCAGTTCGCTTGCTGAAGGGCTGTGGAGTATTTGACTCTGGTTGATGTCTTTCTCGCATTTGCAGTATGCCACTGAATTTTCATGTCTTCCCCCCAAGTTCTCTCTACTCCCTTTTAATCACATCCCACAGAGTTGCCAGTCACTCTGTCTGGAATTTCTCCAGGGTCATTCACTTTATCATTTTTTTCTTACACTGCCTTCCAATTTAGTAGTCCAGCCTCATGCTGGGTTCAACCTTTCAGAAATTCAGTAAGATACTATGATACACAAATCGGTTGTTCTAGTTGGTTATTTTGCTGCGGTGACTGTAAGGATCTGACTAGCACAATCACAGAAGAGGAAAGGTTTATTTGAGGGCTCACAGTTTCAGAGGTCCTAGTCCACAGAAGGCCAGCTCCATTCCTCAGGGCTTACGGCGCGGCTGAACATCATGGCGAAGAGTGTGGCAGAGGGAAGCGGCTCACATCATCAGGAAGCAGAGAGATACTCCACTCACCAGACACAAATATATATGCCAAAGCCTCGCCCCAATTCCCACCTCCTCCAGCCACACCCAACCACTTCACTTACCACTCAGTTAATCCCTATCGGGGGATTAAATCATTGATTGGTTAAGACTCTCACAACCCAATCACTTCTCCTCTGAGCCTTCCTGCATTGTCTTACACGTGAGCTTTTGGGGGACCCCTCACGTCCAAACCATGACATAGGTTTTGCTAAAATAAAAAATTCAGCAATCCCAAATGCTGAGAAGGCTCTAGAACAATCAGATCATTCCTACAAAGCTAATGGGAGTTTAACCACCTCGAAAACTGTTTGGCGGGATCTGTTAAAGCTGTGCACACGTCCTCCAAGCCCCCCGCCCACAAACACCCCTGCACTGTGTGCTGGCTGTGGTTCAGACACAGCATCGGAAGTCGGAGCAACTCTGGGTGTGAGTGAAGTCATGCTGTCAGAAAGAGACTGGATAAATACTGTGTATCTGCACAGAAAGAACCCACAGAGCGGGAAGAATTTACAGAGCGCCTGACCCCACTCGAGGCGGAACCTCACGCACCCAGGTCCCCCCCACGTGGAGCTCGCAGAATGGCAAGGTGAATTGTGGGGTACCCCACGACAGGGCACCCTTGTTGGAGCCGGACAGGGTGGCAGGAAAAGCACCTCTGTGTTAAAGCTGATGTTCTGCTCATGAACTTGGGGTAGGACACAGGAGAGCATGCAGCTTGTGAAGGTTTATGGAGGGCTTTGCGTCTGATGTTCTTTTTCACTTCCCTACAAATTATATTTCAGTAATAATTTGGGGGAAAAGTCAGGTAGAAATACATGATCCGATTGCATCATTCCGCCATCACTGCTGTTGGAGAACAGAACCACCCGGGAGCCGGGATACTGCACGTGTTAAGATGCGCCCTGCAAACGTTTGAATTTGGAGTGAGGATAGAAAAGTTTTAGATTTCTACACACACACAAATTGTAGTTCATTTTTAGAAGTGGGACGAGTCAGTGAGAAGGAACTTCACGTTTGATCACACACATTTGTCTTTCTGGGCTTCTATGGAACACTCAGACACAAAGTCAGAGGACCAAATGTAACAAGATCACGTGCGCCGACTCACACATCCACGTCTCCAGGGATTCAATGCTGCGAATGGCTTAGTAGAGCTTTTTCCCCAACTTTGGTCGGGGGAACCCAGGGTTGAAGCTGAACTCAACCCAGGGCCTCGGTGCATGCTGGGCAAGGGCTCTGCCTTGAGCGACACCCAGCCTGTGCCGAGAGCTTTTCTAAAGCTGCTAAATATTATTGTGTAGGAGGCCACAGATTTAGACTGGGCACAACAGACCAAAGGGACATGGAGTTCAGTCATAGTACCTGAGCATAGACTGGTCCAGAAGGCCGGCCACCCATTAGTAAAGACGTGGACAGCCAGCTGCACTGTCACCAGGACAGACTGACGGCCCTGCAGCCCGTCATCATTTCCTGTGCCTCACCTTGTTGTACAGACATGCTGTTAGAACACATTGTTGGTTGGAGTTCTCGGAACCTGCTCTGGTTCTGGAAGTTGCCCAATGATCAAATCTGTCTTATTTTGCTTTGCATAAATAACCTCTACTAGATTTAATTTGTCTAAGAAATTTTTGTTGGGAGAGGTACTGGGGATTGAATCACTAGGCAAACACTACCACTGAGCTACATCCCCAGTCCTTTTTTTTTTTTTTTTTTCTTAATTTTTGAGGCAGGATCTCATTGTTGCCCAGATTGGCCTCCAACTTGGGATTCTCCTGCCTTAGCCTCCTGAGTTGCTGGGATTACAGGTGGGTGCCACCACACCCAACCTTGAATTTTCCTTTTAAGAAAGCCTGTGTTTACAATGGAATATTACTCAGCCTTGAAGAATGAAATTATGGCATTTGCAGGTAAATGGATGGAACTAGAGAATATCATGCCAAGTGAAATAAGCCAATTCCAAAACACCAAAGGCCAAATGTTTTCTCTGATAAGTGGATGCTGATCCATAGTTGGGGGAGTCCGGGAATGGGGAAGAATGAAGGAACTTTGGATTGTTCCAAAGGAGGAGAGGGAGGGAAAAGTTGGGGCAGTGGAATGGGAGGGATGGTAGAATGAGACATTGTGACCCTGTACACATGTATGATTACACTACTGGTGTGACCCAGCACCATGTACAGCCAGAGGAATGAGAAATTGTGCTCCATTTGTGCACAATGTGTCAAAATGCATATAATTCTAAAAATTAAAAATCAAAGAGAAAGCCTGTGTTTAAATTTTTTTCACTTCCATAGGTGCCCTTATATTTTCTCAGTGATATTTTAAGTTTGTACACATTTTGATAGTTTGACGTAAATGAAGTGAGATTTGAAATATGTATAGAAATTTATAACTGTGCTAAGCCCTTCATATCTGTGCATATGGCATTCATGGGTTCAATCAATCTTGGATGGAAAATATTCAGGAAAAAATTGCATGTGTACTGAACATGCATAGGATGTTTTCCTCCACCAGTATCATTTAGGGAATAAGGCCAACAATGGGGTACCCAGCATTTATATTGTGTTAGATATGGTAAGTCATCTTATCTTACTAAAGTATGTGGGAGAAGCATGTGAGTTATGTGAAAATACTATACCATCTTGAATAAGGGGCTTGAGCATGGGTGGATTTGGGTATCCATGGGGCCTTGGAACCAATTTCTGGTGGCTGGCAAGGCATGGCTGCATTTGTTCAACACTGTCCCTTCAGATGCCCAGGCAACTGTGAGCCCCATGGTAGGAGTGAGGCTGTGCGTGGACTGTGGCAGCACCTGAACCGACTGAACCATCGCCTGGGTGATCCTCTACCCTCGAGCCCACCCTTCTCCAGTACCTGCCTACCGGTCTCTCCACCTCCAGCCCACCCTCACCATCCTCCGCCAGGCAAATGCATTTCCTTAAAGATATCAATATAAATGCTAAATTTAGGATTATCCCTTTCTCAACTTCACATCTGCCAACTAATGCTCAATATCCAAGGGGAAACGAACCCTTTTGTCCTTACCTGCATGAGCCTGGTTGGTATCTGCACAGCCAAGTCAGGAAGCGTCATGAGGCCACCCCAGGGCAGAGGGGAGGAGGCTGTGCCTAAACCCAGGGAGGACGAGGGGCAAGAGAGGACTTCTTCCTGGGGCTGGCAGCCAAAGGGTGGGCAGGTGGGAGACAGCCCTGCAGAGACCCCAACAGGATGCTGAGACAGGACGGGATGGAGCAATGCCTGACCCACTTCCGATGACTTGCAATGTGTCAGCAAGGTCCAGAGGCCAGCGAGGGACTGGTGGCAACGTCACCAGAGGCCCACTTACCCAGGGGGTTACTCAGCACGACCTTGGCTGCTCATGGGGAAGAATGTCTCCAGTACCCGCCTCCACGGTGCAGGCCGCCTGAGCTCTAAGCCTGTTCTCAGCTCCAATTCCCTCCAAGAACCGCCCATGCCTGCGTGTGGATCTTTTCATACTCCAGCAGATTCAGGTGAAACCCAGGAACCTGGATGTATCACCTGATGCCATTTAACTTTAATTGGGATTAAACCCAGGACATCAAATCATTCTCTACCAGGTGACTTCAATGCTCTCCACCCAGACAGTTTTAAAACTACCTATGAGTGTTTCCACCCCCAGAAATCCTGATCAGACACAGCTTGTGTTACCAAACCCCTGTCCAGAAGTTCATGGAAAGACCAACATCCAAAAGACAAGTGTTGGGGAGAAAGAACAGTTTCATTCAGAAGGAAGAAGTGGAAACCCATGATCTCAGTCAACACCTCTACTCCGGGATCTGTACCACCCCCAGATTCCTTCCCCGGGCCTGCGTTTTCAGTCTTGGCAGCCAGTAGTTGTCTTGAGCCTTGAAACGGGAGGAGAGCAGAACTAAGCCAGTCTAGTCAAGTTAGCTTGAATTGTGACTATAATTATTGGACCAAACATTTCCCAAATGATCAACATGTCTACAAGCAGAGCTGATGACAAGTCCCTCTTCTAGTTGGTGTGGAGGCTGTGGCCTTGGACCTTGACTGCCAGGAAATAACCTGGGAAGTTTTCACACCTGGGCACATTCCAGAGTGCTTCAGAATGACTGAGGGACGGGCTAAGAGAGCAGAATGTCTTTTTTGGGTTGTGGTTTGGTTTGGTTTGGTTTGGTACTGGGGACTGAACCCAGGTACATTCCACCACTGAGCCACATTCCCAGGCCTTTTTCTTCTTTTATTTTGAGACAACCACTCCCTAAGTTGCTAAGGCTGGCCTTGAACTTGTGATCCTACTGCCTCAGCCTCCTGAGTCGCTGATATTACAGAACGCCAGGTTTTTCCAACATACATCAGGAATGAGACATTTTCTATCATTCTAAGGTTCCTCAAGCTTTGCAGCACAAAAGAATAAGAGTAAGATTTTATGATTTTTTATTAGTACATTACCACTGTACATAAGAGTGGGATTCACTGTGACATGTCTGTGTATGCACGTGTCAACTCCCCTCGTAAGTGCATCTCACTGGTCACCCTGGAAGCACCTTTAGGAATTTCAAACATTCTCATCTCAGGATGGTTTGGGGTGGTCCTTTAGGAGAACATCCTGCTACCCCATTTGGGGCAACTCCAACTGTAGCTCAGATACGATGTGGAAACATGGACATCCCCACCCACCGCTGACTGGCTGGCCAATGATGCAGCCAAAGGGGGAACGTTGGGGTGCTTCCTAAAAGCTGGCATGGAATTTACCAGGTGACCCAGCCATGCCACCCCTTGTTGCAAACCCAAAAGAACCAAAAACACGCACCCAAACCAATCCTGTGCACAAATGTTCAGAGCTCCTAATCATTAAAGCAAAAAGGTGGAAACAACCCCAATTTCCACCTGCAGATGAATGAGGAAAACAGAACGTGATACGCCTGTAGAATGGAATGTTATCTGGTCATGAAAAGGGATGAAAGATACCGTATCATCTTTAAAGAAAGGAGAACAGTAGAACACCATGTCCCTTTCTGTTCTCCCAAAGCCTGACTGAGCTAAGGGAACAGGAGAGCAGCCTGGGCTGGAATGTGCAGGTGGGTACCATCTGGAAGGGCGTTGCTCGCTCTCAAGTACACTGGGAAGCAGGACAAGCGAAGGGCATTGGCAGAAAGTTGCTTTTTGCACGTAGGCCAGGGCTGCTGCTCCCTAGGATGCAGCTCACGCAGCAGACTGAGCGAGCAGATGCCTTGCTTCTCCATCAGGCGAAGACTGGAGCAGATCTGAGGGTCACTGGGCACGACTTGGCAAAGCACCGCGGGGCTGGAGGTGCTGTCTGTTCAGTCCACTGCCACCCAAGTCTTCTCAGGGCAGTCTCTCATCTCCTGTAAGCTTGCCCACACAGCTCCTGTGCTGTCTCCAGCACTTTCCTCAGCCTCTCAGCAACCCCACTGGCCTGGCACCTGCTACGTACGTTGTGCATGAACCTAAAACAGAATGTTAAGTGAAAGATGGCAGGACATAGTGTGCAACCCACTGATAGGAATAGCAAGAACAGATAGATCCATACCTGACCCTGCAAGGAGAGTATGGTTATGGACCAAGGTCGGGGATTTGCAAGCAATGACTTAATGGGCAAGGAGTTTGATTATGAGGCAGTGGAGATATTTTGAAGCTACCCTGAGCTCACACGAGCACAGCCTTGTGACGGCGCTCTGTTCAATGAATTGTAGTTGTGATAGGTGCCAGCTAGGTGGTCACAATAAAACGGTTCACACCATGTGAATTTCACCTCAAAAAATCACTGTCTTCAAGGAAGGAGCTGGAAAGAGAAAACTTCAGCAAAGGCAAAAAGCAAATGCAGTAAATTGCTACAACACGTGATTTTAGATTCAGTTTCATGTACAGATTAACACGATACATGCATGTGATAAAGGTAGTGTTTCAAAACAGATGGACAATGATTTTTTTAATAAGGACTTGGGGAAAATAGAGTATACCCAGGTGAAAACATTGAACTTGACAAATTAGTTCTGTATTCAGGAAAGATTTCCAAATACATACCAATGTTAACAGTAACAAACTCTAAATGAGTCAGAGGAGAACAAAACATAAAGCAGGTATAATTTAGATACCTTATCAAAATATGAATATTTAGTGTCCATCAACTGATAAATAAAATAGAAGTTAACATATGCACATTTTCAGAGATCATCATAATTTGATATAATATTCATGTGTGTAAATAACTCAAGAAGTGGTTGAGTTTTACACAATGACTTTTTAAAAATGAAGTGGATCTAAAATAGTAAGTTAGTTTCACTTATTTTGTGAAACTGGGGTGTAAATTCAGAGTGGTCGTGGTTCAAAATCCTAAAAATGTGATAGAGGCTTATGAGGTAAACCCTTAGAATGCCTGCTTCCCTTAGAACCTCTTTTACCTTTTAAACCTTTGAAAGAGTTCTCATCAGGTCTTATGAGAATGATGTAGCACTTAGGGGCAAAGATGCAGCCCAGGAGCCCAGCACTGGAGACCAGGATGGAGAAGACCTCCACAGCCACCATGACCTTGCCCTTGGTGCTGTGGTACACAGGGAGGAAGGTGAGCCAGACAGTGCAGAACACCAGCATGCTGAAGGTCAGGAACTTGGCTTCATTGAAGGTGTCAGGTAGATTCCTGGCCAGGAAGGCCACTGTGAAGGTCCCCAGGGCCAGGGAGCCCAGGTATCCCAGGACACAGTAGAAGGCAGTGACTGAGCCCTTGTTGCATGTGATGATGATGTGGCCATGTTCAGAGTGTGGGTCTGTGTCCACAAAGGGAGGAGAGGTCCCCAGCCAGACTCCAGAGAGAGTCAGTTGGATGAGGGAACAGCTGGGAATGATGAAGTTAGGTGCCCCCGACACCAGCAACTGCCTCATCCTTCTCCCTGGAGCAGTGACCTTGAAGGCCAGAATCACAGTGACAGTTTTGGCCAAGACAGTGGAAACTGCCACGGTGAATACCAGTCCAAATGTGGTCTGCTGGAGGATGCAGGTGACTGTGTTGGGACAGCCAATGAAGAGCAGGGAGCAGAGGAAGCATGGGAGGAGGGAAATGAGCAGGATGTAGCTGAGAGCCTGGTTGTTGGCCTTGACTATGGGAGTGTCTCGATGCTTCACAAAGACCCCAAGAACAGCAGCAGAGATTACAAAGAAGGACAAGGCAGTGCAGGCCAGAGCCATGCCCAAGGGATCTTCATAAGCCAGGAAGGTCACCACCTTGGGGAGGCAGCGATTCCTCTCACTGTTAGGGTGCTCATATGGGGGGCACTGGATACACTGCTCTGCATCTGGAGAAAAAGCAAAGAAAGGTTCAGTGTTTCTTTTCCACAACTTCTTCATTTCTGCCAGGTTGAAGGAAATGTCACCTGTGCACTGTCATTGTGAGCACAGACTGCCTGCGATGTCACGGAGACACACCAGAGTAGCTGCTATGTCCCTGAGTCAGGAGAGGGCTTCCAGCTGCAGGTGAGACCACACCCACTCCAACAGGCCCTTCAGCCTGTGGCGGTGTCTCTGGGCTTCTCGTGCAGCTCAGTGAGATCGGCAAAGCTGTGACTGCTTCCCACACCTCCTCTCTACCACCCCGACCTCCCTCAGGGTCAGCCCTGTATCTCAAGGGCTTACAGAACTAGCCTGAGGCCATCAGCATGAAAGCTGTCCTGACACACTGCGGGAACCCCCCAGGACCTCCTAACTGTCTCACTACCCTGATGTCCCCCCTGGCTTCTTTTCATACTTAACTCGATATCTGGTAGAACAAGTCTTTCCTCATCCCACATTTAAATTTTTCTGTGCCTATTCTTGTCAGTGTTTGCATACAAATATTGAAAACATTTGAACGGAATTTAAATAATCAACTTTTGAGTAATAGCTGTTTCAATCCATTTTTAAGAATATATCGTAGTTTTTGAATTTTTCATTTGTCTACAACTGAAAGCCTGGTTGGTTAGCCCTCTCTTGTAAAGTGGCAGATCATGAATATTGGGAGCTTTGCACACCCTGCTGTCCCCAATGCGACTGCTCAGGTCCGTTCCTACCCACAGAAGCAGTTGTGGGCCACAAGATGTTAATGGGCATGTCTACGTTTCAATTAAAATTTGTTTGTGGAAAGAGGCAGTAGTTGCCTATTCTTGCCTTAAGGGTTTATTTAGTCTTTATAGGTAGTACTCATGCGACAGAATGAGATTCTGAAGCGATTTAGAGTGATTCCCTTGCACATCTTTTCCTTGAGACCCTCATTCCTCTTCACAGAGTGAACAGGGCTCCTGGTTTCTATCTCAGAGATGTGCTTGGCACACAGAAGTGTGGGTAGGTTGCCTTGCAGACCCCGAGTCTTGTATTCTCTTCTCCTTCTCCTTCTACACACCGGTGTGGTGTTTCAAATCTTTCGCAAACAGGGAAATTGCTATTTTGTTAACTTAAACATACCTGAAGATAACTCTCCTGCCTAGTGATTCCACCCAAACGACAGCTACTGCTGAGCTGATGGGGATTCCACAGTGCTATGCAGAAATTGCGGTCCTTAAATTTATTCTTCATATTTTGAAAAATGGAGGCTGTTTTAACTATCCCTTTAACAGACTGTGTTTGACAACAACACATTTTGTTTTGATATATAAATCCTTAAATTTCTATTTTACACTTTGAGGGACACTGGATTATGCCTTCTATTAAAATATGATGTCTTCCTATGTTAACACGTTCCTTTTCCTTATCGTATTATAATGTTATAATAAAGGTTAGGGTCTTGTATTAAGTACGTGTACTCAATAGCTTGCATGGTGTTTACCACGTGGTCCAAGATGTGGTCAGATGCTTCCGTGACCAGTCCTGCTTCCCTGATGTGCATCTACCATCTGGATGAGGAAATGCCAGTTTCATCCCTTCAATCACCCACACCCTGAGGATGCCAGGTCTCACAGTCAGGAGGTCTCAGATGGAGACTGTCTGGTGCAGCGCTGGACAGTCCACAAAGGTGACCACTCAGCTGAGCCTAATAGGATGGGCACTGCCTGACAAGAGTCTACGTACAAAACGGACACATTGGTCATGAGCCTGTGCAAACGTGGGATAATGAATCCCTCTCTTCTGTGTAGTTACAATGCACCAATAATCAAGAATAAATGAAGGGCTGGATTCAAGGCATGAGCAAAGGGGTGAGTGCAGAACCATGGGCGCTGTGATCCCAAGAGGACGCCCATGTCCTCAATCTCTTTTTCCTGAGAAATAGTTCGGGACATGAGTCACCCTAGAGCAGTTCTGCAGCTTCTACCTGTGTGGTTGGAAATGTATTCCTCTGGGCAAAACACACAAGCGAAGCAGCAGACAGGCCTTCCTTCCTGGGGGACCGAACTGAATCCTGGACCACAGCTCTGGCTGCACACAGATCGAGGAGTCTGAGGGGCAAAGAGAAGCACCAGTCATGATTCTGCACATTGTCAGCAGCCTTAAGAGAATGTCACCATCTCTCTCCTTCTAAGAAAGGACTTTGACCTTCAACAGAAGGTCGTCACTGCACCCCCCAACCACCACCGTCCTGACACCCAGACATCTATCTAGTCCTGGGTTACCAAGGTTGGTTAGCATCCTTCCTTCTCAACTGCTTATGAAGTATCTCCACAGTCCCAGATCACTTTAATTTCATACATCACCAGCCACACTTCCTGGGGTTTGCTCTCTTCTTATTTAACCTCATCATCCAAAATTGTTTCAATAGAGTTTTCTATGTGGTCCTATGGACTCGTGTGCCTGGAAATATTTCCCTATGCCTTCACACTCTCAGTCAGTGCTTTGATGTGAATATGAGCAGCAGCCCCAAAAGGACCTTAAGTTAAGGTCTTGTCTGCCTTGTTCCCAAGATGGCACTTTCAGAGGTGTTGGAACCATTAGGAGGCAGAGCCTAGCAGGAAGTGCCTGTGTGTCACAAACCACAGATTGTGTCCTGGGCATCTGAGACCAGGTGGGGCACTGATTTCCAGAAATAAAGATCATACCACAAGCCGGGAGTGGTGGCACACCCCCGTAATTCCAGCTACCCCAGCTACTTGGTGAGGCTGAGGCAGGAGGATCACAAGTTCAAGGCCAGCCTGAGCAACTTAGTCAGATCCTGTTTCGAAATGAAAAAATAAAAATAAAAAAGGGCTGGGGATGTAGCTCAATGGTAGAATGCCCCTGAGTTCAATCACCAACACCAACACCAAAAAAAGAAAAAGAAAAATAACGTATTATGGGTGCGAAATATGATTGTTATCATACTGTGATCATTTACAAAATGTAAATGTAAATCATTTACAAAGTTGCCTGGAAGTGTCCAGTTGTGAAAGAGGACATGAAGTCATATCGATGCTTTAAGCAATGCTGAGCAGAACAAAGGGTGAAGGCTGAATAGTACCCAAATACTAGGAAAAATGGAATGATAGCTCCCAAGAGGCGAATGGTGTAGCAATCCACAATCAACTTGTGTTTATAATGTATCAAAACAAATAAGGATTCTGACCACCTATGATTCAGGGTTTCAAGATATATGGAGGGATATATTTGGTATTTATGTACTGTATTATTTTTTATTTGTTCTAATTAGTTGTACACAACAGTAGAATGCATTTATGCATTCTAGATCATACATAAATGGAGTATAATCTCTCATTTTTCTGACTGTACATATTGCAGGTCACATCAGTCATGCAGTCATAATGCACATGAGGTAATGATGTCTGGTCCACTCTACTATCATTCCTTCCCCCATGCCCCTTCCCCTCCCTTCGCTCCCCTCTACCTAACGTATCTGTATTTTTGTCTTTATCTCTGCTCATTAACTTTGCTCAAGTTTATCACTGCTGCGTGAATAAATATACCCAAACTTTAATTGCTTCCACAAAACTCTCTTCCTGTGGGTGTGAGTTCAGAATACACAAAAGCAAGACCACATAGTACAAGTGGGATGGGAAGGGGGACTTTAGTGCTGGGTTAAAGGGTCACAGTTAGGCTCACCTCAGGACCCCATTCAGACCCCTCCCACATATCCAATACCAAAATGGGATCATACCTCTGTGAATCCAATGGGCCATTCGATCATCTCTTCACTGATGACCAAGCCCCGACCATGTGAACTCTTAGGGACAAACTCCCCTACTTTAACCAGCAGCCCAAGCCCAGCAGGGAAATTCACAACATTCTGGATGTCATACTGGGCCGTCTGGTTGCTTTTCTCATCTAGGGAGATGTGGTCCCCAGCGCTGTTTGTAAACTGGATTTTCTTCAGGAGCAGATGCAGCTGCAGGAGAGGCAGAAGGTGGACATGAGGCGTGTGCTCGTGTTAGAGGTGGAGGGTGCCTGTGAGCTACTCCTTCCTGCCTCCCCACCCCCTGCTCCCGGGTCTTCCTCCTACAGAGGCTCAGGGCTGCTAGGGTGACCACCATCCCCAGGGTGAAGTGAAAAGTCTTCTCCTCCCCATGGAAATGATGAGGGAGTGACGGAATCCCACCAGAACTGTTCCTGGACGCTGCCCACGGTGGCCTGGTGTGGCTCTGTGGAACCCTGTCCAGTGGAGTCTGTGTGGAGCTCCTTGGAAACCAGTCCTTGCACTTTGAAAAGGTCACAGCGGGAGGGAATCACTTCGTACCTTGGCTATGGTTATGGCAGCCTGGTGTGAACATGTCACCACGCATCAAATTACAAAGATCGAACAGATTCGACTTTGCTTATCAACCATACCTCAATAAAGCTTTAAAGGGCACAACATGAGCTGTTTCCTGTTTCCTGTTTTCTGACTTTTTTAGGTGAGAATGAAATGGTCTTGTGACATTGCAGGGAGCTGTCTATGCCCCAAAATTTAAAAATCAAGACTCCTGATTCTAATGAGGTTGCTGATAGCGTGTGCTAACCCTGGAACCTCCGGGCCCCGGACACCGGACACCGTGCTGTGGGAAATAATCAACCTCTCATTGCTTAAAACAAAACTGTTCTTTTATTCCTTGGTTACTTCAAGTTGAAGAGATAAATAGTTCATCATCACATCTTTGGAACCCATCTTGACAAAGTCACCTACTTTTCTAAACATCAACTCAAAATAAACCCAAAATGGAATATCAAATATTATCAATTGTTAGTAAAAAATAGAAATTAGATGGTGAACTAAACTTTTTGATGTCGATTTTTATATACACAGATTTGCCTTTGCCTACAGACTAAATGTATTTGACACTTTCTACAAATATGGTAAATGAGCTTGCCGACTGCACATGAGAATTGAAGTTTATAAACGTATTCCATACAGGGGTCCTGGATTCAGATGAGCCACTGCTAAAATCCAGACAAATCCACATCAAACCCCAGGAGACAGCCTGAGCATATGGACATTGTCGGTGCTCTCATATTTTAAAATGGGGCCATAGTCCCTGTTCCCAAGATCATTACAGGTTTTAGAAGAACATCTAAAAATAATTTATTTCTGAGAGTCATTTTAGATATTACATTTGAAATGGGGATAACCAATTTTTATTTTCAAAAGAGTATCTCCTGGAGGGCTCGGGCCAGTACCTGCACAGGACTGTGGAAGAGGTACCTAGAATCAGATAGGGTCATGTTGTCTGTATTTTCTGACATTTGCTCTACAAGGAAAAGTGTAGATCTGAACAATTTTCGATCTATGTTTTGCCATAAGCTGTGTTTGGATATTTGACAGCATCACAAAATAAACTAGAATATGCTTTTCTTCTTTTCCCTTTTTCCTTTTTTTCTGGAACCAGGGATTAAACTCAGGGACACTCAGCCACTGAGCCACATCCCCAGCCCTATTTTATCTTTTATTTAGAATCAGGGTCTCACTGAGTTGCTTAGGGCCTCGCTAAGTTGCTGAGGCTGGCTTTGAACTCACGATCCTCCTGACTCAGCCTCCCAAGTCGCCTGGATTACAGGCGTGCGCCACCACGACCAGCTTAGAAAATGCTTTTCTGATTCAATTTTCTAATAGCTTGAAATAGAAGCTCCCAATAGCAGATTCTCCCCATAAAGATGACACTTACAGATGTACCCATAACCCGTGTGGAAGAGCCCACATTCCATTTTGCCTGATCCTGCTGATCTTGAGATGAATATAGTCATGATGCACCTCAGTAATGCCCCTGCAGGCGGCACCAGGCGCTCGGGGCTTGCTCTGCTTCAGTAGGGGTTTTTACCTGCCAGGGATGCAGCCTAGGCTGCTCTGCATCTCCTGGAGATCCCATTTCAATTTTCTCCGAAAGCATGTTATGGAGGACATGGGCCACTGCATACACAGCATTGTAGATGAAGTAGCTGGAGTCAGACATGGTCATGATATCCATATTTCCTGGCATATACTCTAAGGAGGTGTTTGGTTGGCAGACTCCAAATTGTTCACAGATTGATCCAGCAGGTGAGCAATCAAAAGAATAAGCCCACAATTTACTGAAGTAAAAGTCTTCTGGGTACTGGGAAGGGTCAACTGTCTTGAGAAAGTGTTGAAAGCCAGGGATCTCCCCCTTGTGAGGTGACAACGAGAAGCTTCCATGGAAAGAGTGCAGCATGTGGTTCATCTCATACATGACGATATCCCATTTTGCTGCCATGATCCACACCTTCCCTGTGGTTAGAAAGAAGTCTGCTGCGATGTCCACGGTGATGAGGCTCCCTGCTTCACCGTGGAGTATGTGCACATTTGCAGAGGAGACTCTGATCCTACTCATGAAGGTGATATCACTTGGTCCATACATTGTCTTAGTGTCAGGGAGCTTTTCTGTTAAGGCCACACAGATACCTTTCTTTACCATCTCTGCCTTCAGATCTCTCAGGAACTGCTCTCCCTTCAAATCATCAGATATGAAGAGTGCCACCCATGTCCAACCAAAGTGCAGTAATAAGGAGACCATGCCATGGACCAGAGAGCTGTCCTTGGGGGCCATCTGATAGAGCGATGGAAACTGGTCTTTGTCACTTAGCATGGGATCAAAAGATCCATATGTGACCTAATGAGCAAAGAAAGGTATGATTCTGAGTTTATGGGGATTTGGGGTTGTCTCTCCAGGGCAGGGGGTAAGAAAGGTCTGTATATGAGAAGGCTATTGAATAAAATACTGTTGAGTAGAGGGAAAGACTGCTGCAGAGACTCCCTCTCCTCTCATTCTGTGTGCACAGAAGACCATGTTTCTCAGTGCCATTACCTTTAGGGAAGGACATGTGAGCCCACCTGTGCATCCATCTCCTGCAGCGGGAAATGAAGAACTTTGGATGAAGCATCGCCGAGACAGCGTGTTTGCCACATCCTTTACCCCTAGCCATCAATACTGGATGTGAACTCGGAGAAAGAAAGAAATCTTTACTACATGGATCTCTTGGTACTTTGGACTTAATTTATGAACACAACAACTTAAGTTGTCTTAAAGAATACAATGACTCACTATCCTCTTTGATTTTATAAAATTTAATTCTTCAAGAACAGGATTCTCCTGAGCCCATGTCTGTGATTGGCAGTAGTGCCTCCTGATTGCCACTTATGTTGGATGGGTCCCCTGGAAAAGACCGGGTATGGAGACTCATAAGTGACAGTTCACTGGGAGGGCTCTTGAGAGATCTGCATGGGCAGAGGTGAGCCAGACAGGCTGGGCAGAGGGTGTGTGTGACCACAATGTGTGTAATGGCCTCGGCCAGTCCTTGGGATCCCTGGGATTGTGGTGGCCCTCAGTGCTGCTCCAAATAGAACCCAGATGCCCATCTATTACCAGCCCCACATGACAGTCATTGGCCTCTGGAGGTCCCTGAGATGGCCATCTCCCAGGATGGGCAGGTTCCGGGCTGAGGGCATTTCCTAGGAAGCACGCAGCTGTGAGCTGCCAGCAGCCAATGTTCCCAGTCAGTGGCAGAGGGATAGACACAGTGGCCCTGGAAAGTGATCTTGGTTGAGACTTTAGGGATCCCCAGCTCCTTCTTCATCTTTCTTCTTCCACTGTTGATAATCTCAGAACTTGGAGATCTACTGGGACCTTCCCACCTAAGCCCCGATCGGGTACAATATGTGCTGGAGTCAGACATGGTCATGATATCCTCTGATCAGATGTGAGCCCGCAGCACTGGGGAGACCCAAAAGTCTCTTTCCAGAATTTACAACCCCCTACCTGTGGCGTCTTGTAGAGCTCCAGAAGCGTCCCAATCTGAGCTGAGAATGCCGACTCGGCTCCTGCAATGATGGCAACAGACTTGCTCTGAGTCTGACATTTGTAGTTCGGGAGCATCTCAGTGCCTCCAGACAGCCACAGCAGGGCAGTCTCTAAGGTCCTGTGGTCACTGTGAAAGGCATTGTAGAAGTGGAAACCCAAGGTCAGGTTGGGGAGCAGGTGGGAGTTCTTGTTGACCTCCTGGATGGCGAAGTAGAAAGCCAGCACATACTGGTAGTTCCTCCAAAGCCACCTAACAGTGGGAGAGGCATTAGAGAGAAAGGTCAAGGTCAAGGCGAGTCCTTCAGGCAATTCCCCAGCCAAGTCCAGGGACAGGAAGTCTCACCCCAGGCTTCCTGTGTGAGAAACTGCTCTGGCACATGGAGCCCATGTCAACAGGGTTCCCAGGACTCGGAGGTTTGCAGGGCCCTGAGTGGGGTGAGGTGACATTAGCCAGATGATACAGCTGTCGACAGGACAGACGTGGATTCTTACAGTCCTATAAATAGGAGGTGCCTGAGACAGCAAGCCTAGCACAGTCGACAAAGAGGAATTTTTCCAATACAGAACCGCGTGTGGAGGAGTGTGAGCCTCCTGCTGTCCGGCAATCGGCTTCACTTGTGGAATTTGAGATTTTCTTCTGTTGTCAAATGGTCCAATTTTGTTTCTTAGCCATAAAGACTTGAAAGAAGTGTAGGACCCTGTAGAGAACCACGTTGCCACATGCCAAACAGACACTAACGCTGATCCTGCCATTGAGACCTGCCTGGCGCTTAATTTAATTTTTCTGAATTATTATAAGAACAGTGAATTAAAATTTTCTTTACTTTTAAATACTTTGTCTTATTTCCTATGATTTTCCTTGATGGAGGGAATAGTTCATTCACGTTTGGCACTATTAACACTTGACATTGGATGAGAGTTGCCTAGTTTAATTCCCTTTTTCCCAACTTCAGGCTGAGTCCTCGACACTGCACAAACCTACGGAAGCCTGAAGGTATCACAAAGTGTCCAAGTCAGATTTGCGACCTCCCTGTCCACGTGCCACTCAAAGCTCCAACTAACGACTGCTTAACCAGCATCCTTTGCTGCTCTTCAAGGTACAAGGTGTAAATAATAAAAATCTAAAGCACAGAACACAAGGGAGACTCTCAGCCAGTTTTAATGAGCCTCAAATAATCTCAACACAAAATTAAAAGAAAAGGGTTTTTTATTTTCCCTCATCCCACTCACAAATCTGCATGAGAGATAGTAGCTCATGGAACCCAACACAGTGGCAAAAAGGAGGAAATGTTAGGAAAAAGGAAGACATATTCCAAAATCCAGAGCCTCAACAACAATCTCTGCTTGCTCCTTTGGTACATTTTGTCAAATCTTCATGTTAGAGATAATAGCAATCCGACAAATTATATCAAGCAAATTGGAGACATAATACTTCCTCTCTTATTCTCTGCAACCAGAAGTACCTTGAACTCCAAAGAGACCAAGATATTAAGATATTAAAAGAAAAGCACATTACAACGGATCTACACTACACCATGAATGAGTCTTAAAAACCTGGCACAAAGGCTGGGCATGGGGGAGCACACCTATAATCCCGGTGGCTCCAGAGGCTGAGGCAGGAGGATCACAGGTTTGAAACCAGCCTCAGCAATTTAGCAAGGCTGCAAGCAATCTAGTGAGACCCTGTCTCAAAATAAAAAATAAAAAGGGCTGGGGGGCTGAGCTGGGGAGCTGGGCATGGTGGCACACACCAGTAACCCCAGACGCTCAGGAGGCTGAAGCAGGAGGATGGTAAGTTCAAAGCCACCCTCAGCAACAGCGAGGCACTAAGAAACTCAGTGAGACCCTGTCTCTAAATAAAATACAAAACAGGGCTGGGGATGTGGCTCAGTGACCGAGTGCCCCTGAGTTCAGTCCCTGGTACCAAAAAAAAAAAAAAAAAAGAGCCTGGCACAATTTGAATGAAGCCACTCACAAAAGATCACAACTTATATGAATCCATTTATACAAAATGTCCAGAGTCAGCAAATCATAGAGACACAAATTAGATTTATGCTGACTGGGGTTGAAGAGAGGAACATTGGGTTTCTACTTGAGAGAATGAAAAGATGCTGTTTTCCCAGAAATATTTCGAAACAACCAGCAAAGGCTTATGAATAAGCACATCTTAGTGCAACAACTTTGCCCCAAGTATCTTAATCGGAGGATTAAGAAAAGCTTGTTTTACAAGATGGATAAGCAAGGTATCACTCAAAGTCATACAAATCGAGCCACATCCCAAAAGTCTGATATTTTTACATCAACAAGCACAGGAACATCTATGAAAAATGACACTTGGTAGGTATGGTAATGATAAGGGAAAGACAGTTAGCCACAGGAAAACCGTTCCCGCTATACTGTTAGGTAGGAGACGCCAAATTGGTGAGTGAAGGGTCTGTGCCCACGTGGGGACGTACCCGAGTCTAAGACAGAATGTCCAGGGCTGGGCAACCACCTGCATGAGGCCTGGCCTCTCCGGGACAGGATGGGGCACCAGAAACTTCTCTGGACAGAAGGCAGGGTGCTAAAGTGGCCCCCAGCTCTGTAACCTGGACTGGAGACTCCCGCCCTCTCCCCACACTGGCCTCAGGGACAAGGCAGGTTCTCACAGAGCACCTGAGATCAGAGACCCATCCTCTTCACCACTTCCTGCCTCTCTGACCCTGAGAGAACGCAAACAACCAGCAGCTACCCCCAACCAGAGAATTCACCCGCATCAAGTAATGCCATAAAATGCCCCACTCCGAATTCTGTTTAACAGCAGAGAAAGAGACAAAGAAGGAAGGAAATTCAAAACACCCAGAAGGGACAGACAAAGGTCTTCATCCAGATGAGACCCCATAAGGCTGAATCCCACCCAGAGATCAGCAACTCCACTCTCCCCTCCCTCCAGGGCAAGGCCACCTGCTGAGATGACGAGGGATAAGTAATGTGGATGAGAACTGCTAAGGGCAGAGACACCCCAACAACAGAAACTGCACTTGCTAACCATCATCTGCAGACACGGCAGGACACGGCACGGTGAGATGCTGAAGGTTCCAGAAGCAGACTCGGCCGCCCCAACCTGAGCACAGGCTTCTGCTGAGAGCCCGGGAGGCATCTGTGCAGAAGCTCAGTTGCTAGGGACACAGACCACACTGCTGCAAAGAGCAGAAGTTCAGCAGTCTCTGCATTTTTCCTGAGGAAATACCCAAGATCCCAAGGAAGGACACTGACCCCTTGGAAAGATGGATTCCTTTCCTCTCTTGGCTTTCAGCCTCAGGCAGCCACATGCCTCCTCCCTGAGTGGATGCAGTTGGTTAAGGATGTTTTGCAGAACTTGAGGGTGGTCAGGGTGATGGTTTCTCTGTGAGACACATTTCAACAATGCCCTTGGCAGCCGTGGGCACCCAGAGTGAGCCCCCTGAGTGTAATACTGACCTCACAGCAGGGCTCAGGGTCCAGGACGCCTGTGGGTCCCACTCAGAGTGCGGCACTAGGAGGAATTGAGGTCCCAACAGGGTCGCTCATCCTGAGAGCCCCAGAACTCCATCATGTTGTGCAAGGGGATTTACAGACACACGAACACACACTCATAACCACGCGGAACACACCCACACAGCGCAGAACTTGCCTGTGGGGAACTTCAAGAGCACGTGGCCTGAACAAAAAGGAGAGGCGGGCGAGGGGCGCTTCCCGATTCACGTAGTAAAGGGGGAAAAAGGCCCCCAGCATCAGGTCCCCGTCCCTGCAGACACTTGGCTTCAGGTATCGGAAACACCCCCGCACATTCAGAGGCCCTGAAGCGTGCAGAGGCCGCAGCAGGAGGAGGAACAGCAGCGGAGACCACAGCATGTCAGGGTCTGCCTGACACAGAGGCTGAGCTGAGGGGCAGGCCAAGCGGTCGGGTCCAGCGCTCCGTCCCTGCAAGGCGAATGGGTCCTGTGCAGGACTCCGGGAGTCCCACTACTGCGCCATGCCCTCGGCCTGGGAAAGGAGGCTGAGATGGCCTAGGGAACCAGGGCACAACTACCAGCAGGAGGGAGGCATTGGTGGTGCAGCGGGCCTGAGGCTGCAGCCCTGATTCCCAGTCTTCACGCTCCTCTTCAGTCCCTGACAGTGGCTCTGGGGATCCACCGCCCTGGGGCTCACACCTGTCCCCTCCATCCTGCTGAAAAACACCTTGGAAAAACATGTTTTGGACTCTCCTCCTCCACCTCCCTGATTTCATCATGGTCCATCAAGGCTTCAGGCATCCTGAGACCGTGCTCTCGTCCTCGTGTGAACACGGGGCCTGAGGGATTGGGCAGAGTGAGGAAGAGCCAGTGCTGGAGTCAGCAAGACACCCAGCAGCAGTGTCCCCTACCACATGTCATCGAGAAGGGAAGGGCTGATGTCCAGGATCCCCGAGCAACTCACAGAGGCCACCGTCGTCCCACACCTAAGCCCACTCCCAGGTCCGCAGGGTGTCTGAAAAGGAGTAGGCTACATCCCAGGCAGGCTCTGGGGTCCTCCCACCCTGCCACCGCAGTCAAAGCTCCCGCCCGGGAGGCTGATGATCTCTCTGCCCGCGGAGAGACCTGGCCCCCATGTTTAGTAGGGCACAACCCAAACTCTCTGCTCCTCACCCAGGGTGGATCCACTCTTGACATATTTTTTTCCTCCCACTCTTCTTAGGAAACATTCTCTATAGAGTTGTCCTGTATTTTTTTCACTTTGGCAATTGTTTTTAATTTGTTCTAGTTATACATGACAATAATGCACTTTGACACCTCACACGTAAATGGAGTGTAACTTCTCATTCTTCTGGTTGTACACATAGAATCACACTGGTCGTGTAATCATCTGTGCACACGGGGCTGTCATGTCCGATTTTTAATAGCTATGAAACATATATGTTTATGTCTATAGCAAGATGGTTCAGGATATGTAGAGAGGGTGGAATGGCTAAACCACAGGTTTTTTTAGTTCATTTTAGATACACATGCTGTTAGGATTCATTTTGCATAACTCTGCAAGCATGGAATACCATTTGCTCAAATTCAGTCCCCAGTAAGTCCCCTCCCCATCCCCGTCCCCTCCCTCAGCTCTGCTGATCTTTCCCTTACGTAGTGAGGTTTGGACAAACCTAGGTGAGATTCATGGGAGTGCATTCATACTGGACGCAGGAAAGTTTGGCCAGGACTGTTCCTCGGTTCCTCCCCTTTCTGGTCCCTCCTCCCTTCCCCCAATCCCCTTCCTCTGCTTCACTGAACTCCCTTCTATTCTCATGGGATGTCCACTCCACACCTTCTTCCCCTTTTTTTATCTAACTTCCAAATATGAGGGAAAACACTCAACCCTTGACTTTCTGAGTCTGAACTACAATCAGCCTACCACGGTGACTTCCGCCCTTGGGTAGAGCTACAAAGCACTGATTTTTAAAAACTGCAAATAAAGAGAAGGCAGACCAGTAGAGGGAAGGGAATGGGGAGAGGAAAGAGGGGAGAGAAGGAAGAGGTGAAGGAGAAGGAGGAGGAGAAAGGGAACAGGAGGAGGAGGAGGGGAGGAGGCAGTTCCAACAGGAAGGACCAGTCCCCCCAAAGCAAGCCCCTCCCCACATGCCTGGTGCTCACTCTGTGAGCAGCGCCTGGGCCTGAGAGCCACTAGCAGAGCCCTAAACTCACCCAGGGGCAGGCACACCCCTCCCACTTCCATGTCCACGTCCACCTGCAGCATCACCAACCAGCACCCCTGGTGCCCAGCAGGCCCTGCCTCACCCACCCTCTGACCCGCAGGGAGCAGCTGGGGTGACTTTCCCCCAAAAAATGCCAGTGGGTTTGGCCAGAGCAGCTGGTCAGGCAAACCCCGTGGTCCTGGTCCCCCAGAAGGCCCAGGGTGGCAAATTACATTCCATGCTTGCATGGTCGTGTCAGAATGAACGCTGATATTAGGTATGATTATAATGCACTAATGAAAAATAAAAAGCGCATTTCCTCAAATATTTATCATGCCTTTATGCAGAAAACATTCAAAATCTCCTCCTCTAATTTTTAGAAACATATAGTGCATCACAATTACCCGTGGTCCCTGCTATGCAAGCACACACCCAAACTCCTTGCTCCAACTCTAACTGGCCTTTCTCCCTCCCGCCTGCCTACACTCAAGTTCTGTGAGATCAACTGATTTAAATTCCTTGTGTGGATGAGATCATGAGGAAGGTCTTTCTCTTCCTGGCATATTTCACCACATGGCATCTCCACTTCTATGCCTGTCATAAGAAATTATAGCACTTCGTCCTTTACACAGCTTCATAGTATTCCACTGCGTCTGGGCACACTGTCTTCACCCATTCACTAGAGAATGGTCACTTAAGTGGTTGCCACGGTTAAGACTAATACTGCAATGAACATGGAGGGCAGATGTCTCTTGGACGTGCTGATTTCATTTCCTTTGTATGTGCCCAGGGTGGGGTTGCTGGACTTAGACCTATTTTTGCATTTTCCTGATGATCTATGATGTTGAGGACCTATTTCATATGCCCATTGGTTTTTTTGTTTTGGGTTTTGGTTTTTTGCTATGAAGTTTTCTGAGTTTCTTATATATTCTGGAGATTAACCCACTGTCAGATGCATAGTTTGCTCATACTTGCCTGGGTCTTGTGTGTACCCGTTAGTCCATTTAAGTTAATTTATGTCTCTAAGATGAAGGTTCAGTGTCACTAATGTGTGCGTCATATTCTCTTCTCCCAAAACTTTGGTGAAGAGACTGTCCAACTCCCAGCGAGAAGTCTCAGCACCTTGTTGGCCACTGGGCCAGCTGACCAGGGCCGATCCGGGCTGTCTCCTCTACTTCATTGACCCCTGTTCTGCGTTTCTGCAGCAGGATATTGCTCCCATCACCGCAGCTTTGTAAGATGTTGGGAATTAGGGCTGTTTTCCCTCGCTCTTTGTTCTTCTTTTTCAAAATTATTTTGTTGATTTAGATTTCCTTGCATTTTGTATTTTTTTACAATGATTGTCTTCTATTTCTGCAAAATCTGCTATGGGGATTTTTGTAGAGATCATGCTGTCCACAGATGGCATTAAGTTACGTCGAAATAATAGTGATACTAGTCTCCTCATCTGTGACCGCAATTAGAGGCATTTGAGGCATGAAATCTATGAATATTTCCATTCATTTTTGTCATCGATAATTTGTTGCACTAGGTTTTATACTTTTTGGTGTTTCTGCCTCTATAATTATGTTGATCATGAAATGTTTTGTTCTTTTTGGTGCTATTCTAAATTGTTTCTTCATTTCCTTCTCAGATTGCTTGTTGTTCTTGCATATAAATACAACTGGGGTTTTTTTTTCCTTTATTTTTTTATGTGGTGCTGAGAATCGAACCCAGGGCCTCACACATGCTAGGCAAGCACTCTACCACTGAGTCACAGCCCCGAACCAACACAACTGGTTTTTGAGTATTGATTTTGTCTCCAACAGCTTTGCTGAATTTTTCTTTATTACAGCTGAATAATACTCCAAAGCATGAACAGACAGCACTGCACATTTTATTTATGCATTCACGAGTTGATAAACACAGCCATACACCAGTGATGATCTTTAGGTCAAGGAAAGACTGCATACGCCCCGGTGACTCCAAAGATGACATCACCTAGTGACGTCATGTCCATCTTAGCTTGTATAAGCACCTCTACAATGCTCACACCATGACAAAGTCACTATGACCCATTGCTCAGATGTCCTGACAGTAACAGGCTTGGAGCCATTTATTCATGAAACAGCGGGGTGTGTTCAATGAGGAACCTTAATGGTGACTTAACATTTTAACATCCTGAGGGCACGGCACACAAGGGCCATCGGTGCTCGGTGAAACAGGCACACCAGTGTGAGGAGAACGTTGCCATCACAGCACAACGAGAAAGCACAGTGCATGCAATACTTTGATCTTCGGGTGGACACCCATGGATGTTCCAAGATCATATGCACTAGGCTAACCTGAACTTTCATCTGTGACAATGTTGCTTTTTAAAAATTAATGTTTAACAGAGAGTTCTAGAAACACTAGGGCTAATTACGTCAGTGTGAGGAGGACTGCAAAACCCTGGGAGCCGACTCTCACAGGTAGTTCTTAGGCAAAGGACAACTCTCTCAGGCAGTCCTGACAGCCAACAGAGGTGTGACCACAGGAGATCTAAGGGCAGGCAGCTGGCTCCAGCGACTCCCTAGATAAATACTTCCAAACAAGAATCCCACCCAGGACAAAGGCCTGAAACTGATGCGCATGAAGAAGACTGTGAGCACAGGACTCGCAGAGCCTGCGGGGAGAAAGTGCTGGATGGGGTTCTCCCAAGCTGTCGCCATGCCAGCATGCGGGCGGGGGAAGGGCCCCAGGTGGCGTGGCTGACTCCGGTGCATCAGAGGGAAGTGTCTACACTGACAGGGAGCAGCTCTAGGCCAGTGTTTCAGGAGACTCAGGTCATGTCTCTGTCCCACAGATACTTAATGTGAATGAAGCGCTGCAGAACCGTGGGTCCTTCCAGCCTGTACTCTCCCGTCATCATTAGCTGAGTCTTTCTGAGCCTGTTCACCTGGCAACATACAGAATGATCCCATTCATTGCCTGAAGGTGGAACCTGGTGCTGCAGATTGCACTGGGAATTGGCAGAGAAGGTGATGTGCACAACTAAGTCATCCCCAAAGTCCAGTGTGGTCTGCTGAAAGGAGACACCTCAAAACTAGCAGGTGTTGTGTCAAGTGCAATCTACTGTCATGTATAATCAATTAGAACAAATTTTAAAAATTTTTTTAAACTAGCAGGAGTCCATGATTGTGAATGGAGCATCTCTGATTCTTGGCTAGGACTTGGGGGCTCAGAGTGCATTTCGATGGGGCCATGCTGGCTGGCCTGCCAGGTGCCCTACAGCACGTTCTGGGCCCCTGGCTGGGGGAGGGAGGCAGGGTTCTGAGGCAGAGTGCAAGGGCTTGGAAGTCCAAGTAGAATTCAGCTGGTAGCAGGGGTCTCAAAGAACCAGACTTGGGCAGCTGAAAGAAGCCAAGAGGGGCAGCAATTCTGTAGCAGGTTTGAGGAAGAGGACACTCAGAGAGGAAGGGCAGATCCCAGACACGGTTTCCTGGAAGTCCCACTGGCAGCTGGGGGCCGTGAAGACCCTCAGCCTCCTCTTTGTTGGTGGTGCACACACATTCCCAGCTCTCTAGGCACTAGCAGATCCATCTTCAATATCAATCCCAGGCAGGTACTGATACCTGTGAGTCGGAGCCATCAGGCTTGAGCAGGAACCAGAGGTCCTCTGATGACCTCAGGGCATGCTCAGGAATGACCACAAGGACCACATCACTAAGTGTGAGCAGGAGGGCTCTCTGTGGGACCACAGTGAAGACCTCAGTCCCAGGCACAGCTGGAGTTCTATTTCTGGTTCCAAGACCACAGTGATCACCCAGGTGCTGGAAATCTGCTGGGCCTCAGGGAGAAAAGCCTAAAGTCATCGTCTTACCAGGGAGGCTCATAAAGGGGACAAGGTGGGCAGGAAGCTGCCAGCAACCTCCCAGGAGCCCCGCGGAACTACACATAGCCAACAAGAAATGTCACTGACACGACTACCCATTGGGAAGCTCATGTCCTGGATTGTCCTTGGTGCCTGGAAATGGGGCAGCCATGCCCCAGCCACCAGCCCACACGACCAGAGAATCTACCTGGCATGGTTCAAGAGACAGCCACCCATCACATCCTGGAGCTCAGGAAAGCTGCGTTTCTTCCCCTGCAGGAAGCAGAGTGCGGAGATGAGAGCCCTCCTCAGGCAGGAGTCCCCTGGGTGTTAGGAAATGACCTGCAGAGAGGCTAAGCCCAGCACAGGCCAGCTGCAGACCCCAGCCCACGGACACAGCTCCAGACAGCTAGAGAAAACACCTGCTGCCTTCATGATGTGATGGGACACTGGTTTCCTAGCAGGAGATTCTCTGGAGGAAGCAGAGAAACCACCTCACCTCTCAGGACCCTGCATCACTTTCGCCTTTTGGCGCATTTGATGGTGTTCTGGTCCAGCTGTGGGACAGGCCAGTGACCAGCTCAGCTCTCCCACGCAGGACCCAGGATCCAGACATCAGAGCTGTTATCCTGCCCACAAGGTCAACTTGTAACCGGTTTCACAGGAGAGCTGCTCCCATCCCACCCTACGCCCCACCTGTCCCTGTCCTAACCCAGCCACAGGGAGTTCTCCAGTGTTGGAACAGCATGGCGGTGAAAGGCACGGCCACAGGAAGCAGTTTTCTCCTCCCCGGGGCTCGTCCGCTGGAACGGAGGGACCCAGTCCCCTTGGGTCTAGGGCTGTGGAAGAGCCTATGGTGCCAGCAATTGAGCACCTGTACGTGTGCAGGTCACCTAAGACCGCCGTGTTGGGAGTAGAAGAAAACTCAGGAAACGGGCGGATCTGCCGCTTCCTTGGACAACAGGAGGTGAAGCCCTCAGATCTACCCCACAGCCCCGCTGCGTCCTGCTCAGAGCCCCTCCGCCGGAGCCCTTCCACCCGAGCGTGGCAGACGGATCCACTGTGGGACCGCAGGCCGGGGGTTATGGGAAACTTCCAACACGGCGCGGTCACCCGGACCCGCGCCTTCCCGCGAACTCAGCCTCAGAAACCCCCCAGGGCAGCCTGGCTCCTGACCTCCAGCCACCAACCCCACCTCCGCGCTCGCTCACGCCGCAGAGCCAAGGCGCGCTCCAGGCACTCCCGACAGGCAGCCAGCCGCGCCTGCGCTCTCCGCGCCTGCGCTCTCCTGCAAGACCGTCCTAGGATTCTTCGCCGAAATCACACTTGACACAGTTCTGGGCCTTCTCTGCGTCCGCCAGCTGCAGTCGCTGTCCACACGCGGAAAAGACCTACCGCCCATCCTCTGCCTTTCCAGAGGGAGAGGGCGAGACCTCAGCCCTGGAACTGGCCGGGCACGGCGCCGGACCCTTGAGAGACCCAGTGAGCGCTGCGGAGCACCCTCCGGGGTCGGATTCGGCCCCAGGCTGCTGTGATTGGTTGTCCCGGGGATTTAAATAGGCGGGGAGGATCGCGAGTTCAAAACCAGTCTCAGCAATTTAGCGAGGCCCTAAGCAACTCAGTGAGACCCTGTCTCTAAATAAAATACAAAATAGGGCTGGGGTTGTGGCTCAGTGGTGGAGTGCCCCTGGGTTCAAGCCCCAGTACCAAAAATAAATAAATAAATTAAATTAATAGATAAATAAATAGGCGGGGACCTGCTAGGACAGACCCAGGCCAACTCCACCGCTACAGGAATAAGGCGATCGGAATCCATCCAACCGAACCTGTTCCCTGGCACCTCTGCCTCCTTAATTGCATAATATCCACACTCACTCTCCGTTGCGCCCAGTTAGTTCAATCAATCCCCAACGTGATTGTTTTGTTTTTTACATGTGCGGTATTTTTTGGTGGTAGCGATGATGATTTTGGTTTGGATTTGTTTGTTAGTACTGGGGATTGAACCCAAGGGCACTTTACCACTAAGCTACATTCCGTTCTTTTTATTTTTTGAGACAAGATCTCACTAGCTGAGGCTGGTCTCAAATTTGTGATCCTCCTGCCTCAGCCTCCCCAGTCGCTGGGATTACAGATGTAAGCCATGGCGCCCAGCTTATATTTTTACATAGTGAAAATAAATTGATTTTTCAAAATGAATCTTGTGTAGTGAGCACTTAAGACAAGCAGAGGAAGAAGGTATCTTTGCAGAGTCTCTGTTTTGATTCCTACAGAGTTCTAAATAGAAAAGACTTCTGTCTACCCTGAGACCACCAGAAGTTACTCTTTACAAAGCATCCTCCTGGCCTTTGACAGGTAGTGAAGAAAATTTGAGGATGACCTGAGGGAAATGTTCATTGGACTGATGTGTGTGTTTTTGCCTTCATCTTGAGAAACCCCAATCTTGCCCACTCACTGTGGGGCTTTGTGGATATTTTCAGAATTTTATAGAAAGACATCCACTATAAATAAACTCTCTTCAAGAAAATAGATTATTGAAGTCCATGACTTTGAGAGCAGGAGATAGAAATATGTTCCACAAAGTACAGCACCTATTAATGTTTAAAACACTGGAGATGGCCCAGGAGGCTTAGGTAGGAAGACCAAAAGTTCAAAGCCAGACTCAGCAACTTAGCAAGGGCCCCGGCAACTTAGAGACCCTGTCTCTTAAAAAAATAAAAATAAAAAGAGCTGGGGATGTGGCTAAGTGGTTAAGCACTCCTGAGTTCAATCACTGGTACCAAAAAAAGAAAAGAAAAGAGGATCCGCTGGAGAAACTAGGGACAGACAGAAACTTCCCTCAATGTTGCAAGGGCTGTATGTGACGAGCCCAAAGCCATCATCATACTGAGTGGAGAAAACCTGAAGACATTTCCTCTAAAAACAAGAACAAGACAAGGAAGGCCACTCTTACCACTCTTATTTAACAAGGTCCTTGAAACTTTAGTCAGAGCAATCAGGCGAGAGAAGGAAACTAAAGAAATACAAATAGGAAAAGAAGAAGGCAAACTCTCTGTTTGCTGATGGCATGAACCTTTATTTAGTTGTCAGTGGATTTTTAATTTAATTTATTTATTTAGATGTGGTGCTGAGAATTGAATCCAGGGCCTCACACATGCTAGGCTAGCGCTCTACCACTGAGCCAGAACTCCAGTCCCAAGATTCTTTATTTAGAAGACCCAAAAAATCCACCAAAGACTTCTAGAGCTGATAAACAAATTTAGTAAAGTAGCAGGATTCAAGATCAACATACACAAACCAATCGCTTTCCTATACTCCAATGATGAATCCGCTGGGGAAAAAAATAGGAAAACTATCCCATTCACAATAACCTAAAAAAAATACCTGGGAAATAATCTAATGAAGAATGTGAAGAACTGCTACAATGAAAACTATAGAACATTGAAGAAAGAAATTGAAAAAGACCTTAGAAGATGGAAAGACTCCCATGCATTTAATTATGTCAAAATGAATCCTAAGGTTATGGATAACTGTTGTGAACCAATAAAAAGTAATGAAAAATTTTTTTAAAACATTATGATTCTGACATATAAATGGACACATAGACCAATAAAACAGAATAGAGAGCCCAGAAATAAACCCACAAATATACAATCAACTAATATTTGAAAAGACACCAAAAATGCCCAGTGGGGAAAGAATGGACTCTTTAATAAATGGTGTTGAAAAAACTGGGTGTCCACTTACAAAATCTCACTACAACATGTTAGTGAATAAATAAATAATAAAATTGAAAATCATTCCATGTTTTCATTTCCATGAAAAGCATCCAGAGATAAGAAGACTCAATGTTGTCAAGATGGCAATACTGACCAAGGAAATCCACAGATCTTCTATTAAAATCTCAGTGATGACTTTGCAGAAATGTAGAAGCTGATCACAAAATTCCTGTGAAATTGCAATGGATCCTGCATACCCCAAACAATACTGAGCCGGGCGCGGTGGCACATGCCTGTAATCCCAGCACTTGGGAGGCTGAGTCAGGAGGATCCCGAGTTCAAAGCCAGTCTCAGCAACTTTGTGAGGCCCTAAGCAACTCAGTGAGACCCTGTCTCTAAATAAAATACAAAAAAGGACTGGGGATGCAGGTCAGTGGTGGAGTGCCCCTGGGCTCAATCTCTGGTACCAAAAAGAAAAAAAAAAGAATCGGTGGTCTTCCAAATGTTGCTAGGACAACCCCCCAACATACACACACGTACACACACACACACACACACACACTAACACATTGCAGTCTACAGGTCTCCACTCGGCAAGCAAACATCACAGCGGTGGGAGGGCTGCCTGTGGCATAAGAAGGTAAGGGTTCAAGTCCCTGCTCTGCCACTTTCTTTCAGCATGACCATCGGTGAGTTGTTTTTCCCTCTCAAGCCTCTTTTTCTCTTAAATATCGTAACGCTTTTTTCGGCATGAAATAACAGATGCATGGCAGCCCAAGCTGACAACAGGTTAATTGTTGTTGGTATGATTATCAATTCGATAACAGAGAGATCTCAGCCTTACCGCGTAGCCTCCCATTTGCAGGAGTACCATGTTGAAGAAAGGACGTACTAAAAGTGATGGGGACTGTTAGCATTGCCTTCCACAGTCCATGGTGGGGAACAGCGCGGCTAGTTATGGAGCCCAGGGGAACAGGACAATGCTTTGCTGCGGACGTGAGGCCCTGCAGCTGCACCACACAAAGGGTGCTTTGGGAAGACAGGTGGGATCAAGGCACACAGCGATCGTTCCCCGTGTGGTCACCACTTTGGCCTGAGCCCAGCTCTACTGAGCACTCTGACCAAAGCCATCCGCACCTCCCGGTTCCTCAAACTATAGATAAGGGGGTTGAGAGTCGGGGTGACAAGACTGTAGAAGAGGGAGACCACGTTGTCCTGCCGTGGGCTGTGGTAAGCACCAGGCACCATGTACATGAACACCGCAGCTCCATAGAAGAGTCCCACCACCGTGAGGTGCGAGGAGCAGGTGGCCAAGGCCTTGTTTCGGGCCTCCTCCGAGCGCATGCGCAGAACAGCCCGCAACAGGTGGCCATAGGAGGCGGCAATGAGGGCAAGCGGAAGCACGAGGATCAGCACTCCCGAGGTGGACAGCGCCCGCTCGTAGGCGGAGGTGTCCGCACAGGAGAGCTTCAGCAGGGCTGGCACCTCGCAGAAGAAGTGATCCACGGTGTGGGAGGCACAGTAGGGGAAGTGCAAGGTGATGGAGGTCTGTGTGCAAGCGTTGAGCACACCTGCCAGCCAGGAGGAGCCCACCATGAGCAGGCACACCTGGCGTCTCATGAGCACAGGATACTGCAGGGGGTGGCACACAGCAACGTACCGGTCATATGACATGAGGGCCAGAAGGACGCCCTCGGCCACACCCATCAGTGTGAGGAAGAATATTTGAGCTGCACACCCTTCAAAGGAGATGGAGCCTTCTCCCTGCAGGAAGTCTGAGGCCATCTTGGGGAAGGTGACCAGAGGGAAACCAACATCAAAGAGGGAGAGCTGGCTGAGCAGAAAGTACATCGGTGTGTGGAGCCGGGTGTCCAGGCGAATCAAGAACAGCAGAATGGTGTTTCCTAGAAGGCCCATGATGAACATGGTGGCCACCAGAAAGAAGAGGACATTGTGTGGCCCTGAGCGACTGAAGAGGCTCACCAGAATGAAGCCAGAGGTCACCGACTGATTCGCATCCCTCATGCTCCTCGCAGCATGCTTTGACTGCAAGAAGAACAAGAGGGCTATGGCAGGAAGCCCAAGAGAGCATGGCAAGTGATTTCAACCCACATGCTGATTGCCATAGGTTGCCCAGGATACTGTCCTAAGAGCTATAAGGCCAGAGGGAGAATCAGCACACAAGCGGAAAGCTTTCATCAGAGTGGTGTCTGTCACAGGCTGGGAAAGAAGCAACTTGCATGTCTGAATGAGACACCTGGCCACACTCCAGTTGGGAGCTCTCCAGTGATCTTTGTCAGTGAAATTCTGAGGTCCACTTTAACAGTCCACTTGTGCTTTGACAGTAGCACAAGCTTGGTGGAATGCTTCAATACCCTTCATTCCAGGAGTCCTGGGGCCAAAGGAAAGGTGATTCCAAAAGAGTTGGGAGACAAAGATAGGCTGAAGCAACAAGTAACAAGAAAACAAAGAGTCCAAATGCCTGGATGAGAACCTGGAGCAATCTATCAGGAGCCATCACTGTAGTCAAGTTGACAGTGTGACTCTAAGGAGTGCAAACCAGAGAGGCAGCTCATGGGGGTTTAACAACTGTTGGTGGCAGGAAGGACCATGGTCAATGAGCTTGGCTATTTTTGATGGCTTCACTGCATTGGATAGTAAAGTAGTGGCCTGCAGTTGGTCTGAATCAACTTCAAGGACACTGAGACACGAGCTCTCTGAAGATTTTATGTCTCTAATAAGTATCATGTGGGTGAATGAAGTGCACAAGGAATATCACCATGGACCAGCAAGAACTGCAAACTTAAACCAGGAATGCACTGCTTCCTCAGCAAGCTCCGAGCTCCCAGACACACTCACATTGTCCAGGAATCCCACACACCTCCCACAACTCCAATGATGGAAGCACAGCGGAGGAAGCACAAACAGGAGTTTGGAAGGTCAAATTGTTTTCCAGGCAGCTGGAGGAGAAAAAGGAATACAGCACATGGCTATCAGCTGATGGTTAAGAAAGGGCACCAGCAGGAAGGCTAGATGGCCTGGATCAGTGCACGACCTCAGGGTCTCACTAGATATCCATCTCTTCATCTAGAAAGTGAGTGGCAGTAATCCAAGTCACAGGCTGTCAAGGTTGAAGCAAAGGATGATGCTGAGTCCAGTGCCTGTCACATGGCAAGGCTCAATAAACTGTAAACATCACTAATTCTCTGAGGAGAAAGACATTAAAGATCACTGGCTGAGCAATCCCACCATTGGGTACTTAGCCAAAGGAATTGAAATGTACATGTCGAGGAGACATCTGCACTCCCAGGCTTATTACAGCACTGCTGTGATAGCCCAGAAATGGAAACAGCCTAAGGATCCTTCAGTAGAGGAATGGAGGAAGAAAATGTCTGTGTATACATAATGGAATTTTATCCAGCTAGTTAAAAAGAATGAGATTATGTCTTTTGCAGCAACATGAATGGAACTGGAGGATACTACGTTAAGTGAAATAAATCAGGCACAGAAAGACAAATACTGGATATTCTAATGCTGTGGGAGTTACAACCTTGATACCAAAGAAGTAGAGGAAGGAATCATGGTTACCAGAGCCTGGGAAGGAAACAGGGAGGGGGAATAAAGAAAGAATGGTTAATGGGAACAGGGATGTCGATGGGTAGGAGAAAGAGCTTCTAATGCTTGGTAGCACAGTAGGATAATGATGGTTGGCAACAATTAATTAAATATTTCACAATAACTAGGAAAAGAATTTTGAATGTTCCCAACTGTTATGGTTTGGATGTGAGATGTCCCCCAAAAGCTCACATGTGAGACAACACAGGAAGGTTCAGAAGAGAAATGATTGGGTTGGAAGAGTCTTAACCTAATCAGTGACTTAATCCTTAATGGGATTAATTAAAGTGCTGGAGTGTGACTGGAGGGAATTGGGCATGGCTTTGGGGTATATATTTTGGATCTGGAGAGTGGAGACTCTCTCTCTCTCTGCTTCCTGATGATTCGAGCTGCTTCCCTCTACCACCCTCTCCCGCCATGATGTTCAGCCTCACCTTGAGCCCTGAGGAATGGAGCCGGCCTTCTATAGACTAAAACCTCTGAAACTGTGAGCCCTCAAATAAACCTTTCCTCCTCTACAGTCATGCTGGTCAGATCATTTAGCCACAGCAGTAAAATACCTGACAAAAACACCAACACAAAGAAATTACATATGTCCGAGGTGATGGATACTCAAATTATCCTGACATGATCATTACATATTATATACTTATGTTGAAATATCACATCATAAAGTGTTCAATTGTGGAGAGTGGTGACAGAGGATAGGAGAGCAGTGACTAAGATTGGGGGTCTCTGATGACCATGCTCAGTGCCTGGGAATGTTTCTGTGCAAGGGTACAGGATACTTAGCTACTGTGGCAATGCCCTGCATGAGGAGGCTCTGTGCAAGAGTCCTTTCAGCTCTGACCTTGATCTCAGGCACACAGCTCTGGGAAGGAAAGAATTCTTTGCTAGTCAACCACAATGTTTTACCAGCTCCTTTCTCCTGTTCCTGCCAGCTTCACAGTAACTTTTAACAATGGACTTTCTTGAGAGCTACACAAAGCTCCTAACATTGCACTTTGCAACTGTGGATTGCAAATGTGGAAAAGCTACATAGATGTTCTAGTGTCTGTAACTTTCCTGAATACAAAGAAAATTGGTTGCATAGTCTTTAACCTGATAAAGAGACATCTATAAGCTGGGGATATAGCTCAGTTGGTAGAATGCTTGCCTCAGAAGCACAAGGCCCTGGGTTCAAATCCCCAGCACCACAAAAAGAAAAAAAAAAGATTGCTGGTGTAACTCTTTAGATCTGCATCTCTATCAGAGGGCAGAGTTCCACCTGATCCCAGCTTAATCTTCAAGATCTGTGTTTGTGAATCTCTATTTTCCAATCCCCTTGCCTGAATGGAGAGCTTGGATGTGCTGGTCATGGTATATGATTACTATGTATCAATTTAAGACATTTCAAAAATGGATTGCTGGCTGGACATGTCATGCTTAGTACAGTGCCAGGATGTTCTTGGTCCCTATTGGCTCTTGTTGCTATTGTTCAACATGGTGCCCTGCTCCATACTCCAGCCTGACCCCATTCAGTCATTCTCTTCAGTGCCATTCTGTGGTGTCCTTGTCCTTACTGAGTAGCACCTACTGCTCTTATACAATCTGTCAGCAGAGTCTTTAAAGTCCCCAGCTCCTCTGGCTTCAACAGGGTTTTTCTACCTTGGCACTATTGGCATTGGGTAATTCTTGATCGTGGGGACCGGTCCTGTGTACCGCAGAGTGTGGAACAGCAACTCTGAGCCCTTCATTCATTAGATGCCAGAGGCACCTTCACTCCCAAGTCACGACAAGTGAAATGATTCCAGACATTGCCAAATGTCCCCCTGTGCAACCTTGAGAACCTCTGGCTTAGACTTCAGCAGAGATGGGTTTACTTTTGAAGAGATTTTTTTCACTCATCAATTCCTCTTCTGGAAGTTTACTTTTTAATTATATTAAGTTCTAACTGAGCATAAATCCTGGAAACATCTTACTATTTCCATGATTTTCTACAGAAAAAAATAACAATCCTTCCAATTTGCTGCCGACTTAGAATCCAGTGGTCCCTCCAGTCTCTAAATATCCCAGCTCGTAAAACAGCATTTACAGCAGACCCATGTCAAGGGCTGTTACGTGCCCAATCGAATCTAATTTCCTCTCTGCCCTCACATCTCTCCATTCTGAAAGGGGCCGACACCAGTTGAGTGCTGACTTTGTAGCAGGCACCTGGAAAGGTGTTATCTGCTCAAGGACTTGAAGCCTCAGATTCTGGAGATGGATGGTGGTCATGGGTGCACATCCCCTGAATGGACCTAATGCCACTAACTGTATAGTTAAAAATGATTTTTAAAAATGTGCTACATCCAACTTATCACAATAAAAAAAACACTGGCTGCAAGTATCATTATTCATCTGTTTTTTCTGGATGAGAAGACAGACATCCCAGAAGTGTACTAATTTGTCCAGTGTCACCCCAGCAAGGGGTACAGAATGAAGACTTGGACACAGTAGGGATCTGACTCCAAAGTCCGTTTTTCCATTAGGATCCTATGCACACCCCCAAACACAGCTAGATATTCGGGATTTGCTTCACACATGCACAATACTGTGCTGCCTTCCACAGTGCCCACATGGCCCCATTACCACTGATGCACCTGAAAAATGAAAAGCCCTGGGTTCCAGGATGATCCAAGTCAGTCTCTCTGATCCAGTTTGATTCCCTTGAGTTCTGAGCTTTAGATATTCTCTATTACCCCCCCCCCCCCCAAAAAAAATCTCTTTTGGAAAAAAAATGTTTGCACCCATCCAATTTCACCAAAACCTGCCCTAAAACAGGCAGAACTGGAGAAAAGGCTTGTCTCTCACTTTCATTGGGACTGGCATATCTCACACCAAATCCTAAGTCCACCCACATTCAGTGGAAGAGAAGTCCCTTGGGCGAGCTTTAGAGTCGTGGTGTCGCCTCTCCTTTCCCCTTTTCCTCAGGTACGTCAGGATTCTGTTCCTGGTCACCTGCAGGACCAAGGGAAAGGAGCCTCATTATTTATCTTCTTATCCATAGAACTCTCACATCTCTCCCCTGTGACCACGTATGATCCAGACTCTTGGTTACCTTCCTAAGCAAATGATGTCATGACAGTATGCAGGATACTATCACATATTATTTATGTAATTCTCACATTCAATACAACTACTCAAGGATCCATAGTGGAGCTTATGCAATAAACAACTGTTAAGTGAATACATTCCGCAAGATAAATGATATTTTTGTTGCAATTAATGTTATAGACAAATGGGCTAAGAGAACGTAAGTGACTTACCTAAGTTGCACAGCTACTAAGAGGGTGGGCTAAGATTTGAGCCACTATGTGTCTGAAATACAGTGTCCCTGTACTCTGGATGCTGCCTGTTTCTCAGCGTTAATGTTTGACTTGTCTGCCCTGAAATCCTGAGCTGAGAACTCCCCCAGGCAATCATTACTACAGATGTCTAGGCCCCCACAAAGGAAGCTAAGAGTGACCCCAACCAATATCAGACACATTTTTCTGGACCTAAGTCCGTTGCCCAGGTCGGGTGTCCATCCCTTACTGCTTCTAACACCTCTTAGTGCTGGACATCAACATAGGTGACCTCCTGATGTGCATAGATCTGGCCTGCATGTGTTCACAGCAGAGGTGACGAACAGGAAATCACTCTAACATCTGCCTGTGGGTTGGCAGATGGATGTCAAAAACAAACAAGAATCCATCATTCCATTTAAACACCCAATGTGCTCATGGAAAACAACATCGTCAGTTCCAAGGGTCCTGCCTGCTGCTAACATCTCACCTGTACCCCCAGATCCCGAAGCCTGGGTTCCAAGCTCTAACCTTCACTCACCAGGATCTGTGTGCAGACAGAATGAGGGAGTCTCCCATGAGCATGTCAACTCCACTTGGTCCCTCTGTTCCAGCACCAGGAGTGTAATCAGAGCCATGTTAGTCTGTGCAAAGGTAACACCCAGGGATGGAGGCTCCAGGGGCAACTGTTGCATCAGAAACCCTGTGGGTCTGCCTTTCTGCCAGAGAGAAAATTAATTGCGTGGAAGCCTAAAGCCCCTGATATTTGGATTATCCCTGGAGGACCAAGGAAAAACATCTACTCATCTCTCAGTTAACCACAGGAAAGATGGGCAGCACTGACGTAGATAATTGAATACGATGCTCAAGTCCTTTTGTTTGGATCTAGAGAAAGGAATGAAAGAATCCATTGGTGTAAATGGACTCCTATGCTTAAAAATATCTAATGTCCAGGAGATTTCTGTGGTGTTAAATAATGAGGTTGTGATGGAGGTGGAAGAGTGAGGAGTCAGGACAAGCCGCCTTCTAGACTTTTTTTGAGGAGCCCCTAAGAGTGAAAGAAGCAATGATATAGAGACAGATGAATCCAGTGCCTGTGGTTATTTCACGTCCATGGCCAGAGCCAAGGGGAAGGGCAGGGACTAGAGAGTCAGGCTACCCTGAGCATGCCAAAGATGACAGGTGAGCTTCTGAAAGCCAAGGCAAAGTAAATTAACAGGAGTGCAGTTCAAAGCAAAGCTGAGTCAGACAGGTGGCAGCAAGGTGATCAATGGTAAGCCCCTGATACATAGCAAAAGCTATCAGCAAATTCCTTGCACCACGCTACCACTTTCCACTTCCAACACCATGGCAGACATTAGTACTGGATCTCATTGCTTTCTACCTCTGAGCCTGGATGGAGCTTCTTAACTCAGCACTCCATACAGCTGGGTCTTGTAAATGGGATTCAACATTCATCAGTAAATCTGTTTTCATGCAGCCCATAGACCAGTACTCAAAGCTGTAACAGTCTACATGGAGCTTGTGTAGAAAGTAATTCAACACATCTCTTCCTTCATGAGCACAGCCTTAGTACAAGAGCAACATCAGTTGAATCAACGTTTGGGGATATAGTTAATTTACAGCTGGTTCCAAGGTCCTTTTCTCCTCAAAGGTCAACAGCAGTTCACAGACCACATTTGGACTAACACTGTCATAGACTCTGAGGCCCTCAATGATGAAAAGTCTGAAATTATTCATCTCTGTTATAACTGTTGTCCAAGGCACATGACATGTTGATGTCTTATTGAATGGACCGGGATGGAGAAGACAAGAGTTTGGAAAGGGAAATCAAGATAAGGAAAAGAGGCAATGGGTCTTGGATTCTCAATATCTTGCATGTTGGCTGGCATCAATGTTGGATGGGTGGATGGATGGATGGAAGAGAGCATATGTGGGTGGATTGATGTATGGATGGATGGGTGGATGGATGAATGAGTCAATGGATGAATGGGTCAATGGATGAATGGGTGGATGGTTGGATGAATGGGTGGATGAATGGATGGGTGGGTGGATGAATGGGTAGATGGTTGGATGAATGGGTGGATGGATGGATGGATGGATGGATGAAAGGGTGGGTGGGTGGAAGGAAGGGTATAGGAATACCTGGAACAAATTATGATCAAGTTATTTATAACTGATTCATGTTGTTCTAAAGAAAAAGGGAAGAGAAAAATAGCAAAGGAAGTGTTCATAATTTATGTACCTCAAATGTTCATTCTCCGCATACCAGCTTCGTATTTTTGCCACACTATTTTGCCATAGTGTGCTTTTCACACTATCATTTTCTTAACACAGGTGACTCCTGATTAATGTTGGTTATCCATCTCTGAAAAGCAGATGTTCACAACACTTTCAACTGGGACTCTATTCCATTATTGTAACCAGAAAAAGATTGAGTTTCATATTAACCAAAACTCGATTTTTTGAAATTTACCTGAAACCAGTAAAAAGATGTAAGTATCCATAACAAACTATTCTCTTAGGATGAGAAATACTTAAAACATTGTTTCATGTTGACGAAACAATAAATGTGCTTGTTGATAGTTTTTTGGTATAAAGTCATATTTTCTCTCCCATGAATTCTTTTTCCAAGATTTTCTTCACTCTCTCAACTTTTGGGGAATTTATCAGAGATTGTAAATCTTTGCTTTTGCCAAAATATGAAACTCTGGGGAAACAAATTCAAGACAAGCAAAAACAACAGAGAGAGGCTCACACTGAGTGTGACATCATGACCTCTCTTTAGCTTCACCAAAATCTAGGCACACTCCCCTTTGCTATTGCTTGGGATACCTTTCCTACACATCATCTTATTTAAATATTACCTTTAGTGATAGAGATACAGCTCAGTAGTAGAGCACTTGCCTAGCACATGCTGGGCACTGGGTTCAATCCCCAGTATCACAAAAAGTTAAAGTATTACATTTAGTTTGATATAAACAAAATCTGTGTCATCCTTGGAGAAAAGGAGGACAAAAAAATATCATGTCACAGAAATGCTCCTCTCCATTCCCAAGAACCTAGTCAAGTCTAGGAAGCAACAAGTGTGAGACTAAGCTGGAATGTCCAGACAAATATTACCTCAAAGGACGCTGGATTTCACACACATCTGCTGGAATTTGAGCAAGTTAGCGCCATCTGCAGAAAGCTGGGTGTTTTGCATGCACACCAAGTTCCTTGGCTGCTGGTCCTACTGAGACAAAGCAAGCTAGCTAGTGATGTCATTGCTTCTGTAGCCTAGCTAATCCTCTCCCCACAGCCACCAGTTCAGAATTGAGTGATGGAGACACTATTCCTGGAGAAGCACCATGAGGGATGGAGGTGCTATCTGTCCAGCCTGTCACCCCAGACCTTCCCTGTGAGCAATTTGCAGTAAACCTTCTGTCTTGCACACTGTCTCTGGATACTCTCTTTGGTCTCTTGGCACCCTGTCCACTCCCCTAGCACAACTGGTCCATGGACAGTGTGAACCCTTTCCTGCACTAGCATGGGCCACAAAACATTGTATTGAGAGAAACACACATTTTATTAATTGGGGACATTAAAACCAAGACATTTTGCATTCTAGTGGGGGAACATTGACCAGGAAATTGTCCATGAAATACACCTGCAATTTTCTTCAATAACCCATTTGCAGTTTTTTTAAAAAACTAGCTTGATTTCATCTTTCATGTTGCCATTGTGTGATTCATAAACCTAAAATTACAGAAGTAGCTAAAAAAATTTTTGAAGCATCAAATATTTTCTTATTTTCCTTTTTACTTGAATTTTTAACTAATAAAAGTTAAAGGTATACCCACATACCCTCCATCAGTTGTTATTCTTTTGCCACATGGCTTTATTTCTTTATGTGTACATACACACACTTTTTACTCAAGTTGAGATTCATATAGCATAAAATTAATAACTTTACGGTGCACAATTCAGTGTCACCTATTACACCCACGGTGTGGTATAATCATCAACTCTATCTAGTTCCAAAGCATCTTCATCACCCAAAGGATGCATTCAGTAAGCAGTCACTCCCATTCCCCCTCTCCTGACCTCAGGAAATCATCATCAATCTGATTTCTGTCTCAATAGATTTACCTATTCTATGTATTTCCTACAAGTGGAATTATATAATATGTGAGTTTCTGTGTCTGACTTCTCTTGTTTAGCACAGTGTTTTAGAGATTTAGTATTGTCATGAGATGAAACATGTTATGAGATGAAATCATATGTTGGCATCCCCCAGTACTTCATAATTTGACTATATTTGGAGATATGTTCTGTAAAGAGGATTAGGCTAAAATAAAGTCAGCAGAATAAGCTCCAGTCCAATATAGCTGGGGTTCTTACAAGAACTTAGGGGTGATATCAGCCAGATGGTAGAATAGGAAGCCCTGGAGCCCCCTTACATCCATGGGTACACCAATTCAACAATAATGCATGGACCAATTCCCTTTGTGAGAAATCCAGAAACAAGTTGAGAGGCCCCTATACCATGGTCAAGAGTGGCACCAACCGCATCAGTTTGAAATTGTACACCATTTTTAATAGCTTGATGAAATCTCATGCTGTGGGCTGGGGATATAGCTCAGTGGGTAGAAAGCTTGCCTTGGAAACACAAGGGCCCAGGTTCTAATCCCCAGCACTGAAAAAAAAAAAAAATCAAATGTCTCATGCTGTGCTACCTGGAACCTTTGGTCACCCTTTGGTCCAATGTATCCATGCTGTATATACTACCTGCCTTCTAATCACTTAATAGCCATCTTGGTTATCAGACCAACCATTGTAGTAATTTAGCACTCCTATTTAAGTAACCCTTATTTTATGTAAGAGACCCAAACACCAAAGTAGTGATATTGGCAATTCAGATATACTAAACAAAAGATGCAAAGTGCTTCCTTCAGTGTCATCTCACATCATCATAACAAGAAGGGTGAGTGCAGTACAATAAGATGTTTTGAGAACAATCAAATTTATACTTTTATCATATATTGCTGTAATTATCCTATTTTATTATTAGTTATTATTAGATTTTTGTGTTTAATGTATAAATTAAACTTTTTCATAGGTATGTACGTATAGGCAAAAACATAGTATAGGTAGGGTTTGGTGCTATTTGAGGTATCAGGTATGCACTGGGAGTCTTGGAATGTGTCCTCCTGAATGACAAAGGACCACCATACCAACATCTCTCTGGGACACTGATTTCAATTTTTTTAGGTATATACCCCAGAAGGGGAATTGCTGGTCATGTGGCAATTCTATTTTTTTTTCTATTTTTGAGGCACTACCATACTATTTTCCATCATGGCTGCACTATTTTACATTCCCCCCAATTGTGCACAAGGGTTCCAGTTTCTTCACATTCTTGCCCACACTTGTTGTAGTCTGGTTTGTTTTTTATAACAGCCATTCTAATGAGGGTGAAGTGGTCTCTTATTGTGGTTTTGACTCCAGCTTATCTTTTGGGGAAGGTGTTTCATTTCCACTGCATCTCCTAGCCCCTTCCCTGAATTGGTCCCAGAGACAGAGAGACTATTACATGCTGCTCTCTGACACTACCCACAGGGCCATCCACACATGGGAGTGCAAAACACCAAACCAAGAGCAAAATCCATTCTCAGGTGAAGCATAAAGAATGGACATCTAGCTGGGCACAGTGATGCATGCCTGTAATCCCAGTGGCTTGGGAGGCTGATGCAGGAGGATTGCAAGTTCAAAGCCAGCCTCAGCCATTTAGCAAGGCCCTAAGCAACTCAGCAAGACCCTGTCTCTAAATCAAATATTTTTAAAAGGGTTGGGGATGTAGCTCAGTGGTTGAGTGCCCCTGGGTTCAATCCCCAGTACAGAAGAAGAAGAAGAAGAAGAAGAA